>JAMPIV010019134.1:67500-440000 GCA_024509875.1 Oreohelix idahoensis
ACATACACAAAAGTAGGAATCTTCAGCTCGGATGGCGGGTCAGTACTGTTGTATGGCTCTGAAGTATGGAGAACAACAAAAACAACAACCAAAAAGCTACAGACTTTCATAAATGGGTGCTTGCGTAGAATAGAAGGATTAAAATGGTATGACAAGGTTACCAACGTGGAACTGATGACAAGAACCAGACAAGTGCCAGTGGAACAAGAGATGAGAAGAAGATGATGGACACGCGCTGAGGAAACCTGTTGATTGCATTGCAAGACAGTCCTCGTTCTGGGGTCCCCGGGGAGAGAGAGTGGCAGAGGTAGACCGGGAAGCACATGGAGATGAAAGCTGGAAACAGAGGTGAAAATGATGAGGAGAACGTGGAAAGAACTTGAGATAATGGCACGTGACAGGAGGACTTGACATGTTTGTTGAAGGCCTATGCTCCTTGGGGAGCAGAGGGTTATGAATTGATGAATGAATACACACACAAGTATATGTAATTATTGAATATCAGGAGTACCAATGTTACAAAAATAACACATGGTTATTAGTGAGTTCAGCTTGCACTTTTAATTTCCCTCTTGAAAGTCATATAACTTCGTGTGTTGAAGGAAAGTCACATGATCTTATCATATCATGATATTATTTTGACACATTTTTGCAGTCATACGTGATTTAAGTGCGGGTTCCTCAATAAAACTGACCATATTCGCAGCTACATCATCAGCTTTTTTGACGTCTGTAACGGTAAAGGTAGTTACATATCAGGTACTACCATAGGGGAGTGAGATGGGGTTGACTGGTTCCTTACATCGCTGCTGTTGCCTTCTTTAATTCAAGAGCAGAGCGGGCCGAACAAAAACAACCTGGCGGAGAACTGTGGAGGCCGAGATGCAAAGAATGAACCAGAGCTGGGGCACTGTACGAAGGATGGCTGCTGACCGAAAAAAGTGAAAGCAGTGTGTTGCTGCCCTACAAGACGCCACCAGGCGTGATGGCCACTGACTGCTTTGACAGTAGGCGGCTAAGGATCAAACAAGAAAAAGATCGGCGCGTGAGTTTACGAGATTTTGAACCCGGAACCCGATAACTTGGCTGCAAGAACTTAGCACCTTAACCACTCTGTCAATAGGAAATAGCCTTTTATTGAGCTAATCATGGGGGGCGGGGGGAGGGGGGCCTTCTGTACAAATTCCAACACACTAGCTGAAAAGACAAAACTAGTGATTTCAAATAAGAAGACAAGATGGTGCCGAAGCCTTGACCTTTAGTATTTTCGTGCAGTTCTTGTCTACTGTCCATTATTTCTCCTTCTGTTCGTCTTTGTTTTTTTATCCCTCAAAATGTTAGGAAGCTAACAGCTGTATCTGTTAAGTCTGTCGACTCGACAACTAGGAGAGCAAAATTACTAGTTATTAGTACTTCAGGCAGGTTATCATCGATGTCCTGCGACATTTTCTTCATGCGTTTTTATGGTACAGTTAGAAACATGAACTTTATACATTTCACTTTCTGCCACGTTGTCTATGATTATTTTCACTATTATTTTACAAGCACCTATTATTAGGCCTTCTGCAATGGTGTGACATTTCATGTTTTGTTGAACTAGTTCAGATATTAAATAATGTGATTAAAAAAAAAAATTTTTTTTCACTTGTTACTTTCTTCTCAAAAAGTTTACGTCGTGTGCCTTTGAGATCCATAAAGTGGCTCTAAATCTTGATTTGTTAACCTTTTTTTACAAACAATTTTTAATCAGAAAATGATCATAGATACAAACAGCACCTTAAGGACTGGTAAACAAATAGAAAAGATCCACAAGTTAAAACAAGGTGTTAGACAATATGCTGTCGCCTGATGTACACAATGAATGTACCTGTAAACCATAGAGAAAACTTGCGTAATATAATTTTGGGAACATAGTATGAAACAATTTGCGATATGCCGATAATGCAGTCTTAATGGCTAAAAGCGAGAAAAAGATAAGGGAAGTGATTGATATGGTAGTGACATAAAATAAATATTAAGGTCTCAGCCTAAACAACAATTAAACACACACAAAAATTGATCAATGCAAATATCCTTTTTAATACCTGTTGGGTTATATTTAAGCAACGTTGTGTTTTTAAATTGTAGATAATATTTTCAACTGCTGCCTTTTGCTTACTAGACACATCATTCCCTATAATTAATTCCGTATTGTATATACACGGTAGAGTGTCGAGAAGGCAAACCCGGTCCTAAAAAATGCCGTGCAGAAGTCGGATGTGTCGACCGAAAGGTGCAGATATGACAGCTTAGGCGTAAACAGACACAACGCAACCACCGTCCTTTTCAGGGCGAACGAGGAAGAAGAAGAAGAAGTATTTCTATATAGAGTGACGTCAACTGAGTCAGAATCGAAAACGAGGCTGAACGACGTGGACGCCATTTTTTGTCGACAATACCTGGGTTAGTAGCGGGAATAAGCGTCGAGTAAGATTTTTTTTTTTTTAATTAATGAAGAAAAATATCCCGTTCAACCTCTGATGGGTTATAATTAGGATATATATTGTTTTCAATTCCAAATAATATGAACAACTGCCGATGAGAAAGTGGCATCACATTTGTCAAATCATTGTAAATAGAGACAATCACAATTATGCTAATACGTTAAATAAATAAACAAAAAAAAACAAACAAAATCAAGAAGAAACTCTGAACAAGAATTATATTAAAATGGAGGGGTGTAAAGGCCTGGTGGTTCCAGTTATATAACTGACTTTAACAGATATTTAATTGACTTTCATCTGTTAAAAGTCATATGCATTGTAAGAACAGCATCAGACCTTCACATTCCCAGACACTAATATTAACATTTGTTCGTGATAAATATTGTTTGACTATATTATGCAGTTCCCTAGGTCTGTCTATTCTTAACACCTCTTCTATATATATATATATATATATATATATATATATATATATAAATATAAATATAAATATAAATATAAATATAAATATAAATATAAATATAAATATATATATATATATATATATATATATATATATATATATATATATATATATATATATATATATATATATATATATATATATATATATATATATATATATGTGTGTGTGTGTGTGTGTGTGTGTGTGTATGTGTATGTGTATGAACATATAATTGTAAATTTATATATTATATATATATTTTGTATAATTTATATAATTTTAAAAAATATAATATAAATTATATAATTGTATAATTATAATATATAAAATATCAAAATTATATAATAAAAATTATATAATATAATAAAATTTTATATTTGTTATATTTTATTAATATTTATTAATTATAACATAATAAAATTATATAATATTATTATTATATAATAATAAAAATTATATATATATATATATATATATATATATATATATATATATATATATATATATATATATATATATATATATATATATATATATATATATATATATATATATATATATATATATATATATATATATATATATATATATATATATAAAATTATAAAAAAAAAATTATATAATATATTTATATAATAAATCTATAATAAAATCTTTGTTGCTAAATAGTGGAATTCTAACGGAATATAAAATTCAACGGAGTATGTGTTAAAAATCCACGCTACTGATTCTTTTCAATAAACCGGTAAGTAAACTAGTTTTCTTCTTTTTGTTTTGTTACTTGAAATACAAATAATAGTACAAATATATGCTACTGTATTTCCATCTAATTTTATTTCAAATTATTAGCTAACCTAAACGAAAATGCAAATTGGGTCCGAAACTCATGATCGGGTCCATTTTCCTGCAATACGGGTACGGACCGAAAATGGCGGCCAAATTTTAGTTGTCGTCACTCTATATATCAAGGGCACTAGTCACTTCCCTACGACAATTTCTGGGATGCTGCCATATTGTTCATAAGACATCTCTTGGCAGAGTGGATAATTACCCAATCTCTCGCTGGATTCAAATCAAACATGGCGTGGGTAAGTTGACGAAATTTTTGTTGAAAGTACCATTAAATTATAAATCTATAGGTTTAATTTTATTGACTGTTTACATTTTTATTCCCGTGGGTGGGTAGGGCTGGTAGGGGCCCAGTGCATTGCTTTGCTCAGGGCCTCCAGTGCTGTTAAGACGGCCCTACCTACACGATGGGGAATCATACGTATATCTTGACTACAATATAGACAAAGTTGGAATGACAGACAGTGATAACACAATAAGAATTGCATTGGGAAATATATAAGATAAAATTAAATCAAGTCCAACAAAAAACAAAGAATCTTCAACTCAAATATCCAGTCAGTCCTAAAGTATGGCTCTGGAACATGGAGAGGAAAACTAAAGCAGCAACAACACAAACGTGATAAACTTTCATTAATGATTGTTTGCGTGGAATAGAAAGATTGAAGTGGTACGACAAGATAAGCAGTTCAGAACTGCTGACAAGAACCAGACAAAGTGTCAGTGGAACAAGAGATGGGGAAAAAAAAATATGGAGATGGGTAAGACATATATTGACGAAACCTGTTGATAACATTATCTGACAGCTCTTGTTCGAATCCACAGGGTAAATAGGCAGAGATAGCCCCCGAAAAGAACATACTTGAGACGAAAATTAGAATTATGAAGAAGACTTTTTTTTTTTTTTTTGGTTCGGTTTTTGCCTTCTTCTAACGAGGCGCGATCCTTTCAACCTATTTGGTTATATTAGAGCGCATTTACGAACCAAAAAAAAAGTCAACTCTATTGACTGCTAACCCGATCAGCGTTGATAGATACTAAGTCTTGAAAAGGACCAACATTATCTATCATCGATGTCCTGCGACATTTTCTTCACGTGTTTTTATAGTACTAAAAAGGACTCGCCAGCTACACCGACGCCCAAGCTAGTCTGTACGAAAAGACCTGGAGTTGATGGCACGCGACAGAAAGAATTGGCACGAGTTTGGCCTATGCTTCTTGGGGAAATAAGAGAAAAAGATTTAATAAATGAGTACCAGCTAATGAAAATGATGGGAAACTCTACACAAAGCGATACAACAGGAGGCAATCTGATCATCAGAAGTGCTCCCCCTGTCGATCAAATATTTCGGCCTCTAAATCTTCTTTACACTGGGGGTGGACTTGGGCCATGAAGAAATTTTAATTTCTATTTAAAAATTTTTTAAATAATCTTGCTCGTAATTATTTTAAGTGAAATAAATAAAGTGAACAGTTTGTTTGTGTATGTGTTTATTTGCGTGTGTACATAAACGTGGATTTATATTGAATATCATACATTTTATTCGTAATTTCAGAAGAAGGATTTGGCAGGGTAAAGATGGCGCTTGCTTTTCGATGCAAGATTACCGTATTCGAAGCCTGGTAGTTTCATGCTACAGTTTACCCAGCTGTAAAATAAGTACCTGTCTCTGCTCTTGAGTTAAGAAAGGCAATGACAATGAGGAAGGGAACCTGCCCCACTAGCTCGTATAGTTTAGACCCAGTATGTGATGTTTTCAATATTTCACTTTCCTACGGTAGTATATGCAATGGGATTATCTCTTCATTTTTAACTTCAGATGCAATATTTGCAACATTTATTCTGATGTTCTTTCTCTTCTCTCTGTGGGTTGTTATACCCGCTTGCTGTAAGCATTCTGATAGCTTATATTTGAGGTCAAGGATTAGATTCTATACAGCTTACTTTATTCCATGTTTGCCCGTTGAGAAATAAATAATGGACACGAGCAGACTTCTATTCTTCCGGGAAAACGTTATGACCAACTCAATATTCATAACCACCACCATCAAATCCTCTTCACCTTTCTGCATATAGTTCTTAATATTGATCAGACAAAATTGTCTTGTTCAAATAGCATGTTCCTATTATTTTGTTTATGCGGCAGACAACACCATCGGTCCCCTGACATGCACCGTGCTCAATGTATTCCCATCTCGGTAGGCCAACAAATAAATTGCGCTTCTGACCAATTGGCCGTCAGGCGAGACTTTCATGTCACAATGCTTTGCAGGAATGTTTTGTGAGCCATAACGCAGGAGTTTATCAATCATTCTGGCCGTGTAACGGCATTCTTTTTTAACAAAGTTTTTTTTTTTAAATACAAGACATGGGAAATGCTGTTTATTACATGATTCCACAAATCCAAATGTTCGATACCTACCACCCAAACACAACTGAGAGTCGGAGTTTCAAATTGAACTTAAAGGGGTTTTTTGCGTTCGCTGTATCGATTTTACATTACAATTTTTTAAGCTTTCCTTGAGATGATTGTCTTCTAGTGGCGAGGCACGCAGTTTTCAATCTAGACGTCCGTTAGTTATATCAGACATATCAGAGCTCACAAGCCATTTGAAAGTAAGTGAACTGTCAACTCAAGTTCAGCGTTGGTTAAACCTAAGCCATGGAAAAGACTACTAGTTTCTATCAGCTAGCATGATAAAGCACTGAGAAGGACGACTTTTGAAAAGGATTGTTAGCATGCTGTTTTCAAATATTATAAGTTAGTGATATAAGAAGTTTTTACCTGAGCAGGGTTTTTTAACCTGTGGTCCACGGACTACTTGGGGGTCCGTGTACACAACCTAAAATTTAAAATCAATCAATCAGTCAATACCCTTTAGCTCCCCGAGGAGCATAGGTCTTCAACAAACACATGCCAAGTCTTCCTGTCCCGTGCCATCCGCTCAAGTTCTTTCCATGTTTTCCTCATCATTTTCACCTCTGTTTCCAGTTCTCTTCTCCATGTGTTTTTTGGTCTACCTCTGCCTCTCTATACCTATGGATTCCAGAACAAGGACTGCCTTGTAATGCTATCAACAGGTTTCCTCAATGTGTGCCCTATCCATCGCCAGCGTCTTCTTCTCAACTCTAAATTTAAAATGTAACTGTTTAATTATGCTTTTATATACATTTTTTTTCATGAAGTAAGTCTACATTGGATAATCACAGGGGTTATTAGCCTTCATCAGATAAGCAAATGGGTCCATAGATGACATGGTAAAAAGTATGATTATTGAAAAGTTGTATGCTTATTTTATGTGCGTATTTTAAATAATACATTCACTTTATATCCGTGTTGAACTGAAATCCCCAGGGTGAGAAAACTAGAGGTAAAAATAAATACTGGGAAAATGAAACTGGAGATATAAATGAAAGGAATAAAGACGTAGAAAGACTGAACGCATATGACACCACAGGCTTGGTGTGAACTTGTTGAAGGCAAGGAAACCAGAGAGTAAATGTAACGATGATATCCGTGCTGCAAGTGTTTCTACAAAAGTGTTTTTCATCAGTAGTTATATCATACACATCTCACTCACAACTGTCAATTAGGAGATAAATAAGCAAGATGTTAAATATATTTCCTGCAACTTTGTTGATCAATAGTTGCCAATGGCAAAATTAGATAAAGTTGCTGCCAATACATTTCGAACAAGAGGTTACTTTAACTCATTCACTTACACCTGCAAATTTGGGTCACCATTTAGATCTGTATGAATATTAATTAATGGGTGCTTCTAATAATTCTGAATTCACCCCCCCCCCCCCTCCCCCCGTACCTGGGAGGAATAATCACAATAAATATTTGTAAAAAGGCACTTGAGTTAGGGAAGGAAAAGGCAGCGAGGAAGGAAACTGGTCACCCCACCTCTCGAGGTTGGACCTATTATAGTGTTGTCTCTAACACTTCACTCCCCTTCGGCAGTATCTGCTAAGAGACTGACTACCTTTATCATTTTATGACGGCGTCAGATAGAACATTACTTAATGGATAGTAGAAGTCCCATAGCAGGTACTTCACGATACAGAGTCCGGCTTTATGAGGTGACACAGTTCCATTTACCTTCCCCAACTCAAGAGCAGAGTCAGGTACCTATTTACAGCTGGGTAGACTGGAGCGCGAAGCTACCAGGTTTCGAACCCGAATCCCGTAACTTTACCACGACAGGCAAGCGCCCTAACCACTCTGCCAGTCGCATGTTCAATTAATTAAGGGGGTAAAAAAAACGAACTTTGAAAAATATGCAATTTCTCACATCGAATTGTTCTGGGCAGAACGGGATCTCTCCTCTAGCGTAACTTCATGCCTTGTCAGATCTTGGTCGATAACCCCTTCTTAACATCAAAGTATGCCGTCCTAAGCTGCGTTTGTGAACCCAACTCCGAGCACAACTGAAACCCAACAGCTATTAAAGACTCGGAGGTGATCCGTAATTAAGCAATCAGGAATCACCAAGACACTCCGTTGAACACAGATGTCTCCAGCGTTACTTACACAAAAGACGATCCCTGCGGCCAAACAGTCGTTACGACGTGCTGGCATTTTCCGTATCACCACCCCCCCCCCCACACACACACACACACAAACACACGCACGCACGCACACACAACTCTCCAGAGGCGTGTTCCCCGTATTCATGATTAGCTCAATTTACCTGGCCCGGGTGTGTTCGTCTATTGATCTTGATAACCAACGCTCTCCATCACTAGTCTCGGGGGCCGTTGGCAACATAATGGGATCATACCGACGTGAAATACCACCATAATTAACTCATAAAATACCAAATGTAAATACATGCTTTCACGAGATGAAACCAAAGAGACTTATCAATGGACATGAATAATGTTATTTACAGCCCAAAATTTTTAGTTAACATTTGACAGTCAGAAACGAATGAATGAAATATTCTTTTAATAACATGTCATGGAAATAGGGGATGGGTTAATTAACTCCAGTTTCTTAATTAAAACTACGATGATGGTTGAACTTTTAGAGTTGGCTTAATGACATACGAACTCATGCGTCTGCTGTAATGAACGTGGATGATGTAAAACCATGTTAAATAATTGCCTAACACATAAAATTATGTGCTTAAAAGTACTTGTCCGATTTGCTAAGCAGTTAGAGGGCTTGCCTCTAGGCCGCAAAGTTATCGGGATCCGGGATCGAAACCTGGTAAAGTCATGCTCTAGTCCAGTGTATCCCAAACTGTTTCGGCCCACCGCCCCCTTAGCTCTCTCTCTCTCTCCCTGTCTCTCTCTGTCGTTCTCTCTCTCTCTCTGTCTGTCTGTCTCTCTATCTCTCTCTCTGTCTCTCTATCTCTCTGTCTCTCTCTCTCTCTCTGTTTGTTTGGTACATTTCTTTTTTTAGTTATCAGCTATTTCAAAGCTTGCTTTTTAAGCTGTCATTTGTATCTTATTAAGTTCTGGATATATTTTTTTATATATTCAACACCCGTATTTTCAAACAATATATATTTCACATAGAGAGGGACATTATTCTAGTGTTTTATAAACCGTTTATCTAAATACATCGTCTTCCTATTATCTCAAAGTCTAAGTATATCGTCTCCCTATTATCGGTTTCTTATTATCTAAAAATCTCAAAGTCTTCCTATTATTCACCTATGTGTATATGATTATTTAGCGTATAACTGCTGTAACATCGTGTATATGAATACCTGTCTATATTTCGACAAGAGGTCGTTTAAGCAAACACATCTCGTTCTGATTAAACATGGTCTGTAATGAAATTTCTTATCGATTATCCCCGTGTTCTAAGTTGAATTCGCGTGGAAGGCGGTGACTGACGTGTTCTAAGTTGAATTCGCGTGGAAGGCGGTGACTGAATAAATAAAGAAAAAATACACACACCTGGCTATTGATCTCTTCCTTTGTCTTGGTCATACATTTTTTTTTCTAAGATACATTTTAGCTGTCGCTATCAGGAAATCTTATACTAAATGTTTCGCCTCTTAAATTTACAAGCTTATTTTCTTTGTGAGATAGTGAAGGGTTAGAGACTTACCTATACTACGGTTACTGTGAAGAGATGGAGTGAAGTGTGAGAGACTTGATTGTACTAGAGCAACCTGAAGAGGTGGGGGGTGATGTGTTAGAGACGACACTATAGCAAGACCAGCAGGAAGATGGGTGGGTGACGTGTTAGAGACTTAACTACACTAGGTCTTGCATGAAGAGGCGGTGTGAAGTGTTAGAGACTTGATCGTACTAGGGCCAACATGAAGCGGTGGGTGTCCAGTGTTACAGACGACAGAGAAGTATTAGAGCTTGGCTATATCATTTTTGTGTGACGCGGGGTGGTGTTGTCTTTTTTATACAGTACTTATACAACATATGTTAAAACAGATATTAATATGTATACACACGATATATTATACATGTCATATTTTAGGCAGCATAGATAACAAAAGGTCTTTAACTTTCTTTCAGATAACAAAGTGGGTTTTGCCCAAGCTAATATAAAAATGGCCACCCAATGCGGTTGTTTTATTGTTGTGAGTTTGGAAATAATTTTTTTAAAAAGTTCTCATATGCTAAATAACTTAGTTGATTGTATTGGAATGTACTGTTAACTCTGCTGTTGCACAAGTATGCTTTGAAGTGAAAAACTTATTAGTTATTCAAGGTAAAAATGGAGGTTGTGCAAAATTAGACTAAAAGTATTTCATTAAAATTTTCTTACATTGGTTCTCATATAGAATAGGCAAAGGGGTAGAAGACACAAACAGAAGTACTCTTACAAAGTTCAGTTTTGTAATCAACAAGGGAAGGGAGGCACTCAGAAGATTGTTAATTTCACAAAATTACAACAACAGGTCATACCTTCTTTGTTGTAAAGAAGATGAAATTGTCAACCCGGAATGTTCGGTTTTTATTTGGAAATAATTTTTAAAAATGTTCATAAATATGCAGAAAATGACTTGTTGTGTGTATATGAAAATGAAGGTAATTGGATGTACTTTAGCAAAAACAAAGCATAAGGGGGTTCATTGAAAAATGACATAGTTATTCACAGGTAAATGGTGAGGACAAAAGAGAAGGTGGTCCGGTTGCAAGTTAAGACTAAAAAAGTTATTCATTAAAAATTCTTTACAATTGTTATTCAGCTGAGAATGATCAAGTGTGTAAAGTTTAAAAAATGTCTCAAACAGAAGTATTCTAAAAAGTTCAAATTCAGTTTTTTAATCAGTAAACACTCAGAAGTCATGTAATTTCACAAATTGACAACAGACAGAGGTCATATTTTGTTAAAAAAGAAGTTATGGATGTAATCAGAAAGATGGAAATTATTTAGCATGAATGCAATTGTTAGGTAACTGCCCACATCGTGTGCATAATTTTAAATTTATCAATGGGAAAACTTATTAATTAGTAAAATGGTAAAGTAAAATGGAGGCTGAATAAGAAGCAGGTAAATTAGAAAGAAATAGATGTTTTCTTACCTTGCCGAGCTGCTCCTCTCTTCTTATGAAGATATTATCCATAGGAAAACACATTTTAATGATATTCATAGGAAGAGCCACAAAATCCATAGTTGTGGATCACAAGATCACTTTTTTAAATACATTAACAGATAGGGGCAGGGGTCTCAATAAAAACATATTTTATAATTAAATCCTAAGTAAAATATGAAATTGTGAGTCCCTTAGCATTTAACAAAATATAGATGAAATTTCAAATGGTGGAAGCTATCAAAATCAAAAAAAGGGAAAAAGAAAATTTTATTTACAAGCTCTTTCAAATTAGGCATACCCTTTATATTGTTTTGCTTATGTAAGCTACAAAGCAAAATTTTTTGTACAAAGGTGGGGTCTGTGGGGGGGTGCATCCTATACACCAAGCTTGATTGCGACAATTCCATTGGGATTTACAATGAACACAGGTTGCTCTTTCCATCATATGTCCACTAGATTGTCTGGCTCAATCATCGTTCCACTTTTTCCTTTCATTAGGGTGTTTAGAGATTTTTGGGTGGACAATCTATTGACGCGTGGTGTCAGCTGAGCAGCTTCTTTGGACAGATCCTCAATCAAACACTGTTTAAAATCTTGATAAGTGTGAGCTTCCTTTTTGGTTGTCGCACCTTCGTGACACAAAATTGTATAGGATGTGTGGCATTTACCTGTGTCACTTCAAGGAATCCAGTGGTAAATCTTCTTCCACCACTTTCTGGTTTTACGGTTGTGCATACTGTAGTAACCAAACCATATTGGATCCATACCGGTCAGCAGAACATTCATACACCATATTGTAACGTCTGAAAGACCTTTGGCTTGTTTAGTAACTGTGTGTAAAGGACCTTGCTCTTCTCAAACGTTGCAACGGTGTGATTTAGTTGACACAAGTATGCTGTGGGTTTTTTTTTGCTTTTTTATCTTTCCAGGCAACACACAATGTTGTATTTACGAGTCCAAAAACCATTTCAATTATTGATGGCCCAATCTTGAGATTTTTTATTTCAGGAGGAAAACCGACCACGTTTACATTCAGGGTTCCTGTATATATTAGTAACTGTGTCCAAGCAGATATTCAATCAGAGCTTTGGTATGAATTATAAAATTATCAGAAAAATATGATGTCCTGACCTCAGTGGCTTCAAAAGAGTTGAACACTTTCACTGGCTTGAGCAGAGCTGGGATCTAAACTAGGATCATATGTATTGGTTTGAAATAAATTTTGAAAATGAACAAACATAGGCGGTAGCTGAATCACAAAGTCCAATGTTTTGATGTTATGGTATTTAGTGAGAGTTTGCTTGCATTTTGTTATTGGTGCCTGAAACCTACCTTTCCATCCTAATAACCATCTATCAAATACAAACATGTTCAAATGGACTATAAAAGCATTCTGAAATTTGGTCAATAGGCATGTCGACAAATGGCTCATTTTAGCTGGGTCCTTAAGATCTTCTGGTTACAAACATGCAGCATTACTGCGGGATAAATAGTCTTGAATGAACGGTTTCTCGACAAAACATTCTATTGGTACCATGGTGTATAAAAATTTCCTGCGGTGGTGCAGCTGTAGTCTTTGATTTTTGGTCTTCGTTCAGTCCAATCGGCAATAGGGGTTACAGCTGTAAACATTTGTGCCATTCATAATAAGTCAGTGGTGACATGAAGGAGAACAATGAATACTTTTCTATGTGTGGTTGTTTGTTTCATAAACTTTTTGTAGGCAAATTAATGCACTGGTTATCAGAGGTTGCTAACAACACCATCATCCATGTTAAAAATTTTAAAAAATCAAGAGGTGTTTGCAAATTACAGACCTGGATTTATGTTTCTGTTGTACTTTGGCGAAAAGTAAACCAATTTGCTTTAGGTTTCTAACAGTCTTGGTGACTGAATGGCCAAACCGCGTTGTTTTTATTAGGCCTAGTCCTACTAACGAAATCATTTCCATACCCTCCTGATTCTTTTTGGCTTGGATTATATTATCTGAATTATTGCAGCTACTGATTACATGCTTCCTGTATCCAATAACTTCATTATCGGACACCAGGTTTCTTTAGGCCTATCAATATATCCTCGGTTTCCGAAGAATCGATATTCGTCGATATCAGGTTTTTTCAAAGTCCTCTTCGCTATCCCGTGAATACATACTGCATTCACTTTCACAAATTTCTTCAAATAACTTTCGAGCTTGATCTGACGTGAGACGTTTGAGCCTACCATTTGAAGAAGTGGGTGTGGCCATTTTTTTAAAGAAAATATGCGCTTTAAAAAATTGCTTTAAAAATCTAAAATAAATATCTCAAAACAGAAACCACGTTCACTCTTAAACACATGTGGTATTTAAAACAATAAACTTCCTGTCGGAAATGACGTTTTGGGTGGTTTGTGGGTAGTTATAATTAGAAACAGTCTCAAACAGAGGCACTATACTAAACGCTATTTAAAGTCGATTGGGTCAAGCGCGTCGAACCGCTGAGGATATTTAAAGTCGATTGGGACTTAAAGAGTTAAGTGTAATAAATATATAATTCTTTTAAAAGAACACAATATGTCAACCTAAAATAATTCTTTTTCAGACACGACTCATGATAACAGCTGCTTGATTACCCAGAAGCTTAATCGATAAGCGACGATGGGCTGCCGAAAAACATTTCTACCACCCAGTGTTTGTGTATAAGTATAGATGAGAATTACAAATAATTCGTGTTAGCTTTTCTTGGTTTGATAGTCTGTCATTATCAGTTATCCGTAAGGTTTTAAATAGTTTTGTTAAGGTCTTATATCTATAATATTGTGTATGCGTAACCAATAACACGGGCTTTTTGTGTGTCACGCCAGTTTAGGTCTAGGTACACTACGCAAAAGTGATATCAGCAGAACTTTGTTATCTATGTAGTATGTTACTAAGGTTTTTTTTTTGACGTGAGTGGCGGTTTTACGTATAGTGGGATGTAGGATAGGGGAGGATTTTTTTTTTTTAATCTACTAATCGCATATGTTTCATTCATTCATTATTTACGGAGCTTTTTGTGTATTTCATGAAAGTTTAGAGTCAGTTTAAAACATTTTAAGAAAACGCAACAACCACGTGCTTGTAACCTCACTAGAAAGAAACAGGCTTGATGGCCAGTGTGAAACAGCGCGCGTAACACTTGACTCGTTTTAAAATCCTCGTACCATAGAGGGTACTGTTAGGTCTAAATATAGCTAGCTAGAAAAACGTAATAAAATAGATAACAGGCAGAGTTTTCTTTAGTATTGGTAGACGAAAAAAAAACTTATCTACAACGAGATTTACCTGTGTAAGACTAAAACTGCTACTTATTTCTGTTCACGTCATTGCAGACAACCTCAAAACACAAGAGAGCAATAGTAGAAACAAACTTTTTAGATATGACTTACCAAAGTTTTTTTTCGCACGTGTCAACCATTTTAAGAAAAACCAACACGCACGTGCTTTTTACCACGCGTTGTTAAACTCGATCGATGGTCTGCGCTCGCGAGGAAGACATTATCAAATGTAATCGCTGAATGATGCATACTGCTATAGTCCGTTAGGGTGGGTAACGTCAGCGTTAAATATAGACTATCGGAAACAAGTTTATGTTCCTTTGAGTTTGTACACTTTATCTTTCGACGAAATACCGACGATGTGCCACAGACACGGTAGATGGAAGGTAGTGAGACTTCTTTCTTGCTTATTTTCAAACTTTAGTGAAAGGTTTTCTTCCAAACACCAAAGACGATCCCAAAATTTATACTGCCCCTTGTCCAAAAAAATGTCGCCCTCTTGGTAACCAAATTTCTCCCTATTGTCAAAAAAAAGACTGCCCCTTACCAAAAAATACTCCCCCTTGTCAAAAAAAATGTCGCCCTCTTGGTAATCAAATTTCTGCCTCTTGTCAAAAAAAAAAGACTGCCCCTTACCAAAAAATACTGCCCCTTGTCAAAAAAATGTCGCCCTCTTGGTAATCAAATTTCTGCCTCTTGTAAAAAAAAAAAGACTCCCCCTTACCAAAAAATACTGCCCCTTGTCAAAAAAATGTCGTCCTCTTGGTAATCAAATATCTGCCTCTTGTCAAAAAAAATTTCACCCCTTGGTAATTAAATCACACGAGTAACAAAGGCTGGTCTCGGTAAACACTTACAGACGCAGCCTTCAACCTGCTCCCCAACGGGTTAAACACTTCATCACTTCTCGTTGTGTGATAAATTATTCTATCCAGAGACTGTCCTTTCTCTCACACGATCACCTTGTGATAAAACTATTTCTTACCCCTTACTTTCACATTGTCATCACTATCATCTCGGCTCAGACAGCAATATAAACATCTATTACCTACCTGATAAAAGCTACGACAAACATTATCTACCAGTTGTATAGCAACACCCTTTATCAATTATATATATATATATATATACACCCGCCTCCTCCTACCCTCCTCCTCAATTCCTTATATAAAAAGTCATCCCACCATCTTGCCCCTGCATCACTCCTGCAGAGTTAATATATGTCTATAAATAACGCCTTCTTGTTATCTAAAAATAAACACTAATATATTACTATATAAAAAGTCATCGGAGTATTTTCCTATATAAAAAGTCATCACCAACGCCTGTTGCTCCACCTGCACACTGAGTATTTTCTTATATAAAAAGTCATCACCCTCCGCCTGATGCTCCACCTCAATTCCTTATATAAAAAGGCATCTCGCCATCTTGCACCTGCACATTTTCCCTATATAAAAAAGTCACCCCGCCATCTTGTCCCTCCAGAGCTCCTCCATCGCTCCTCCAGATTTTCCTTATATAAAAGTCATCCCGCCATCTTGCTCCTCCATAGCTCCTCCAACACATTTTCGTTATATAAAAGTCACGCGGTTGTAGACTGTATAAAAAACCACACAAACACACGTAACAAAACAATTCCACAACACACAAAAATCCGCCCTAACCTAACCCCACCTGCTACATTACACCTGTACCTCGTCACCGACGTCTCTTCATTCCCACCTCTCAATGCTGGTCCACTCGCCTGCTACACCCCAAAAATGTACACAGATGCATCCTGACAACGTCACCACATCTCCCCTCAACATCTAAAATATCTCTCTTCACATCCAAAACCATACCACATCACACAAAAATATCACCCCTAACCTAACCCCACCTGGTACATTACACCCATGCCTCATCACCCCCACCACAACAAAAAAAAACCTCCACTCGACCACAACACACTATTAGTGAACTAATATAGTGCTATATAAAAGTCACGGGTCACCACAAAGCGCCACCACATTTCCCTTATATAAAAAGGCATCCCGCCATCTTGCCCCTGCATCACTCCTGCAGAATTAATATATGTCCATAAATAACGTCCTCTTGTTATCTAAAAATAAACACTAATATATTACTATATAAAAAGTCATCCGCATCCGCCTACCCGCCTCCTCAATTCCTTATATAAAAAGTCATCCCGCCATCTTGCTCCGCCTGCCCTCCTCATAACCCCTTATATAAAAAGTCACCCCGCCATCTTCCTCCGCCTACCCTCCTCCTCAATTCCTTATATAAAAAGTCATCCCGCCATCTTGCCCCTCCAGCGCACCTGCCCGTTTTCCTTATATAAAATGTCACCCCGCCTGCTGCTCCACCCGCTCAATGAGTATTTTCTTATATAAAAAATCATCCCGCCTGCTGCTCCACCTGCACATTTTCCCTATATAAAAATTCATCTCGCCTCCTCTACCCATGCCCCACCTGCGCAATGAGTATTTTCTTATATAAAAAGTCATCCCGCCTAATGCTCCACCTGTACACTGAGTATTTCCTTTTATAAAAAGTCATCACCCTCCGCCTGATGCTCCACCTGTGTAATGAGTATTTACTTATATAAAAAGTCATGCACCAACACCTGATGCTCCACCTGCTCAATGAGTATTTCCTTATATAAAAAGTCACCCCGCCTGATGCTCCACCTGCGCAATGAGTATTTCCTTATATAAAAAAGTCACCCCGCCATCTTGCCCCTGCACATTTTCCCTATATAAAAAGTCACCCCACCTAATGCTCCACCTGCACACTGAGTATTTTCTTATATACAAAGTCATGCACCAACACCTGATGCTCCACCTGCACAATGAGTATTTCCTTATATAAAAAGTCATCACCCTCCGCCTGATGCTCCACCTGCGTAATGAGTATTTACTTATATAAAAAGTCATGCACCAACACCTGATGCTCCACCTGCTCAATGAGTATTTCCTTATATAAAAAGTCATCCCGCCTGCTGCTCCACCCGCACACTGAGTATTTCCTTATATAAAAAGTCATCCCGCCTGCTGCTCCACCCGCACACTGAGTATTTCCTTATATAAAAAGTCATGTGCCAACGCCTGCTGCTCCACCTCAAGCCCTTATATAAAATGTCATCACCCCCCGCCTGATGCTCCACCTGCACATTTTTCTTATATAAAAAGTCACCCCGCCTGATGCTCCACCTGCACATTTTCCCTATATAAAAAGTCACCCCACCTAATGCTCCACCTGCACACTGAGTATTTTCTTATATACAAAGTCACCCAATACAACAACCTACTTATCTCCCCCTTGTTATCTCAAGTCCGCCATCTTGTCCCTCCTCTTCTTGTTATCTAAAAATAACCTCCCCTTGTTAGCTCAAGTCCGCCATCTTGTCCCTCCTCTTCAGTCTAAATATACCATCTTCTTGTTATCTCAAGTCCGCCATCTTGCCACATTTTCCTATATAAAAAGTCATCCCGCCTGATGCTCCACCTGCACAATGAGTATTTCCTTATATAAAAAGTCATCACCCTCCGCCTGATGTTCCACCTGCACACTGAGTATTTCCTTTTATAAAAAGTCACCCCACCTAATGCTCCACCTGCACACTGAGTATTTTCTTATATACAAAGTCATGCACCAACACCTGATGCTCCACCTGCACACTGAGTATTTCCTTATATAAAAAGTCATCCCGCCTGCTGTTCCACCTGCACACTGAGTATTTCCTTATATAAAAAGTCATGCGCCAACGCCTGCTGCTCCACCTCAATCCCTTATATAAAAAGTCATCCCGCCTGCTGCTCCATCTGCGCAATGAGTATTTCCTTATATAAAAAGTCACCCCGCCTGCTACTCCACCTGGACACTGAGTATTTTCTTATATAAAACGTCACCCCGCCTTATGCTCCACCTGCGCAATGAGTATTTCCCTATATAAAAAGTCATCCCACCTGATGCTCCATCTGCGCAATGAGTATTTCCTTATATAAAAAGTCACCCCGCCTGCTGCTCCACCCGCACACTGAGTATTTCCTTATATAAAAAGTCATGTGCCAACGCCTGCTGCTCCACCTCAATCCCTTATATAAAAAGTCATCCCACCTGATGCTCCACCTGCACATTTTTCTTATATAAAAAGTCACCTCGCCTGATGCTCCACCTGCACATTTTCCCTATATAAAAAGTCATCCCGCCTGATGCTCCATCTGCGCAATGAGTATTTTCTTATATAAAACGTCACCCCGCCTGCTACTCCACCTGCACACTGAGTATTTCCCTATATAAAAAGTCATCCCACCTGATGCTCCACCTGCGCAATGAGTATTTCCTTATATAAAAAGTCACCCCCCCGCCTGCTACTCCACATTTTCCCTATATAAAAAGTCATGCGCCGCCGCCTGAAACGCCGCCGCCTGAAATCGATCGAGTATTTTCTTATATAAAAAGTCATCCCGCCTGCTGCTCCACCTGTGTATTTCCTTATATAAAAAGTCATGCAATACAACAACCTACTTATCTCCCCCTTGTTATCTCAAGTCCGCCATCTTGTTATCTCCCCCTTGTTAGCTCAAGTCCGCCATCTTGACCCAAATAACCTCCCCTTGTTAGCTCAAGTCCGCCATCTTGCGCCTGCAGATTGCGCTTATATAAAAGTCACGCGCCTGCAGAATTTTTGCTATATAAAGTCACGCGCCTGCGGCGCGCCTGCAGCGCGCCTGCAGAATACTACCTAAGTTGCGCATTCCTTACTACTCATACTTATTAATGTACAAATACAAAAAATGCAATATATCGTGAGAGTTCAAATTCAAAGTTACGTCCTTAAGACATACTTATTAATGTACACAATACAAAAAGTGCAACATATCGTGAGAGTTCAAATTCAAAGTTACGTCCTTAAGACATACTTATTAATGTACAAATACAAAAAGTGCAATATATCGTGAGAGTTCAAATTCAAAGTTACGTCCTTAAGACATACTTATTAATGTACAAAATACAAAAAGTGCAATATATCGTGAGAGTTCTAATTCAAAGTTACGTCCTTAAGACATACTTATTAATGTACAATTACAAAAAATGCAATATATCGTGAGAGTTCAAATTCAAAGTTACGTCCTTAAGACATACTTATTAATGTACAAATACAAAAAGTGCAATATATCGTGAAATTTCAAATTCAAAGTTATGTCTTTAAAACACATTATAATTTAGAAGATATAAAAAGGGCAGTATGTCTTGAGAGTTAACATATCATTAGTTCCTATATGCTGTTTGATTTTATGGTCACTATTAACCTTCTTGTCCAGTGTATTTCCCGGGCAGTCTAGAGGCCGGAGTAACTAAGAGGTATGGCTTCCGCCTCGAATGCTAAAGGTACCGGGTTCGGTTCCCAGTAGAGGGAATATAATTTATGGAATTATTTTTCTTTCAGAAAAGTGGTCCTAATGATGTCTAGCCTTCTCGGATTAGGGCGAAAACGATAGGAGGTCCTGTATATAAGTTGCGCACGTTAAAAATCCCACGGCAGTTGGAAATCGTAAAGAGTAGGCCATAAGACCGCTGCCATGGCAAAATTTAATAATTGGAAACCTGCCCACCTTAAAAATATTTATAGAATTTGTGATTCCTATATACACACATTGGGATTCTCGCCGGTGCTACAGAGTTCGTGCACTGTGCTGAGATCCTCCTTGTGTGATCTAAGGGAGGAGATCAGAGCACTGATGGAGTTGTCCGTGTGCAATGAAGATAGTCCTTTAAACCAAACCAAAGACAGAATATGACCGCTGCTCCATCACGCATGTCGTACAAGGCTACTAATATGAAGTTTCTCATGAGGGTGCCAACCTTATTATCTGAAACATATTGTCACATAAACGATAGTGAAATTGAAGATGCTGATCATCTTTCTTATCCAAGTTTTGTTGAAGTGAACAAGGGGTGAGAAAAAAAAGACGCTTGCGTTGGACAGGACACAGACTGATGAAACCTTTTGATAGCATTACAAGGCAGTTCTAATTCCTTAATCCCCGGGGTTATAGAGGCAGGGAGACCAACAAAACAAAAAACACCTAGAGACTAGTGATATTCTTGAAAGCTATATAGAAGACACGAAAAGACCGCTACGGATGGCACAAGACAAGATAGCTTGGCATAAATTTATTGAGTCGAGCAAGATGAGAGGAACGGCACTAAAACGATGAGTACGAAAAAAAAAAAAAAAGGTGATTTGTCTGACGAGGACACAAGACAAAGGAAATAGCCAAAGTTACTGCCACAAGGCCTTCGTCAGGGAAAGGAAAGAAGGTGAGGGTTAAGTAAGACACATAAGAATCTAAATAAGAATAAATATAAAAACTTGATACTTCCATAAAGGCAGCTAAGACCTAGCAGGGAGGTCCCGCCACGAGAAAATGATTAATCCAGACTAATCTGGATATGATGCTATATCTATACTTCTACTTTGTGTGTGTGTGTGTATATTACTCGTAGTTCGTATAAATTCTGCCCGACTGCTCACAAAATGTTTCGGAGGTAGGTCTAAATTCTGATATGCTGGTAACACAATTTTTGCTAGGCAGGTCTAAATTCTTCCATGTTGGTGACAATTTTTGGGAAATGTTTGAATTTCTTTCCCTCTGGGGAGATAGTTCTTGTGAGGTGGGTCTAAATTTTGCTCGGCTCGTAACATAATTACTGGGAAATAGTTCTAAATTCTACGCTGCTCGTGACATAGATTTTGGGACGTAGGTCTAAATTTTGAACTGCTCGTGACATAATTGTTGAGAAGTAAGTCTAAATTTTGCCTTGCTATTAACATAGATTTTGGGTCGTAGGTCTAAATTTTTTACTGCTCGTGACATAATTCTTTTGGGAGGTACGTTTAAATTCTAACCTTTTTTAACATACTTTTTGAAACTGGGAAATAGTTCTAAATTCTGCGCTGCTCGTGACAGATTTTGGATCGTAGGTCTAATTTTTTTACTGCTCGTGACATAATTCTTTTGGGAGGTACGTTTGAATTCTAACCTTTTTTAACATACTTTTTGAAAGACACACTTGAATTCGTCCATGCTGTTGGCATGTTTTGAAATACAGGACTAAATTTCGTCACGCTGAAGATATAATGTTGGACAGGAGGTCTGTGAATCGATCGACAGACAGACAGACAGGCGGATCGACGGATGGATGGATGGATGGGTCGATATTTTGATGGATCGATATATGGATGGATTTATGAATGAATATATGGATCGATGGATGAATTAATATATAGATGGGTGGATATATGCATGGATGGATATATGGATATTGATGGATGTATATAGAAGGATGGATGGATATATAAGGATAGATGGGTGAATATAGAAGGATGGATATATAAAGATGGATATGGAAGGATGGATATAGAAGACTGGATGGATGGATATTGATGGATGGATGGATATAGAACGATGGATGAATGAATGGATGTAAATGGATGGATAGGTATAGAAGGATAGACGGATGGATGGATATGTATAGAAGCATTAATGGATGGATAAGTATATAGAAGGATGGATGGGTGGATAGATATATAGAAAGATCGATGGATCGATAGATATATAGAAAGATCGATAGATGGATAGATATATAGAAGGATGGATGGATGGATAGATATATAGAAGGATGAATGGATGGATAGATATTTAAACAGAATACATGGATGGATGGATAGTTATATAGGATACATTGATGGATATATATATATATATATAATATATATATATATATATATATATATATATATATATATATATATATATATATATATATATATATATATATATATATAATATATATATATATATATATATATATATATATATATATATATATATATATATATATATATATATATATATATATATATATATATATATATATATATATATATATATATATATATATATATATATATATATATATATATATATATATATATATATATATATATATATATATATATATATATAAGGATACATGGATGGATGGATAAGTGGAAGGACGGATAGGTGGGAGGATGGTAAGTTGGAAGGATGGATAGTTGGATGGATAGATAGCTGGATGGACGGATGGATGGATAGATGGAAGGATGGATAGTGTCACGGGTTGCTTCCCCTTGCTCTGCGGAAGTGGTCGAACAGTGGCCAAAACCTAAAGTATCTAATGTGGGTCTTCAAAGGTGTCTACCTTCGCACAAGATTACTCTTGGCAGAGTTGTAGATAGAAGGATAATGATGCTTCTACCTCGATGGATTATCCACAAGATAATTCAGAAGTCGAGAACAATGCTGAATGAGTCTTTGCACGTTAACTTTGTATCTGACCCGCCGCCTTTTGTGAAGATGGATATAAATGATGTGCTCGTTCAAGCCACCAGCTGATCTAATTCAGCGAAATTCCTTTTATTAGCTCGATATAGATATGTATATATATATTAATGAATATATATTAGAGTTTCTGGATCATACATATGCCTTTCTCTCTGTAATGATTAATTCAACTATGAATTTGTCAAAAGCAACAAAAACAAATTTAATGCTCAATACTTTGATACAAATATAAATAAATATGAAATGGTAATTAGAAGAAATTATGGTTCATCATAGATCTCGGTTTGGGAGATGAAAGAATAGTCTTTTGAGGTGGCCTGCTAAACTTATAACTTAGCTTTCAAATTGTTGAAATGTTGATGCTGCTGGTTCTGTCACTTCGTCTCTGTGGCAATGTGTGGCGAGATGTTTTATTTGACTCTAGGATCAGCATAGTACTGACAATGTCAGAAATAGAATTTCTGCAGAAAATGGTGAAGTCCCAGTGTCTGAGAGAACTACTGGTATCACAAATTAGTTACGGCTGTGAAAGTTCTGATCTCGAAAAATTAGTAGAGAGGAGACCGACATAACTTGCCACCTCCGCTGTGTAACTAACTGTGATATTAAGACAAGGAAACAGATTTTACTTAACAATGATAAAATTGACAAGTCTTCAAATACAATTTCCTTATTATTTATTTAGTATATACACTATCTATTCTTGTGCTGAAGGGTGAATGTTGAAAAATGGAACGTAATGAATTTGTAAGTTTACATATGATTTACAAATATTTATATTTATATAGATATGTAAATATATTACAACAAGTTTTCCAATTATAGGAACAAAATTTATATCAGCTGTGCTGTTAGTCAATTATAGTACATGTATCAGCTGTGCTGTTAATTACGTATAATTTATCAGCTATAATCCTATTATTGTCTCTTGCTACGCTAATTCACTTTCTCGTCACTGACACTAGCTTTTGCTCACAATGCCGACAGAAATGGTACTACTGTGTACTCATCTCTTAAAACGTTCTGTTCTCCTTAGTTTGGGTCACACAACTCCTGCTGAGGCTCGTTACTTTAGCCCACCCAAGACTGAGGGGGACTAAAGATGTAGCTTCTGTACAATCTCTATGCTCCTGCGAAGTTCCAGGCAGCTGGATTGACTCGAACATACGACCTCAGGTTTTATGACACGAATAAAACCTGTAACAAGGAAAAATAGGGGCTAATTTCTGTCATCAAGCCCAGCTATTTCTAATGTGGATGAAATGAGCGTGTGCCTCAGGTGTCTGCATGTAGGATGAATGACAACATGGCTCAGTATGATTTAGCAATAGCAAGACAAGACAGGTGTCTACTTGCAAAACATTCTTTCTGATAAACTAATACATGGATACATTCAATAATATAAATTCAATACATGAATACATCCAATAATATAAATTCAGTACATGAATACATTCACTACATGAATACATCCTATAATATAAATTCAATCCATGAATACATCCAAATATATGTACACCTAGGTGTGATACAACCATTTCCTTCCCCCTATAATATACCAGGCCCTCTCTGACAAGGGCTATACAAGCTGGTAACATATATCCTAACAATATTGTTATGTTCTTATGATAGGAGTATATGAGACGAGGACTGTTTGGTGATATATCAGGTGGGAGTTATAGGAGACAATAGATTGGTGTTAGATGAGACAATAGATTGAGTCCTAACAAGGACTGTTTTGGTTATATTTCAGTTGGTTTTATCTGAGATAATAGACTGAAGTTATATGAGACAATAGATTGAGTTATAGGAGACAATAGATTGAGTCCTAAAAAGGACTGTTTTGGTTATATTGCATTTGGTTTTATCTGAGATAATAGACTGAAGTATATAGGAGACAATAGATTGAGTCCTAACAAGGACTGCTTTGGTTATATTGCAGTTGGTTTGAGATAATAGATTGAAGTTATAGGAGACAATAGATTGAGTTATAGGTGACAATAGATTGAGTCCTAAAAAGGACTGTTTTGGTTATATTGCAGTTGGTTTTATCTGAGATAATAGACTGAAGTATATAGGAGACAATAGATTGAGTCCTAACAAGGACTGTTTTGGTTATATTGCAGTTGGTTTGAGATAATAGATTGAAGTATAGGAGACAACAGGTTGAAGTATGAGTCCTATTAGTCTTCGTCTTCATCAATCCATATCAGGAAATACAATCATTATACCTAATTCCCCAAGATACAATCAGTAACCTGATATTCATATTTAAAAAATATATAATATATTATATAAAATATATATAAATATAATTTTATATATATTTATATAATATATAAAAATTATAAAATATAATATATATATTTATATTATAAATTATATAAATTATATATATTATATATATATAATATATAATATTATATATATATACCAATTATTTATATTATATATATATAATATATATATTATTTTTTAAATAATATAATTTATTATTATATTATATAATAAATTATATAATTTAAAATATAAATATATATTTTTTTAATTATAAAATATATATATTATAAATATTTATATATTAAATAATTATATATATATATAATATAATATATACAAATAATATATATATATAATTATTAAAAAATATAATATAAAAATATTTATATAAAAATAAAATAAATCAAAATATAAAATAAATATATAATAATAAATATATTAATTAAAATAAATATATATATATATATATATATATAAATATATATCTAAAATATAATATATTATATTATATAATATAAAATATAAAAAATTATATAATAAATTTAAATATATAAATAATATATAAATAAATTAAACAAAATAAAAACATTAATTTACATTATACAAAATACATAATAATAATAATAATAAAAAAAATATATATTAATAATAATACATATATAATAAAAATATAAATTATATATATAATATATATATATATATAAAATATATATATTAAATATAAATAAAAATAAATTAATATTATATATATATATAATGTTTTATAATTAATATTTTATATATATAAATATATAAAATTTATTAAAAAATATTTATAATAATAATAATATATATATATATATATATATATAAAATATAATAATATATAATAATATAAAATATATATAATATATATAATATATATAATATAATTATAAATATATATATATATAATATATATATATATATAAATAATTAAATAATAATATATATATAATATATAATATTTATATATATATTATATATTATATAAAATAATATATATAAATATAATTTATATTATATATAATATATTTTTATATAAAATACATATTATATTTATAATACAAATAAATATATATATATATATAATATATAAAAATACAAAATATATATATAAATATTATATATATAATATAATATAAAAATATAATCATAATATTATATAATATATATAAAATATAAAATTTATATATTAATATATAATATTAATTATAAATAATAAATATATATTAAATATTATATATCTTATATATATATATATATATAAATATTATTTATATATATATATATATATTTATATTATAAATTTATATATTTTAAAAATATTTAATTTAAATATATATATATAATATATATAAAATATAAAAAATATAATATAAAATATATATATATATATATATATATATTATATATATATATATATAATATATATTATATATAATATATATATATCAATATATATAATATATAAATTAATATATATATATACATAAATATATATATATATAATATAAAATTTTTAATATATAAAAATAACAAATATAAATAAAATAAAATAAATATATAATACAATTAAATTTAATAAAAATTAAAAAATAAATAAAATATATAAAAACATAAAAATAAATATACATATACACATACATATATATATACACATACACATATATATATACACATACATATATATATATACACATACATATATATATATACACATACATATATATATAAACACATACATATATATATATATATATACACATACATATATATATACACATACATATATATATACACATACATATATATATATATATACACATACATATATATATATATACATACATATATCTATACATACATACATATATATATATACATACATATATATATACATACATATATATATATACATACATACACATATATACATACATACATATATATACATACATATATATATACATACATATATATATATATACATACATATATATATATACATACATACACATATATACATACATACACATATATACATACATACACATATATACATACATACACATATATACATACATACACATATATACATACACATATATACATACACATATATACATACACATATACATATACATATATATATACATATACAGTACTTTGCAAAAAAAATGGCAGTCATCTTTTTGCAACGCAGCACACTCATAGAAGCAGATAATAATAAAAACTGTATGTCCAGAGGAAGATTGGTATCTCCCCTATCTATTAACAGTGGTTTCAGTACAATATAATGTTGCCTTCTCCAGCAAGGCAAGCCTGGATGCGGCGAGGCATACTTCCCACAAATGTTTGTAGGTAATTGTGAGTCAGACTGTCCCAGTATTTTGCAGCTACCTTCTTCAATTGTTCAACGTCTCTGAGTCCACTCTTTTTTAAATGGTTCTTGAGTAGTGCCCAAACGTTTTCAATTGGGTTTAGATCGGGACTGTTGCTGAGCCACTTCAGCACTATCACATTCTTCTCTTGCAGCCATGCTTTGGTGGTATGAGCTGTATGATTTGGGTCATTGTCATGTTGAAATGTGCACCCATCGGGGTACATGACCTGCATAAATGGCAGAAGGTGTCCCTTTAGTATGTCGATGTACCTTTCTTTCGTGAGAATTCCTGTGAAAACACACAGTGGGGTGGCACCTCTTGCTGACACCCCTCCCCAAAGATGGAATTTCTAGGTATGTTTCGGTCGCTGGTACACAGGCGTTAACGAGCCTTTCGTCCAAATATTTATTTGAGTAGGATAAGACCAAACTGAACATTCATCTGAAAAAATCACATTGTCCTATGACAAATTTTGGTGTTCGTGGCACCAGTTCAAGCGCATCTGTTTGTGAGTCTCTGTGAGCAATGGTGACGAAATTAACCGTGTTTTTGTGTAATTCATCCTGTGTAGCTCCCGGTTGACAGTAGCATTAGATAACTCTGGGCTTCCCAACTCGATCATGCGCTGCCGTATGTTTTCTACACTCTTCATTGGCCCAGCCCGAACGATTTGGGCAAGACGCCGATGGTCCTTTGTGTCCAAAATTCTTGGCCTCCCACTACGTTCTTTTCGCTCGATTTCATTACCTGCTTTTAATTTACTCACAACTCTGTAGACAGTCTGCTCAGGAATGTTCAAGGTTTTAGAAATGTTGGAACATGTTTGATTTCCTTCATTACAAAGCTGTGAAATTAACATACACTTTGACTTTGTATCCATTTTCTGCCACTAGCATTAGAAATTGTCGTCTGCTCTATTATCAAGGGACGTTACTCTACGCTAATTTTTTTTTTTACTTTTGGTAGTGTTTGCTCACTT
This sequence comes from Oreohelix idahoensis, assembly GCA_024509875.1. Classification (NCBI taxonomy): domain Eukaryota; kingdom Metazoa; phylum Mollusca; class Gastropoda; order Stylommatophora; family Oreohelicidae; genus Oreohelix; species Oreohelix idahoensis. The sequence continues at coordinate 96,153 of JAMPIV010019134.1, forward strand.
TAGTGGAGTGCAAATTTGGGGCAGAACATGCATATTTAATTAGATTTCAGCTTATTTAGCTGAGCAATATGACTGCCATTTTTTTTGCAAAGTACTGTATATATATATATATATATATATATATATATATATATATATATATATATATATATATATATATATATATATATATATATATATATATATATATATATATATATCTATATATATATATATATATATATATATATATATATATATATATATATATATATATACATACAGGTGTATCTGCTGTAGGGTTCCTACCAGTTTAAAGTAAATTATATTTCCCCTCCAAGATTTAAACAGGCCAGATTTTGACTCGACTTAGCGAAGCAGGCTGCAGGTCAATGCTCTCAGGTAAGCTATAAATCAAAGCTGACAGCTCCTCTCTTCAGTCGGTCGTCTCTAGCTTCGTGTTCGGTGTTGCGTGATTTAGCATAAAATATCGCCCGATTATATAGACAGGTAAAATAACTTCCACTGGTAAAGGAAAGCGTTTGGTTGGTTCCTGGCGGAGCAAGCTGATTGGTTTCCTGCAGTTTCGTCTTATGCTCGTACAGCCTAATTTTATTCAGTTTTCTTCCGCCATCTTGCGTGAACAAGATGGCCGCGACCCACATCCGAAAAAAACAGGGCTTAAGTTTTTTCCTGGCGTAACTTCTTGTAATTTATTCCGGCTCAGCAACTGTGCGTTGATTGGCTGGGCTCTCGACATAGGGATTTAACAAAGTAGTGGGTTTACACAACTCGTTCCACGACACAAGGGCACATCTCCAAAGGATTCTAGAGGTAACCGCTTCCGGTCAAGGCAGGGATCTTCATCACCCATGGGATGTATGTTTAACGTGTCGATCTCAAGCTTCGAACCACAGACTAGTACAGCTGGTAACGTGGGTTGAACCTGAAATGGTCTCTCCAGTCCGTATCACCAACTTTAGAGGAAATAAAAGAACACATTCCGCTGCTAAGTATTTGTTTTCCTGATTTAGATCAGGCGCCTTTCCCCGTTGTCCGTCCCCGATTTTTTAATGAGAATTTGTACTCTCCCTGATGTATATCCACTTGGAGTCTGTGATTACCTCTGCTTTTGGTTCTTCCGTGAGAACTAGCATGAAGCAATAACCAGCGTTTGCTGTGGTGGTTCATGAATGTATCTTTTTCACATGCTGAGGTTGGCAGCCTCGTATGAATCTTCAACACTCCTAGCTAGTATAAACCAGTAAAATTCAAAGTATAAAAACGTGCACAACTCACCCTAGTAACTAGGCAAATCTTAGACGTCTTGCTCGGGTAAATAGTCTTGGCAACTTAACAAGATGCCTCGACCAGACGTCTGGTATATTATTTCTTATTCTATAATTCCTCTGTGACATGTGAGTAGTTTCTGTAGGAGTCCGGTTCCGTATTAATATTGGCGAGTATTCTTTTCCAGTGGATGAAAGATGCTCTAATACGTTTTTCCGTTCCAAAAAATTCATGATCCTGACTATTTTTTTTTCTGTGACAAGGTCCGAGTTTTCTACTTTGACGCTTTCAGGAATGCAGTGTAGTATGCTAGGTGTTCTACGTTATATCGTAGCTCTCGGCCGTCGCTTCCTGCATGGCGTTCTGACAATCGCGTGGTTGTTTATTGGCGCCTCAAATGTCAGCCAGTACGTTCAAAGTTCATGTTATGGAAAACTTTTCCTCGTGCAGTATTCTGTATGACTCATGCGGTTGAAAATTTCAATCAGTCATCCTCCGTATATGGAGTTGCTACATCCGACAATTCTTGGTAATGTTTACGTTACAACTTCTTACATTTTTCCTGTCGAGTCGGAAGTAATTATGCAAACTTTACATACACTTCGTGCTCGCATTTACCTGGAGTCAATGTGGTGTTATCCCGTTTTAGGGACTCAGTTAATCTCTCAGGGATGGGCGGATACGCTTGTCTGGCCCTGCCATGCATCGAAGCGTGAAACGTGAACAATGACAGTAGAGAAAAAGAGAGTGCTTACAAAAGAATAATGCTCCTAATTCAGTATGCACAACAAATGTAGTTCAATACGACCGGAGAGGAGAATAGAACGTACAAATTATGTCACAGATAGGTGGATGGATGGATGGATGGAAGGAAAGAAGGAAGAAAGGAAGACGCATATTGCATTCGTACATACACGAAGAAACGCACGTACTCACACGCATATACACACATACCTGCAGGCCCAACAGCAGGGGGAGAGAGATCACTAAAGCCATTTAACACATGCCTCACTATTCAGTTAGACCTCGCTTCAGCTTTTGTTGCTTACACGCTTTTCTTTACATCAAAATGTGTTCATCTTCTTTCCCAGATAATGAGAGGGCCTCACTATGTGAAATGTCCTGGGCATAATCTGAACTCCTGGAGACCCTCCATACCTGTATTACACTCACGCTCATATATGTGTGGGGGAAACACACATACAGACACATACATACACACAATACAGACATAAACTCCAGACAACAGCACACCGGAAACATTAACCTTTGTCACCATAAAACAACATCTGGACTATCCGGCTCTAAATTGGCCTATGCGGCCTCGTGCGGAATGTTTCTTCGATATTTTCGCCGTTTCTAGTCGGAAGGGAACAAGCAGTTAAGACCTCGGCAATAGAATGTCGGGGGCTGGTAGAAGGACTCAATGAAATTGCCACTTCTCATGTCCGGTGATAATTGGAATTTCTGGGTCCTGCTGCGATTTGAAGTCTTCAAGACGATAGCATTTGTTTCTGGGCATCTTTTCTTTCGCTTGTCTTTTTTTCTATCTCTTCTCTTGCTCTTGCAGAAATTACTGTTTTTTAACCCCAGAATAAAACTGCCATGCTCGCTCTTGTCCAACTCTGGTTGAGGTGCCCCTTGGGTGAAAGAATCAATGTAAATAAATCCAGAAAAAGAGCAGCTACGGGGAGCCAATGTCGACAATTTGTTTCTCATTCTAATTGGACATAAAAGAAATACGTAAATAAGTGAAATAAAATAGGTTTATTGATTCTTCTATACTCCATATGATATTATGGTTTTCCGGTTCCGTGCAGCAGAAGATGCAGGAAATCGCAAGGGGCATTCTCTTTTGGTCATTTAATTTTTCGATGATTTTTTTCGGTGCATTATTTAATTTATCTCTCTTACAATCTCTCCATCCTCCTATCTTTTGCAATTCTCAATTAACTCTTTTTGATGCATAGGTCACAGACAGAAGCTCTTTCAAAAGGTGAAAATACTTAAGCAGGCGAGTGAAGTATTAGAAACTTCACTTATACTAGGTCTAGGCTTTTTTAGATGGGGTGGCCAGTTCGCTTTCCTGCTGCCTTTGATTTCTCTCAGTCAGATACTATTTTTACAGGGGACAACGACATTTTCCATGTATGACTCGTATTCATTTTTATTTACTTTTATGCAATTAGTTTAGTTCTAACTTTCTTTTCGTTACTGATTTTATTCGTTCGTCTCTAACTAAGACCATGTGTTCGTAACGTAGACCATTTTTCCCCTTGTCCTAATAAGACGTTGCGGTACCTATTTTGGTTCCCCAGCAGTTTAACGTAATCGTACTGTAGTCCTAATGTTTTTATTATCGTCATTTGTTGTCTTCAGCTCCCCAAGCAGCATAGGCCGTCAACAAACGTATGCTACGTCACTTACAGTTACTCAAGATCTTTCCATATGTCTTCATTATTTTCATTTCTGACTCAAGTTCATGCCTCTATGTGTTTTTCGATCTACCTCCGCTACTCTCACCTTGGGGATTACAGAACAAGGACTGTCTGGTAATACTATTAACAGTTTTCCTCAATATGTGTCCTATCCATCTCCAGTATCTTGATCTCATCTCTTGTTCCACTGGTACTTGTCTGGTTCATGTCATCTCTTGTTCCACTGGTACTTGTCTGGTTCATGTCATCTCTTGTTCCACTGGTACTTGTCTGGTTCATGTCATCTCTTGTTCCACTGGTACTTGTCTGGTTCATGTCATCTCTTGTTCCACTGGTACTCGTCTGGTTCATGTCATCTCTTGTTCCACTGGTACTTGTCTGGTTCATGGCATCAGTTCCACATTGGTGACCTTGTCATACCATTTCAATCCTTCTGTTCTAAGTAAGCAGCTATTTATGAAAGTCTGTAACTTCTTGGTTGTTTTTTTTCTGTTTTTTTTTTGTTCTGGGTTTGTTTTTGTTTTTTTTTGTTTTTTTGTTTTTTTGTTCTCCGTGTTTCAGAGCCATACAGATAGGACTGACGACATTATTTTCTTACCTATATGGTGTTTACAGTGTTCTTGAGCAGCTTTGAATTTTATTACACATATTGAGGAAATCTGTTGATAGCATGACAAGGCAGAACTTTTTATGGAAACTACATGGTTACAGAGGTAGTGGGAGGTCGAAAAACGCATAGGCAAGAAAATTGGAGAGAAATCAAAGCGATGTGAAGACATGGAAAGATCCTGAGCTGTTGGCTTACTTACTTACTTAGTCGTTCCCCTTCTACCGTGAGGTGTAGAGGTCCTGAGCTGTTGGCACGGGGCAGAAAGACCCAGCGGGAGATATATGAGAACTGATTAGTAATGAAGGAATGAAACTCATCATTCTTGTCTAACCCGCAGTAATTTGTATATTCTTACTCTCTTCATTCAGTTCGATGGGAACAGTAAAGCTTTCTTATATCTCAATGGTTTAATGCAGACAGTATTCAATAGATTTATCTGTGCTTACAAAATATTTGAAGAGGAAATAAAGAAATAACAAAATAATCGTCTTTTTTTTTTTTAAATAAATGTGTTTCCGACTTAAGATTCTTCCTAGCAAACAGTCGTTCTAACCACTAACAGACATAAGACGTTGTCAGATCAAACGACAAGGATTCTGACCTACTTACCCATCTCTAGTAAAACATGTTATCTTGCGTCCAACCTGATTTGAGCTTCAGCAACACGCTTATGCAAAATTCTGGCACCGTCTGGGAATTCAGAGATTGGAATGGAAATTAAATAAAATTCTCATTTCCTTTTCAGATAGATGCTTTTTTTGTGTCTTAACTATGAATTCAGATGTACTATGGGCACTTGAATACTCGACGATGAATCGACATACAGCCATCACGCACACAGCAGATGGTTTCCATGGATGACAAAGCCATGCGGCCACCAGTGAAGTATGCCGCAGTTTTATTAGTTCAAAACTGCTTATGGAAAATTTAGCGATCCTTGGTGTTAATTTATGGTGCTTTCATAGAACGTTTAAGGCGGAACTTCTATGCCTTAATAGACAAAACTGCAAGTTTATGACCAAATATATATATATATATATATATATATATATATATATATATATATATATATATATATATATATATATATATATATATATATATATATATATATATATATATATATATATATATATATATATATATATATATATATATATATATATATTGTGGTAAAGTGGGATGATATAAATAGTTATAGGGGACTTAGTGTAATGACTGAGATCAGCTGTGAAGGTATCTGTATCTAATAAGTGTGGTGTATTACAGATGACCTTACTTGCTACCACATTTATACCTCAGTCAGAATTATTCTGGAATATTGTGATGACTACGTTGAATGTCTAGGGTTATGATAATGATGAAGTGTAAGTCACAACAACAACAGACAGATAAACAATTTAATTTATTCCACAACACGTTACAACACTGTGACACTCACACACATATAACACTCTATAAGACTATCTTAAATGAGTCAAGTGTTAAAATTTAAAAATATATGTATTAATTCCTTTCAATAATAGATATCCTGATTCAACTACACAGTGAACCAGGAATCACAATCAAATGTAATTACAAGTTGTATGTACACAATTTATCGATATGACCTTTGTATTGACATATTTTATTATTATTATTCTATGTGTGTAAGTTGTGAAGTAGTACTATGAGGTAATACTGGCTTTTTCAAGCTAGGTTGTTGTTTGTCATCATGACTTCAAGTGTTTGCTTATGGTGGAAATCGTATTGGGAAAAGTTCACAGTTCCTGTCATTTGAAACAATTTATTGTCCCTCTTTAATTAAGATACTGTCAATTCTAGAGGGGGGGGGGGTGGGGGGCACATAGGATTGAGCTGCTCTGGCCACAGAATCTTATCTTCTGTGATGGCGGCAGGAGACAGTCTCCTCTGCTCGCTTGCTTCACTGTGTTCTTGAGACACCTCACTGGTCGCTATCTGGACCAAGGGGTATGCTATCAGCCTCTGGATTCAGCAAAACTCAGACCAGGTGCTGCTTCAATAAGTTAGGACCACGGTCCCTGAAACAAGAAGGTTGTACCTCCTACTTCAGAACTAATTTATAATCTATTTCCACACTGAAACACAATACATAACAAACACTGAGTTCAGAGCGGTAGGCCAACTGCTAGCTTCATCTGAAACAATTTACACCAGTATTCTTCTCCTTAATGGTTACTACGCCTCTGCAATTCCAGCATTAGTTCCTTCTAGTCAATAAGATAGGTGTCAGTGTACTATTTGGCGATCCCATGCAGATATACTTCTCTCCGACAAGTTTTGTTCAGGTTGGAGCAATATCTAGGCTTTGCCTCATGTTTGCTACTGAACCACACACATATACAGACATAAATTATCAATTCACATTCAATTTTCATCAAAAAGATATCAAACATGTCAATCTTACCACAATTCATGGAAATAATAAACAAATACGTTGACTGGCGATGAATTATGGCACAAATTCCGATCTGCCTCTGTCCCAGGCTTTTATTTAGAAAAATATGAGCTGGATCTCAACGCACTGTTTCTTAGTAAGTTTATTTTAAAACGTGGCACTGAACAGACTCTCCTAATTGACTATATCAGCGGGTCTAGCCAATAGGACCATGTTTACACAAGCTTTTGAAAAAATTTACCCTTCCTACGTTTCCCCTAACAACCAAAATTAGTATTTGCAGTCCGACTAATCGTGTTTCGTCTTACATATACTTCCCGCCAATCAAATCGGATTTAACATGTTGGCCTATTTCCCGTAAAATGGTGGTTTCAAAACATGCCACTGTGCGATTATGATTTGGTGCTGTCAGACACCCTCACTATTTTCTTTTGGCTATAATTTGTTAATTCCTAGACTATTTGCGTAACACTTAACATATTCTTTGTCAGCATGTCCTAAGGAACCCAAATATATAAATTTAATGGAGCTAAGTGGCTGCGTTCAAAATATGCATTTTCTTCTACCTCCCGTTCACTTCGATACGATGTGGTGTCTCGGTACTGTCAGGCTTTCAGACATAAAACAGTGTAATGTCATGTTTACTAATAAGCATTAAACAGGTTTTTAAAACCTAACCCTCGTATTTGTAGTGTTTTTTATCACTGTCTATTTGAAAAAAAGTTAGTGCTTCATGCCTTACGCTTGGGGTGGCATTAATTTTATATCGCGAGACGCGTGTTAGTGTTGCATACGTTCCTCCGTTCAGCCCCCTCTCTCTCTACCCTAAGTTCATCTGTCTTTTCATTACGCAGTGTATAAAATGAAATTAATGCTAGTATTAATCTAGGTCATTAATCAGCTTGCGTATCTCAAGGTTTTCTAAGAAATACAGTACACGTTTTATTGTTAGAAAGGCGTGTATGCTGCTATAGGCTTTACTATCAAACGTGAAAGCGTTACAATTTTCAGACAAAGTAGAAAAAAAGGGGGATCTCGAGTACAGTCATTGTGACAGCACTGTTCTTTACCATTCTTCTTTCCCTTTTATTGAATTTATGTGTTAGGCTTTACATTTACCTTTTAATTTATATATGTGGATTTAGAATGTTTCACGACAAATTCTCCCCTCTTAAAACAGACGTTATATGTCAGTCTATAATTCTATATACACATAGAGAAATTTATTATTATTTCTGGGGCTTACGGTGATTCTCATCACACGGATGGCGGCTTAAAAAATCCGCTCCCAGATTTGTTTTTCCAGAAATATACTCTATGCTAAACTCAAATGGCTGCATAAGTAAGGACCATCTGAGTAACCTAGAATTTTCATGCCTAGCCTGCGCTAGAAACGACAAGGGTTTGTGATCCGTTTGCAACTTAAATGCCTTCCCATACAGATAAATATTGAATTTCTTTATCGCCCATATTACTGCAAGACATTCTTTTTCGCTAGTTGAGTACTTGGTTTCAGCTTTATTCAACTTTCTGCTAGCATATGCCACTGGGCTTAATTCCCCATACAATGCATCTGATTTTTGTAACAGGGTCGCACCTAACCCGATATTACTGGCATCCGTTCTTACAATGAATTCTTGACTTAAGTCAGGTAATTTCAAAATAGGTTTGCTTGTGAGCTTTTCCTTCAATTCCTGGTAAGCCAATTCACATTGTGCTGTCCATGTAATTCGATCTGGATTTCCTTTACGTGTCAAATCAGTTAACGGTGCACATATGGAATTAAAGTTTTTGATATACTTTTGGTAGAAACCACATAATGAGACAAAGGATCTCACGTCTTTCTTGGTTTGTGGTCTCAGGGCTTTCTTTAGTTTCTCTAAATTCTTGGGGTCAGGGGTCATGTTTCCCTGATGAACTGTGTGTCCCAAGAATTCTAATTCTTTACATCCAACACAACATTTGGTTGGTCGGGCTGTTAAATTTGCTTCTCAAAGTCGATTAAACAGCATGTTCAGAGAGTCAATGTGTTCCTCAAATGTTTCTGTTGCTATAAGGATATCATCCATGAAATTTGTGATGCATGGGTTATTCAGAGGATCCAACAATTTTCTCATCATTCTAGAGAAGACACTAGGCGCATTCTTCAATCCAAATGGCAATCTGTTAAACTCATAGTGTCCCTCTGAGGTACTAAAAGCTAGGTACGGTCTAACCTCAGGCTTTACTGGAATCTGATAGTATCCTTTACTCAGATCCACTTTTGAGAAATATTTAGCTTTATTTAGCCTGGCAAACAACTGATTTGTATCCGGCAATGGATCCACCTGTCCTTCTGTGATAGCATTCAGTCTCCTGTAATCTATACAGAGTCTATGTTCTCCAGAGGGTTTTCTTAAGAGCACCACACTGGAACTTTACGAAGATTCACTGTGTGAAATAATTCCTTCCTTCAACAAGTAGTCTATCTCTTCTTTCAAAGCTTTCTCCTTAGAAAAAGGAATCGAATAGGGTTTCATACAGACAGGTGTGGGGTCTATCAGTTTCATATCATATTCCAATAAGTTTGTATGCCCCGGTCGGTCCGTTAACACCTCTGTATGATTATCTAGAACCTGTTTCACTCTCTCTTTCTGATTTTTCTTTAAACGTGTACTGATTTTCACCTGTGCCGCTGTCTCACAGGGGTGTAATGGATATTCAAATGATGAAAGTGGTTCCTTTTTCATCTCCATTGCAATGGACAAGGTCAACAAGTGTGTCTCTTCCTGATTTTCTCTTTCCAACTATTTCTTCAGGAGATTCACATGATAGATTTTTTCTTTCCCCTTTTTATCTATCTTATAATTGGTTCTAGACACCTTCTCTAGAACTGTATATGGACCTTGCCATCCAATTTGTAACTTATTTTGACTACCGGGTAGAAGAAGCAGTACCTTCTCTCCCACAGCCAAATCTCTGTCTTTAGCTTTCCTGTTGTAATAGGCAGCATGTTTTTTCCTGGCTTGTCTCAAATTTTCATTGGCAAGTTTCCAGCCAGTTTTTAAACGAGTGGTCAGCTCATTCACATATTGGTAGGAGGATGTAATATTTTCCTCTGCCTTTTCATCAGTCCACGTTCTTAACAGCGCTTCGAGTGGACCTTTTATTGGCCTTCCAAATAATAATGTTGCCGGGGCCATACCGGTTGAACTATGGGGTACCTCCCGATAAGCAAAGAGGGCGGCGTGAAGGTACTGGTCCCATGTATCTGGTTTTTCGTGTGCCAACTTTCTCAGGATCGACATCAACGTGCCATTAAATCTTTCCACTTGGCCGTTCCCTTGGGGATGGTACACACTACAATGGAAGTGTTTGGCCTGGAAGATCCTGAAAACTTCTTCTGTTAGTTTCCCCTTGAACTGAGAGCCATTATCAGTCAAGATTTGATTGGGAAAGCCTAACCTTGTGAAAATTGTGAGTAATGCCTCTGCCACATGTTTAGAGTCAATCGATGACAGGGCTACCGCCTCTCCCCACATAGAACAAGTGTCCACCAGAGTCAGAATGTAGCTGTTCCTCCTCTTAGTTCGAGTGAGAGGTCCCAAAAGATCCACGGCAACTCTCACAAAGGGTGTTCTCACTATGGGCATTTCCCCCAGAGCTGCTGGTGCAGTCCAATGCTTAGGTGCTACTCGTTGGCACTCTGGACAGGATTTTACATATCGTTAGATATCTTCAATTATCCCTGGCCAGAAATAGTGACAAGCTATACGCTGTCCTGTTGCGCTGATCCCCATATGACCACTGAAGGGAATCGCATGCCCTAGTTCCAACACTTTAGTCCAATATGAAGTGGGCAGGACCAGCTGTCCGTGACCATTGGATTCAGATCCAGCCTTCCTATAAATCAGCTTGTTCTTCATATAAATTCTCCCTTGCCTGGAGGTGTATGAGATTTGGGCAACTTCTTAAAACACGGCTTGAGTGTCTTGTCCTCCGCCTGTGCCTTCCTCATCTCATCTGGATGAGTATTTATTGGATTATCCTCCTCCTTTTTAGACTGTGATCTGGTCTGCACTGTTGCCAATATCACAGGTCTCTTGGGATTCCCCAAGAAGACATATCTACACCCCAATATCAGAGGGTAGATTGGCTCATTTATCACTGCTGCTTTTATGATTCCTTCCACATATCGCGTTTTCACATTTATCCGGGCGACGGGAAGTGTCATGGTAGCTACATCCTTGGTTGCAGTTTGAATCTCCACTGTTTCTGTGGTGTATTGATCTGCCTGCACCAGGTGAGAACTCACAACGGAATCATAATCTAAACCTGTATCATATAAACACCTTATGGTGACACCATTACAGATTACATCTTCACACACTGGGGGGTGGTATGGTTCCTGTAGTTCCGCAGGTTTGACCTTTTTTTCCTTTTTTCCAGATGTCATAGCAACACAATGAGGAGGTTTCCTTCTACAATGGTCAGTGTCATGATTGTTCATCTTACAATTTTTACACCACCTCCTTCCTTGGTTGAAAGATTTTCTTTCATCAGATTTCCTTTCATCGAATTGTGGGGTTTTATTTTTATTGTCATACCGTGGCCTATCAAACTGGTGCTTACCCTTGTTCTGATCTCTAGGATCAAATTTATTAAAGTTCTGTGGTGCCTTAAAATTTTCTACCTGTTTCTTTTTATTACCTGATACTTCTGCCTGAGCTGCTTGATACCTTTCAGCGACATTTAGTAGCTCACCCAGTCTCTCTGCACCTTGTTCCATGAGAAACTTTCTCAGGTCTGGAGCCATGGACTCTCTTAGTTGTTCTATAAGGATCATTTCCTTAAGATCTTGGGTTTTCCCCAGAGAAGTCCATTTCTCCAAGTATGTCTCTAACCGTGCAGAGAACTGGTGATAGGTTTCACCTGACAGTAGTTTAGCATTCCTAAATTTTTTTCTATAAAATTCTCCATTCTTTTCATATCTTAACAAAAGAGCCTGCTTTAGCATGTCATAATTTTCTTGATCATTTCTGCTCATTTTGGCAAAAACTTCATAAGCTGCACCACGAAGTCCTTGAGATAACTTTAAGCTCCACCTTTCTCTCTCTAACCCATACGTGGTAGCTAATAGTTCATATCTATTTAGATAGCTCTCGATATCATCGTCTTTCTCAACAAAATGATCTAAATGAAAGTTCATAGCTGAGGTTGAGGCTCCCTGACTAGCAGTAGCATCGGAGGTAAAGGGACTGGTACCATTTTCAGGAGCATGGCCTTGAAACTCAAACTTCCTTAGTCGTAACTCATGTTCCCTTTGTAATCTCTTCTCCTCCTTTTCTGCTTCCCTCTCTGCAGCCAATCGCTTGTCTTCCCTTTCGGCAGTCAATCTTTTTTCTTCTGCTTCCCTTCAGCCTTTTTCTCTTCCAACTGGAGCCTCTTTATTTCCGCCTCACGATCCGCCTCCAATGCTCTAGCCTCTTTGTCAGCCTCAATCTGCAGCCTCTTAGCCTCAGCCTCGGCCTCTAATTGTAACTTCTTAATTTCCTTTTCAGCCTCTAACCTCTTATCTTCGGCCAATCTTTCAGATTCTAATTTTCTTTCGGCCTCTTTTTCTAATCTTCTTTCTTCACGTTCAATATATTTGTCACATTCCGTAGTGACATAGGCAATCATAACTTGCCCGTCCATTCCTAACTCTTTTGCAGCCTGCAAAGCAGCAGATCGAAATTTTGCCAGGTCGGCCATTTTCTAACTGGTAAATGTATAAAATATTTAACTAAACAATTTTATCTATGACTAATTAACTAAGGACAACCACAGGCACTGAGAGCTCAACCTTATTTATTTTCCACCCAAGGATGCCTTTTTAAATTTTTATTATTTCCAGAAGTCAATTACTCCCAATATATATGCTAGGGGAAGGTTCAATATCCTGGGAGCGAGACCCCAATATATGTGGTAATGTGGGATGATATAAATAGTTATAGGGGACTTAGTGTAATGACTGAGATCAGCTGTGAAGGTATCTGTATCTAATAAGTGTGGTGTATTACAGATGACCTTACTTGCTACCACATTTATACCTCAGTCAGAATTATTCTGGAATATTGTGATGACTACGTTGAATGTCTAGGGTTATGATAATGATGAAGTGTAAGTCACAACAACAACAGACAGATAAACAATTTAATTTATTCCACAACACTTTACAACACTGTGACACTCACACACATATAACACTCTATAAGACTATCTTAAATGAGTCAAGTGTTAAAGTTTAAAAATATATGTATTAATTCCTTTCAATAATAGATATCCTGATTCAACTACACAGTGAACCAGGAATCACAATCAAATGTAATTACAAGTTGTATGTACACAATTTATCGATATGACTTTTGTATTGACATATTTTATTATTATTATTCTATGTGTGTAAGTTGTGAAGTAGTACTATGAGGTAATACTGGCTTTTTCAAGCTAGGTTGTTGTTTGTCATCATGACTTCAAGTGTTTGCTTATGGTGGAAATCGTATTGGGAAAAGTTCACAGTTCCTGTCATTTGAAAGAATTTATTGTCCCTCTTTAATTAAGATACTGTCAATTCTAGAGGGGGGGCACATAGGATTGAGCTGCTCTGGCCACAGAATCTTATCTTCTGTGATGGCGGCAGGAAACAGTGTCCTCTGCTCGCTTGCTTCACTGTGTTCTTGAGACACCTCACTGGTCGCTATCTGGACCAAGGGGTATGCTATCAGCCTCTGGATTCAGCAAAACTCAGACCAGGTGCTGCTTCAATAAGTTAGGACCACGGTCCCTGAAACAGAAGGTTGTACCTCCTACTTCAGAACTAATTTATAATCTATTTCCACACTGAACACAATACATAACAAACACTGAGTTCAGAGCGGTAGGCCAACTGCTAGCTTCATCTGAAACAATTTACACCAGTATTCTTCTCCTTAATGGTTACTACGCCTCTGCAATTCCAGCATTTGTTCCTTCTAGTCAATAAGATAGGTGTCAGTGTACTATTTGGCGATCCCATGCAGATATACTTCTCTCCGACAAGTTTTGTTCAGGTTGGAGCAATATCTAGGCTTTGCCTCATGTTTGCTACTGAACCACACACATATACAGACATAAATTATCAATTCACATTCAATTTTCATCAAAAAGATATCAAACATGTCAATCTTACCACAATTCATGGAAATAATAAACAAATACGTTGACTGGCGATGAATTATGGCACAAATTCCGATCTGCCTCTGTCCCAGGCTTTTATTTAGAAAAATATGAGCTGGATCTCAACGCACTGTTTCTTAGTAAGTTTATTTTAAAATGTGGCACTGAACAGACTCTCCTAATTGACTATATCAGCGGGTCTAGCCAATAGGACCATGTTTACACAAGCTTTTGAAAAAATTTACCCTTCCTACGTTTCCCCTAACAACCAAAATTAGTATTTGCAGTCCGACTAATCGTGTTTCGTCTTACATATACTTCCCGCCAATCAAATCGGATTTAACATGTTGGCCTATTTCCCGTAAAATGGTGGTTTCAAAACATGCCACTGTGCGATTATGATTTGGTGCTGTCAGACACCCTCACTATTTTCTTTTGGCTATAATTTGTTAATTCCTAGACTATTTGCGTAACACTTAACATATTCTTTGTCAGCAAGTCCTATGGAACCCAAATATATAAATTTAATGGAGCTAAGTGGCTGCGTTCAAAATATGCATTTTCTTCTACCTCCCGTTCACTTCGATACGATGTGGTGTCTCGGTACTGTCAGGCTTTCAGACATAAAACAGTATAATGTCATGTTTACTAATAAGCATTAAACAGGTTTTTAAAACCTAACCCTCGTATTTGTAGTGTTTTTTATCACTGTCTATTTGAAAAAAAGTTAGTGCTTCATGCCTTACGCTTGGGGTGGCATTAATTTTATATCGCGAGACGCGTGTTAGTGTTGCATACGTTCCTCCGTTCAGCCCTCTCGCTCTCTACCCTAAGTTCATCTGTCTTTTCATTACGCAGTGTATAAAATGAAATTAATGCTACTATTAATCTAGGTCATTAATCAGCTTGCGTATCTCAAGGTTTTCTAAGAAATACAGTACACGTTTTATTGTTAGAAAGGCGTGTATGCTGCTATAGGCTTTACTATCAAACGTGAAAGCGTTACAATTTTCAGACGAAGTAGAAAAAAAGGGGGATCTCGAGTACAGTCATTGTGACAGCACTGTTCTTTACCATTCTTCTTTCCCTTTTATTGAATTTATGTGTTAGGCTTTACATTTACCTTTTAATTTATATATGTGGATTTAGAATGTTTCACGACACACACACACACACACACACACACACACACACACACACACACATATATATATATATATATATATATATATATATATATATATATATATATATATATATATATATATATATATATATATATATATATATATATATATATATATATATATATATAAACAAATAAAACGGTATTGAATCAGTTTCACAAATAAACAGTGCACAGGAAAAAAGGGACGTTCCGGGTTTTACCCTTCGTCAGCCACAGTTACAAACAGGCAACAAGGACAAGAAATATATATTATAGACTACAAATACGTAATATATATAAACATAGATGAACAGCAATAATAAAGCAAAGAAACTACAAAACCAAAAAGAATGAATAAATACAAGAAATTCAACAATCAACGAAAATCAAAAGAAGAAAATGGAATAAAAAGTCCTGCTATAAGACTCTCCGCTGAAGTGGGACGCCATTGAGACAATTGTTCATTGTGTGACCGATTCTTTCTCCTGCGCTTTCCCAGGCATTTGCAGCAGCGAGGATAAAAGTAAGCTAATATTTGGTTTGGAATGTTTTAATTATCTGGCCCTCACGAAATATCTATTAGTAACAACAGGCCTGGTTTTGCCATTTTCTTTCAACCTTGTCAGATCTCTAACAGCTAACTCATTCACTACTCTGTTGTGTCATCATTTATATCCTCCTTGTCCTAGTGACACCTGTTCTGCTGAGAGTACATGTTTCATTGTGTACACTTTGCTCCCATCTTACAGTACAGTTTAGTACCAGCTACGTACTATTTTGACTGCTGTGTATATTTTGCTCACATTATAAGCAACAGATACAACGACTTTACCATTTTAAACAAAACTTAATACACTGGTAAAAAACATTCTTGAAAAACGTATGTGTTGCTCAGAGCTTTTAAATTTAGAATAGCTATATCTAGAATGTTGTTGTCGTAGATGTTTTATAGGTATTTAAGATCAATTTTGGTCCCGTCTGAATAGAACTAGAACAGGTGACAGCTCAGTGGGAGATAAGGTAAAGAAATAGATTTTTCACGATTGAAATGGTGAAAGGTAAAGTCTGTCCCTGGATTTGAGAGATAATCTATCCAGCCTTCTTCTTGCTCGTACCAAGCCATCGCGGTTTCTAGTGCTATAAAGGCCTCTTCAGGACTTGGTCGACGTTTTGGGTTTTCTTCATAATCTACAAGTACATCATGTACTTCTGAGGAGTCTTCATCATCGGTCACTACATGTATTTGGTTTTCTTCTTGCACAAAAGACAAAATTTCTTCGTCATTCAAAAACTGAAAACCAGAATCATTATCATCTTCTAGCCACGTGTGTGCATCATCTTTGTCACAGTCCGAAAATCCGGGCATTGCTTGAAACAGTTCCACAACTTCATTTATACAATCATCATTTGTGTCCACTGCTGTAGTTTCATTTCCTCCTTTTTTTCCCAAGCAATCTATTCCAAGCCTTGTTGAGATTATCTTGTGACAGGGTGGTCCAACAATCAGCTAACATATAGCAGCAGTCTTTGAGATTAAGCTTTTTGGAAAACGCCACCACACTTTCTTCATCTTCAGCCAACAATAAACGACGCAGGACTTCCTTGTTGTACATCTTTTTAAGTTTTGCTATAACACCCTGATCCATTGGTTGAATCAGTGCTGTTACATTAGGAGGCAGAAAAATTACTTTAAAATTTGCATCAAATGCATTCATTGTATCCGTCTCTGGATGAGATGGTGCATTGTCTAGTAGAAGAATTACTTTTCCAGTTTTCTTTTCTTGTTCTCTCAACCTCTTCACATTTGGGATGAACTGATTTGTACACCAATCAAGAAATATTTCACTATTCATCCAAGCACTCTTCTGTGCTTTGTAGCACAATGGGAGACATGTCACATTCTTTAAACAACGTAGTTTTTTGACTTTGCCGATCGTTAGCACCGGTAAACGATAACTTCCACTGGCATTCGCGGCTACCAAAATTGTTACTCTCTCTTTGCACTTTTTAAACCTAGGGGCAGCTGCTTTGCGCTGAGATGCAAGTGATTTTTGAGGCATTGATTTCCAGTATAAGCCAGTCTCATCGGCATTATACCCATCATCGAGTGAATAACCTTCTTCTTCCAAGAAAGCCAAGAGTGTTTCTTTAAAATTTTCAGCGGCAGTTGCATCGCTAGATAAAGATTCCCCTTGAATCTCCAATTCTCGTATGCCATGACGAGATTTAAAGTTTCTTAACCATTCCTGGCTAGCCTTAAAGTCAGGAGGACCGTCAAGTTGATTGTTGAACTGAAGTGCCTTTTCACACAATAGAGAGCCAGAGATAGGTTCCCCTTTGCTTCTTCTTTGCACAAACCATATATACAAAGCCTCTTCCAATTTCAAATCTTTCGCATTTCTCATGGTTTTACGTTTCTTTGACCCATTTTCACTATCCAAATTCGATGCAAAACTCATAATTTTATCCTTGTTACTTTTGATGTCAGAGACGGTAGCTTTCCCAACATTGAAAATTCTGGCAAGTGAAGACACAGTTTCACCTTTTCCTAGTCTCTTGATAATTTCTGTTTTCGTTTCAATTGACAAAACATTGCGGTTCCTTTTATATGCATTAGGCCTACTGGAAGATGCCTTATCGCACAGAGAAATACTTGTACACCAAAATTATTCTGCTGTGGTAGCAGAGACAATTATTTTAAGTTGAACTGTCTGTTTAGCCAGTGTTCTGCCTAGAACGCACTCGTACACTGGATTGGTAAACCAGATATTAACTGAATTTATGATATAATGATCTAACTGACTTCCTGTATGTAAGCGACCGACCATTAGCCCATCCCATCCTCTACAAACTGTTCGCACACATTTGAAGCTTGCCGCATCAAAAGATTCAGAATTGTAGTCTAACGTGACTGGTGGCGCCTGGTTTTTTTTTCTGGACAAAGTGTTCGGATAATTGGATGTTCGGATAATTGGGGTTCGGATAAATGGAGTTCTACTGTAAATATAAATATAAATATATATAAATATATATAAATATGAATAAATAAATATAAATAAATAAATAAATAAAAATAAATATAAATATATATATAAATATATAAATATATAAATATATAAATATATAAATATAAATATGTATGTGTATGTGTGTATGTGTATGTGTATGTGTGTATGTGTATGTGTATGTGTATGTGTATGTGTATGTGTATGTGTATGTATGTATATATATATATATATATATATATATATATATATATATATATATATATATATATATATATATATATATATATATATATTATATATATATATATATATATATATATATATATATATATATATATATATATATATATATATATATATATATATATATATATATATATATATATTATATATATATATATATATATATATATATATATATATATATATATATATATATATATTATATAATATATATATATATATATATATATATATATAAATATATATATATATATATATATATATATATTTATATATATAATATATATATATATATATAATATATATATATATATATATATATATATATATATATATATATATATATATATATATATTATATATATATATATATATATATATATATATATATATATATATATATATATATATATATATATATATAGTCATTCAACCACTCACCTCTACACGCACACAGATAAGTGACGACAATTAGACGCACAAACGTGAAAACTATCTTACTGGATGTAGGGATATGTAGGGACGAGCTGACCGACACATGTAAATAAAGTTTATGTAAGTTTTTTTATCATAAAGAAACTTCACAACAGCAATATTTTGAATATCAATTAAATACAAATAAACATAAATTAATGAATTAATTAAGGAGTTAGACTCATAGGTGTAATCCTCCCTCCCTCTGTTGAGACAAGATTCCGTTAGAAGAAAGTTATTAACCCCAAAGAGTCAAAGATTTATAAGCTATGGTCTAGTATTTCCCTCTACCGTAAAGAACAGAGTTTATACGTTAATCTATTCTGAAAGGGACAGCATTAGCAAAACTTGCATAAAAAAATACACAAAGTGAGTACATGGATTATACAAGATATATATGAGAATTATTCATTCATCCTTCCTCTCTTCTCAGACAACCCTGGCCACGAGCATTCTTTCTTACCTAATACTTGTGTTGTATCTTCTGGAAAAATCTTTAGGACACACACACACAGCAAATCCAGTGTTATTTTTGGCAAAGAGAACCCCAGCTCCTCAAAGACAGGTTAACTTCACTTCTCCGGGGAGCGTTTCGCTTTGTTATTTTTATTTAGGATTACTGTTTATGTCACATTTAATTTGTCCAGGTAAGAAATTTAACAGCGCTCACAGTGTCAATAGCTTGAGGTTTCCAGTACATAGGAAATGTCAGGTCGGTAATTTCTCTCAGTATAAAAATTCCTTGTCACACCACAAAGGGACAAACGTCGGGAAATGTTAATGTTTGTTAGGTCACCGCAACGGGCTGACTGTAAATGGAATTCGAAAAGAAATCTGGATCTATATGCCCAGTTAAAAAGTCACTATTAATGTTCTTTGGGTTGGTATACTGTCTCTTTCTGGGTGGAAACACAACCTCAGACAGGTTTACCTTGAAGAAACCCAGATACTAATTAAATTGTTCTTTTGTATGGTTACTCTCAGATTTATATGGAAGCTGCTAGTAAGGTTTAGGGTCTGACCCAATACTGTGTAAAGGAGAAAAAAAATTCAAATACTTAACCATAATATAGTATTCTCAATCCTATCCTTAACCCGCGTACAATATATTATATTCATCCACTTCGGTTATTTAACTTTAAATTGAAACTACAAGCTTAGAGCTTGTCTCATCGTTTAAAAACTCCCGTAAATAAATTATAATCATTTAAAAAAACGTAATCATCATGAATTAGAAATAATTATATATTTCGTCAATACTCATAATGAACAGTGCATTTACTAGTCGGTTAAACTATTCTCTGACTGGTTACTGGCAATTAATTAAATTTATTTTATAGCTGGCATAGTTTAGCTAGAAATTATTATTTGTTCTGCTAGCCACTGTAATACAGTAAAACCTAGAGAAATATAAATGAAGGCCCTATCTAGTAAATCACTCTGCACAGAAAAAAAAACTAGTAAAATATAATTACCTTCACACAAACTTCTAAGCCTATCTCAAACGAAAAACTAAGAATTTTCACTAATACAAGGGATTCTAGAAATCAAAGCTAGATGTCTTTAAAATCTGCGGAGTACTGAATAATGGATTTTAAAATCTGAAGAATATAGATTAAATTTCCAGAACTTCGCTCAGACTTGTTACATTTAACGCCTACGTTTAGATTTCGTCTTTTCCTCGTTCGATCTGCGAATCAGAGAGAATTATCACGCCTTTTACCGCTTGCAGTCTCTGGCAATCGAGCGAAGCCCGTCCTTTGATCTGGCGATTCTCGCCGTGTTTAATTACCTTCCAACGAACGGATTCAGGGAAGGGTAATAAAAATTGTCTCCCCTTTGTTCCAAAATTATCTGCTCCTTCTTACTCAATTTATTTTCCCTGATCGCTGTCTAATCCTATTACCACGATTTTCAATCGCTGGCGTTTAATTACAGGTAACCGGCTCTACGTTAGCTAATAGGTCTGCTGGTAAACATTCATCAAATAAAATAGAGAACAGAAATAAATTAGGTGTGCTAAATTAGAAAAAGAGACAGATCTCTGATTGTACGGGGGGTTTTGTGTTAACCAAACGTGTGTAGATGAAAGCTAGGTAAAAGAAAAGTGTAGATAATGAAATAGATATATGAAAGCTATTATCATAATATGTCACAATCGTATCAATAATATCAATACCGCGAATTACAAAGGTACCAGGTTCGACTCCCAGTAGAGGGAATATAATTTATGGAATTGTTTCTTTAAGAACCAGTGGTTCTAATGATGTCATCCCCCCTCCCCCCCCCCATCCACCCACCGTCTCTTGGGTAGTGAGATCGGATACCTAGCCTTCTTGGGTAAGGGCAAAAAGTAGGAGGTCCCGTGTGCACGTTGCGCACGTTAAAAATGCCACGGCAGTTTGAAATCGTAAAGAGTAGGCCATACGGCTGCTGCCCTGGCAAATTTTAAAAAAAATTAGAAATCCACCCACCACAAAAATATTTATAGGATGTATGATTCCTATACGCACACATTTGGATTCTCGCCGGTGCTACGGAGTTCGTGCACTGTACTGAGATCCTCCTTGTGTGATCTAAGGGAGCAGATCGGAGCACTGATGGAGTTGTCCGTGTGCAATGAAGATAGTCGTTAAAACCAAAACTCAAACCAAACCAATCAGTAATATTTATATGAATTAAGCCATTTATAGCTACATAAATATGTAGAATTGATCCTATTTATTGACCTGATCAACTATTATCATCCTCATCATCATCATGTGTGCCAGGTCTATCTGTCCTCTATCATCCACTCAAGATATTTTCATGTTTTTCTTAACCCGATCTTTTCTAAACCCTCTCCTCAACATTATCAGTGACTGTTCACTTCACAAGTCGACGTCTCTGTAGCAGCAGTAACTGTCGGATAATGCTTTATTTATTTGTTCTCAATGTCTGTCTGTCTGTCTGTTTGTCTGCCCGTCTATTCTCTTGGTGCAGCTTAACTTTGTTGTTAACATTCACGGTGTGGATGGGTGCGCATGTTTTGTGACAGTTTTCTTACAATTTTTACACAGTTTAGTTATCTGAATTGTTTGTAATTAGTTGTATTAAGTTGTGCATTTATTTATTATTACTATTAATCTCACTTCCATAGCAACTTCGTGATGTTTAATTAGTTATTTATTTTCTATTTGAGCGTAAAACTTCTTTTCACATAAAAATGCCAGATAATTATGAACAATTACTAATTACAAATGGTTTACGGCTTGGCCACCTGAACGTAAACCATCTTTTATGTAAACTTCCAGAACTCACACAAATTCTCAATCAAAATGTCCATGTTTTTGGTCTTTCCGAAAGTCGTCTGAATGAGAAAATAACCGACGATGACATAGCGCTCAGAGGTTTTAAAACAATTCAGCGAGATTCAAGTAGGAAATTAGAGACGGGTCTAGCAGTTTATATTTCTACTTCTCAGTTATCGCCGCAGAAACGATCTAGAGACTAGAGATGGCTACTGTGTGTATGTGTCGAAACAATGCTTCGAAACAGCATCGAGTTCGAAAGATTCAACACACAGCCTGCTTGTTGTCTCGACACAGTTTCAGTTCCTGTCTGCCTCGCTGTTTTGCAGAGACACACTGTCTCACCTTCCGTGGGCCTTTGTAAAATTTGAATCAACCGTTCGGAACATTAGTATGGAATATCAAACATGTCATATTTTTCAGGGATGTGTTATGATGACTTGATTTTACAAGTGATATTATTTTTGCTGAGAAGTTATAGACACTGGAAATTGTGTCAGAGCTGCAGATGTCAATGTTTTAGGCACTATGTTAAAGTTGAAAGTGTCCGTGTGTTCGTATAAATGTAATGGACACTTTATTAGCTCTGCTGATATCTGTGTACTCGGTGTGGATTTGAATCATTGTCTACCAAAACTAGCTTACTCTAGTTTGATATCATGTGTTATTATTACTGTTATTATTATTGTTGTTTTTTATTATTTTCACATATACTGCAGCTATCATCATATCTCCGTTTTATTTCATCATAATGAAGACTTGTGTAAAAATATTGAATTGTGGTCACACGAAATGCCATAGATTTTCACACACGGCAGTAGCGCGCAAGTAAAAACAGTTCATGTATAGTAATGTATACTGTCTATTAGAGACTTCTTTCTCCCCGATACGGGCAATAGTGCCGTTGTGCCGTTGTGTCGACACACTGTTTCGACACAGTTTAAATCACTGAGCCGACTCTCTCGAAGCAGCGGAGTGTGTCGATTTGCCCACCTCTACTAGAGACTACAGATATAGAATGCATATGGTTAGAGCTAAAGCCACAAAAGCAAAGACTCATTGTAATCGGATATCTTTATCGAAATCCCTGTGTAGGAATAACATGGTTTGAAGATTTCACGAACATGATGGATAAAGTAATTACTACAGTTAAGGAAATTCTTCTACTTGGGGATTTCAATATCGATATGCATAAGCCAAACCAAATATGGACCAACATCATAGCATCTTATAACATAAAGCAAATAGTCAACTATTACCAGAGTAACAAAGACATCATCCAGTGTGGATGATCACATCTATGTAACCTGTCCAGAAAACATTATAGGATGCTCCATCCCTACTATTGCTATGAGTGACCACTATCCCATATGTTGCACTTGGGCAAAAAATGGGTACAAATCTCCAAAAAATAAACACATTAGTATTCAATATAGAAGTCTAAAAAATTTCAACAGTGAATTATTTTTGAATGATTTGCGAACTGCACCTCTCACCAACGTTTTCCAACTTCCTCATCCTGACGACGCCGTCGCATATTGGACATTGATATTTTATAGTATTTTTAATAAGCATGCGCCTACTAAAGAAATTCGCTTGAAAAGGCAAATTAAATCTCCATGGATCACACAAGACGTTCTTGACGCAATGAGGCAGAGAGATCGGGCGCATAAAAATAAGAATATCATTACATATCGGACAGTAAGAAATAAAGTACAATACTTAATTCGCAGAGAAAAGAAAAATTACTTTAGAAATTTAGTTCAGAGCAAAACTAACTCTAAAGAGATATGGAAGGCAATCAACAGTTTAGCGAACAAACGAAATTTTCCAGACCCAAATGTTCCCAATACGCCACTTACTTGTGCAGACTACAGCAATCATTTTCAGGCAGACATCAACAATATAAAATCCACCATTCCGTATCCCCCTTGTGACTTAAGCAAATTATCAACGTTCTGCGAGAACAAATGTACTAACACAATTCCACCCGACATCCCTTTTATAACAGTTAACGAAGTTTATAACTATATTACTGGCCTTAAAGATAATAACTCATCGGGACTTGATGGAATCAGTAATCGAATACTGCGCTGTGCCGCACCAGCTATTAGTGATTCACTGACACACATATATAATCAATGTATCGCAAGGAGTTACTTTCCATCTGCTTTTAAAATCGCTAAAGTATACCCACTTCTCAAACCAGGTTCAACTGATAGTAGTAACCTTGGTAATTATAGGCCCATTTCTCTTATATCGTCGCTGTCCAAACCACTGGAAAAACACACCCACAAAACAACAATACGACACCTAGTCAATAACGACCTGTTAGTCGGCGGTCAGTCGGGGTTTAGACCAAAGCATTCATGCCACACAGCCCTAACAAAGATGATAGACAATTGGCACCTAAACATCAATAACGATAATATATGTGGAGCACTATTTGCAGACTTCAAAAAAGCATTTGATATGGTAGATCACGTTATTTTAATCAGAAAATTAGAAACAATGAAAGTAAATATTAAGCTGTTAAAATTAATTATTTCTTTCCTGTCAGACAGACAACAAATAGGGTCTTACAATAATTCCTTGTCAAACCCAACCGTTGTCAATACAGGTGTCCCTCAGGGCTCTATTCTCGGCCCTCTTCTCTTTACCGTATACATTAATGATCTTCCTCTATACTTCAAACACTCATCATGTGACCTGTTTGCCGATGACTGTACTGTTTATACAAGTGATAAAAGTTGCACCACACTAGAACAATCTTTACAAAACGATACACATAATCTTATTAAGTGGAGCAATGAGAATCGCATGCAAATAAATATTAGTAAAACAAAATGTATGTTAATATCAACCAAACAAAAACTACAAAACTTGCAGAAAACAACACTTCAGCTCTACGTTGGAACATCACGAAATGAAAACGTAAATGAACACAGAACTCTAGGTCTCACTGTTGACCAACACCTAAGTTGGAACTCAAATGTACATGCACTCACAAAGCAAACAGCACAGAAAGTTTACCAATTAGGCAAAATTAAACATTTCCTGGATGAGGAGGTGTCACGAAGTGTATTCGCCTTCTTTTCTCTCTGTCAATCTTTTCGCATACCAAAACATTCCTTCTCTCTAAATTCTCTAGAATCTACCACGCGTAACTACACATCAGGAGATCTCCCATTTGCTGCGGGAAATAAATTCCTTTGTTCTACGTTTGACTGGCAAAACCACTGTGACCTTTTACCGCTGTGAACTTTTACACCGCGCCCTGAATAATTGCAGTTCAGCCAATGGATAGGGAGCGCAGATTATTGTCTTTTGACCTTTGACCTCAGCAACCAAACGGAAACCTGGAGGATTTTGGCGCTATTCTCAAAGCGCAGGCCTTTTCTCTCGCAAGCCGGCAGACTGACCGGGAACAAAATGGTTGCTCCTAAGAAATACAGAGGGGCCCGATCATTTAAACAGCAATGAATCTTGCCTGAGCGAGTAAGTGATCTAATATTGTTTATTTGAATACATGAATAATAATCTTATGTTTATCTACAACATATCATGTCAGTATCTTTTGTTTTCACTGTGACAGAAATTAATATCCTTGATTTTGTGCAGGAGACACCAACATTATGTATACTGAAAGTTTCATCTATGAACTACGCTTGTCTTGTTTTATACTGAATGAGTTCTACTAATTTTAATGTATGATTTCAGCCATGATTATCCTTGTCATATTTTAATCCTGAACTGATTTCTGCAAATATCCTTTATTATATTTTAATGTGTTAATGTGCATGTTCCTATGTTATGATGGTATTAATAAGGTATATGAATGCCTATCACATAAACTTAGAACTATGTAATAATGGACAACAGCACTAGCCAATTTTATAAATGAATACGTTGACTGACTTGTAATTCCGTGGTTCTCAAACCTTGGCAACAATGACACCCCAACATGTTACAGCAGAATAGAAAAACTCTTACCCAGTGGTTCTCAAACTAGTGTTGACAGTGACCCCAAATTGAATTTACTGCTCTATGGGCACAAGGTAGACCAGTGGTTCTCAAACTTTTGATGACCACTGCCCCAAACTTCACAGTTGGTGAAGTTAACAGCCCATATGTTGAAAATCACTGCGGTAAACAAGCTGGAAGCCAGATATAGGTTGAGATCCACCTGTATGCTTATAATGTCAGTTATGCTATAATAGATAATAGGTAGCAATTTGTTATTGATGTTAACTATGAATGTTTGTTAGATTTCTGATGGACGATTAGCGCCCAGCAGATATGGGAAATGACTTCTCTGGCATGATTACTAATGGAGCTTCGATTGTTTGTCAATCCAGTCCTACCAGGTTGTCATACCAGAAGACTAAAGCATAAGCAGTGTTCGCAAGGGCAGACTTAATCCATCCCAGCTGGTGATGCGCCCTGAGTCAAGACGGAGAAAGCAGCTTGCCATCCTCCGAAACCCTAAAAAGAACTTGCGGGACCTGGAGTGCTGGGACATATTGAACCCCTGGCAACAAGACTACATCAGCATTTGAGATGAGTATCTGAACATGCCAGCAGAACCACTACAGAATATTCCTATTGTCCTATGATTAAAAATTAATTCTGACATGGATCAGAACCATTCATAGATTAGGGAACATAAAGTTGTTTATTTGAATATATTGTAAGATTCTATTTTCATTTTTGTAAACTTTACATAACCGAGTCTGTTGTTATTTTCTTTGTAATATTTAATTGGGTTGTATAGTTTTAATAACATAATTCTACACCCTGGGGGCAGAGCCATAATTAAAACACTATTGGGTCAGGATATTTTTAATGTGGCTGGGCACCAAATCTCTTATCCATCTATATGTACTATACATAGTCCTTTATAGGATCTCGGATAAAGAATTTATCGCCTAGAGAATATCCTGTTTAGTTTCACCAGAATTCTCTTAGAAAGTTTTTTTGAGTGGACTAATTCCCGAGGAGAGACTGTGCATTCAACTTGCAGTCTGGGAGAGTTTCCTCTAGAGATTATCTTTTATCCATTCCATTCAAGCTTTTTACAAGAAAAACAGATTTTAAGTTATGTTATGAAAACTATTCTTGGTGGTACTGCTGGCTATTAGTTACATGTTGTTAACTAATATTTATGTTATATTTTATGTATGCTGGTTTTAAATAACATAGGTTGTTAAAATACTTTAGTTTAGTTACGGCTATAGAAAGTATTAAGCCTGTATTTATTTGATAGTGAGTTAGAGATCTCATACTCGCTCAGCAAAACCACTGCTGTTAAAATGGATGAGATAAAAGGACTGAAGAAATGGACAGCGCAATCATATAAGATTGGAAAATTATCTGGCTTCTCGGGAAGTTTGCTGGAAAATTATGTCTCGGAACAGGTAGAATGTTTCATGAGCATAATGGGGCAACAGAACGAATGGAGAGCAAAATGCAAGGAAGAGAATGTGGAACATGAGAGACAAAGACAAAAAAAATCCCTCCAGCGTAAGGAAGAACTGCAAGAAATGGAAACTCAGTTTCAACCTACAAAAATGGAATCCAGGGATAAACTTGAATCTAGGAATACTCATCATGCCACTCCTTTGCCAATTCCATCACCACCCTCAGCGGTAAATATAACTGCACCACATGAAGCCAAGTCTATGTCTAAGAATTCAGGCTCAGACAGAGCAGAGGCTAGGATATCTAAACAGAGACCTCTAGACTGTCCTGAAAACAAGATTAAGCACAGCTGTGCAAATAATCTGAAGAGACCTTCCTCATCCTCAGCAAAAACTCACAACAGGCATACTGAAAACAACCGCACCAACAACCTGGTAAATAGGATCGCTCAACCAAATAGGATCACTCAACGGAAAAGGATTACGCAACCCTATGGGAAGGGAAGGGATGTTCTTGAGCATCACCTGTCGGCCACCCTACATCAGTTAGACTGTAGGCGCCGAGACCAAAACCCACAGACTTCATACAAAGCTAAGATCCCTACCATGGATGGGAGCTTGACGAAGGCCCGGAGTGGATACAGGGATTCTCAAAATGTGGAGACTGCCACAGTAAATGGAGAAGAAATCACCTGTTTGTATTATCAAGGTCTTGGGTGTGATGCCCTTATCTCAGCCTCTGTCGTCGACCCTGATCAAGTCACTGAAGAGGATGTTGAGGTAACAGCACCCATGATAAACAACAGAAGGATGATTTTGCCTTTAGCTTATGTAGAAGTTAGGTCAAACTTTGCAAACGGCAAAGTAAAGGCCGCAATATTAGATGAACGAATTTACCCCATACCTCAAGGAGGGAAATATATCATCTTAGGAGACTCAGCACGATCCAGAGACGGCGTGACTGAACAGGCTATGGAGACTCCAATGCCTAACTCATCTTCCAATATTTTCACTGAAAAGTTGGAAGAGTGCAAAGGGATTGACCACCTCAGTGCACTTAATTCTGAACAAGTTTTGATAGTCTCACCCACTATCTGCATGCAGAAAGTGAAGCCGGGCCAGAGTTTCTTGGTACCTGGTGGGATGAAACATGTTTCAGAAATACCTTCCTTTAACATTGGAGAAGCAGCTGTAGAGGAACAGGACCCTCAAGCACTAAGACTTCACTCAGTTCCGATAACCTCACCCACTCTCTGGGATCAGAAAGTGAAGCGGGTCCAAATTTCCTTGGTACCTGGTGGGATGAAACATGTTTCAGGAATATCTTCCGCTAATACGGGAGAAACGGCTAAAGAGGAACATGAGCCTCAAGCACTTAGTCTTCAGTCAGTTCCAATAACCTCACCCACTATCTGGGATCAGAAAGTGAAGCGGGTTCAAATTTCCTTGGTACCTGGTGAGCAGGAACAACTGACAGACATATCTTTCTCTGTCACTGGAGAAACAGCGAAAGACGAACATACACGCTCTGTTACGGTATATGATATTAACGCCGTCTGCTAAAGGTTAGCAGACGTGCAATTGTAAAGGTTAAGACATTTAATATATTGCGATAGATGTTTCAATTATTGAACGCTCCATACACGATCGATTATGACGTGTCTAGCGTTGTTTGGGTCACAGTCGGTAACTAGGAGACGCTACCCTTTGTTACTTGACCGCCAAGCTGAATAGCTGCGTTTTTCTAACCTTCCAATTCAATGGCATGATATAGCCATTTATATGTGCATTTATGATGGACCAGGGTCAGTCCTAGAACTCTATATGAGAGGAAACTTACGGAGGTTAGTGTTTAACTAGAATCCTCAGAAGGAGGAGAATAATCGTCAAATTCGTATGAATATTCAGACTCGCAGTCTCACTGTCGGCAGGTAGCCATGTCTAGCTGCGCGTGCATATAGCTGTGATGTTCTGACGACAATTACTGCATTGTATCCTTAAACGGACATTGACACGTAAAACAGCAGTCTACGCTATTGATTAATTTATGCATGACTTATACGGACTCATGTTCTACTCCTATTTGAAATGATCATCCTGTGTGTACATGTGATTAAATATTACGGACTCAACCTGAAGGCATTAATTACTTCATTAATGTTGCTGAGTTCAAGTTACAGTAATTACTTCTTCATACCATGCTACTGAGTTGTATGAACGCTTCACCCTAATTCGCGTAATAATAAACTAAGCACGAGGAACAAAAGATCACTAAAGTAACCATACTCAGTGCATGATCTTCAACCGGCAAATAACTCAGCAACAAAGGGGCGGCCGAATGCGGGGAACGACAGAAAAAAAGAAACAAACTTCTGTTCCTTACGCACAGATTAATCACAATATTTACGATCAAGTTTCGATCACATGATCCAGTCGAAGATGACGTCTTACTCATTATAATGCCTAACAACGTGACGTCACCGAAAGTCGTGTAGGTGAACTGTCGGAGAAACCAAAGTCGTTCTCTAAGCCTAACCAGGGGAAATATGAGCCATTGAAGCAAACACACGATATGGACTACAGGAGCAGACAGTCAGGGGCATTAGCCTAGCTGTTGACGACCTCTAGCACTGATCTAAGCAACGGAAAAAGATAAGTCTAGCTGTTTAAACTGTCGTCATTGCAAACAGTAATACTGAGTCCATGCCTTTTGCCTGCATAGGCATGTCTTTTTTGAATGTGTTTCATGTAATTTTGGGTTGTTTTAATGTGTTGTTAATTAGTGGGCGGTAGGGAGGATGAACCGAAATTAGATTCTGTGGCTCTCACGATGCCTGAATTGATTTCGGTCGTTTCTTAGGGCAGTTAAACGATTGCACTTTTGGAAGCCCCATTGAGGTTTGCCATTGGACTGCCTGTCCAAATCTGCTGTCGTTTGACGATTTGTGTTAGCTGTGCCGTTCCGTAGATAACTGGTGTATTTTATTTGTACTAAGTTCACATTTTTATTCAGTTTTGTATCATGTTCGTTAACTATTTCGTCCAGTCTACTCTTACTATCAATTTATTTTATGATTGTTAAATGTTCGTCCGTTGTGAGTCCTGTGATGTCATCATTTTTTGCATTCATTTTTTTTTGTGTACTTTGAATATTAAGTTGACCTCGGGTCAGTCTTTGACCCTTCATTTGGCTTGTGACACTTCCGCTTGTTTTATTTAGTTCATAAATTCATTTTTTAATTGTGAAAATGTCTTGTTTGCGTCTTGACATTGTTTGTACCCTTTAGTTGCATCATTGTTTTGTTTGTACTCATGATATATATTAAATACTACATTAATAATATAACATTATATTCAATAATACACTTGTAATTTAATTTAATTAATTTTTTCTGACATTTAAGGTTAATATGGGACATTGCATAATTATGCAGTGATAGTCCAAGAAATTAGCACTACAATTTATAAGAGATACCTAGGGCATAATAATATAATATATATATATTGACCAAATAAAATAATCTTATAGTCTACCTTTGAGGTAATAGACCCATTATATATTATTTAATATACTTTTCTGGTACTAAGAGAGTGACTTAGTACATTGAACAATATAATTACTATGAATCATACCCAACATTATTGGATATTGAGATTAATTGTGTGTTTGTATTAATAATGCTACATATCATAACCTAATAATGAAAGTTATAGTTTAACAGATATAAGGAGATAATGTTAAACGAAATACAGGATTATAATGGTTTAATTCAGACATAAAACAAAACTATAGTTTAGTATATAAAATAAATAAGTTATTATACAAAAAACCATTTGTTTTTTATTAAAATTTTTTTTTATGGTTTATTAAACTTTATATAATAAGCAGAAATAAGTGCAGTTTTTACCAAACCCGGAAAATCAAAGGGAAGGGGGGTATTGGGTGATTATGGGGAATAAATATTTAAAAATTTTTATTGACCATTTTTCCCCTTCATACGATGGGGTACAAAATTTTAAAAATGGGATAAGGGTTTTATACGGCTAGATTAGGCCGATAATTTAATTGGGAACGCCTATTGTATTTTTTATGGTTAAATATGCACCCCTAGATTGAAAAATAACCAAATATTCTTTTATTATTTAAAAACCAGTGTTTAGAAGGCTGTTTTGGTTCATTAATATACCCAAATTGAGTAACTTTATTATTGATTAATTTTCGTTTCAGGGGTATTATTCTTATACTTCCACTTTTCAAAACACTCTGCTTTATTTATAAAAATTAAAGTAATAAAAAAAAATGATAGTTAGACGTTTTTAATTTTATCTGAAAGTGTTCCCCTGGTGCAAACCTAATAAGATCAAAATTTTAGGTGACTTTGTTCTCCCCCAATAGGAAATAACTTGTGGCTATTTTTTTTTACCACTCTAGATAAAAAGATAAAATGGCATGGAACCTGTAATAAAAATGTAAAAATAACCCAAAAAAAAGAAAAAGGGCCCCCACACACAAGATTTTTTTCGATTAGAATTTATTTAAGGGGGAACTATTAGTCCTGTATTCGTATTTGGTTTCGAAGACTTTTATTTTTGTGTATATTTTTTACTTTAAATTAGATTACAAGGATAAATAATAAATCATTATTGGGGTTTGGAGGGGTAGAAATTTTGGTGTTTGGGAGGGGGGAAATTTTTTTAAATAATATAGTTAACTTCGATTAAAAAAATATATGAAAATTTATAATAATATGGAGAAATACTTAGCCGCTAACCAAGTGCAATAAAAATTTTATTTATATTTTAAAAATAACCCGGTAGACCAAGTATAATAAAATTTTATGGGGGGGATATGGTGAGTGGCACAAATGGATTGTTAGTATTTTGATTTGGGGGGCGGGTCCAGTTGCCCCAAAATATACGCACAAATTAATTTTATTTATTACGGGGTTTTCAACTCAAATTACCCAAGTATAATATTAAACATAAAACGATGAGATTTTTTCGGTAATTGAAGTTTTAAAAAATAACGTTTAAGAGTCACGTTTTTTTAGAGTAAAAAATTAGTCCAGGTAAAATTAAATGCCGACCGGTAAAATAGAAAATAATAATTTTGGAAGTCCTATAGGGGTTTTTGTGGGACGGATTCATAATTCGTAGAGAATATATGAAAAGAAAAATTACCAATTTGGCTAGTTTGGTCGAGTTTGTATTTAAATCCTTGGCGTTTTCAAGTGTCGTGGGCTAAAAAGTCAATTTTTTGTATACGCCGTAATAAAAATAGTAAAATCGGGCAAGTGTTAAATCATCAAGGGGCCCCAGGCATCAAATAATTTTTCTCCAGGTGTCCCGGTTGGTATATTAAGAAAAATGATTGTTTTTCAAATTTAAGGGAACGGCCCCAAATCCCCCATACCCACCCCTCCTTAAATCAAATGCCCTAGTTTTTTAATTTTACACATTCTTGCATATTTATTTTAGCAAAATATGATGTAAATCTATAGAGAGTTTTAAGTGTTATAAGTGGTATTTTACTATTATGTTCTATAATAATAAAGTATGATGTAAATAAAAATAAGCTAGGTACAAACCAAAACGTAAATTTTCCCCCATCGGTAAATAAAAAAATAGAAATGAAATGTTAATATAAATAAATAGTTTAATTTGATAAAATGATATTGTGGGTTGTATTATTTTTTTTTTTAGTTTTTGGAGTTGGAAAAAAGAGAGCTTTGTAATATTTTATTGATAATGGTTGTAAAAAATTGATCTTATGATAAAGTTATTGATTTTTATTCCCCCAATAGTTAACATTTTAATATAATGAGGATATTGCGATGAAACATTACTCGGCCATTAATATATAATAGAACCTGTTTAATAAAATATAAGGAGCTGGTGATCTATGCGGATTTGTGGTCAGGCTATGTGGACCGGGCTGGTGCAAAATTTCAGTAGATAGTTCAAGGGTGTATGGCAATTATTTCTGAGGATTTTTGTTGAGAATATTTTGATGGGGCAACTAAATTGGGTGTACATATGACATTGGGGGAATAATTTATTATTAGGCCCAAAGCCCCCATTATAATCTAGAATTTCTATTTGTTTTCGCTATTATATTTTAACTAGGAAACTGTGGGTAAAAATAACTAAACTTTTAGCTACGTGGTAGTACATATTTATTTTAGCGTTTTTTAACTCTATAAAATTGGTTTTTTATAAAACATACATGGAAACCGTATTATCCCGATTCGGGCAAGCCAAACATATTTCGATATGGGGCGAGATAAACGTTTTTATCATTAATAAACTATGAAATTAGGAAAATTTAAAGTTGGAGGACTGCATTTTAAAGGTAGATGGGGTGGGGCGAGAAAAAGGGAACCAATGGATAGGGTAAAAATAACAAATACGAAAAAACATGGGACCTGCAGTATAGATGTTAATAATAATGATTTAGTTTGAGTTTAATTTTAGATAATTTTGATCACAACGAGAAAAAAAAATAAACGAAATAAGTTGGTATTGCTTATAAAACTTTAAAAAAATAGGCACAGGAATGGGGATAATAAAAAAATGTTCGGCATTATCCTCTCAATATACATACTCTAATATAAAAGTACAATATAGGTCAAAGATATTACCACCACATCTAAAGCGGCCTAAATATACACATGAGAAAATTAGAACAACAAACTCATAAAATTTTGAAATGGGGGGTGACTGAAAAAAAATCCACACTCCTTTCCTAAGCTTTAGTAACAAAAAAAAATAAAGTGACATCTTAAAGAATTCACCGGAAAAATTTGTTTAATAACGTTTAAGAAAAACCCCCCCGACCCAAAAATCCCAAATACAGGAAATGTGGAAATTTTTTTAGGGTGAGGGGCAACCGGAAAGACGATTACGAAACGAGGAATGAGGTACTATGTCAGAAAAAAAAAAAAGAAAAGGTAAAAAACCCCCTGATCGTAATTCCTAGACCAATTGCTCTTAAACAACCTCCGGAAAAATTAATAGTTCCGCCGATAAAATCAATATTGTTATAAACGGGAACCCCGATTACTTAACAGTATTTACGCCCAAAACACAACAAAAAATAAAAAAATACAGGAACTCCCCAGTATTTTTTACCAAAAAAAACACAAATGGACCAAAATCAGTCCAACTTCCCCGGGGCCCCAACCCCAAAAAGTTTTTGTTATAGATCTATATATTTATCGTTTACATTACATAACATATTTTGTTTTTGGACTGTGGGGGGGGACACTGATTGGAATATATCTAGTGACGGTTTGGGGCACGGAAACAATGATCGTTCCCAGTGTGCGTTATAAATCCAAAATAAAAAAAGAAAAAAGAACTCCACTAAAAGTAATAGTCCCGAATAAAAAAAAAAGGGGGGGGGGAAAAGGGAACGCTAAAAAAGTAAAAAAAAGAAAAAAAATTTAAAAACCCATGTTATTTTTTATGAACTGACAATATCCCCTTATATTTGTCAATTTTTTTTCTTTTCGGGGGTGATTAGCCCCCCGAATATTAAAACAAAAGGGGGCCGGAATAAGAATTGGAGGGCCCTTAGGTGCCAATTTTTTTTGGGGGTCGATGGGGGAACCCCCCCCCCCCCAGCCCCCTTAAAAGAAATTTTGATTTATTATTAAATTTAAAAAATAGGAATAGGAAGGAACTAAATAAATTTAATTAAATTTTAATTTAAAATTTTGAGAAGTAAATTGGGGGAAGTGATAAAATCGGGAGTTATGCCAAGTCAATATAGTAATAACCCTCGTGGGGTGTATTTTGGGTAGGTGGGGGCATGGAAATTTTAGATGCAAACCTATGTTGGGATGAGCGGGGGGGAGGGGGGTATGTGATTTAATTTTATTAAATGTTCGAGTTCCAGCATGATTATTGTGGTTATTTTCGAGGCCTTGTTGGGTTTGTATATGACGAAATTTTTAATTAGAGATAAAAAAAACGGTTTTGTTTTAAATTTTATTTTTATTGGGGGTGAGTGGGAAGGATAGGGGAAATAATGATTTATGGGAAAAAAATTTTTTTTTGGGTTGTTAATTTGAAGTTGTTTTATTTTATTATATATAAATGTAGGGGATATTTAATTTATTTAAAATGAATTATAGGGTTTTTTTTTTTTTTTTTATGTTGTTTTTTTATTTTTATGGTGGATGTTAGATGGTGTTTGTTAGTTTGTCTTTGGTGGATTATTGTTTTGGGGTGGGGTGTGATTGTGAATTGTGGTTTTAAGGGTTTTTGGATTATTTAATTTTGTGGTTTGAGGGTTTTATTTTTGTATTTAGGTGGAATGTGTTTTTTGGTATTTATATAAGATTTTGGGTAGATTTTATTTATGGGGGGTTTTGTGAGATTTGTATGTTTGGTGTGTGGTTTGTGATATTTTGATTGTTTGGTTTATTTATTGTTGGGTAAGGTGTGGATGAAAGGAGTTATAGAGGATAATGGATGAGTTTGAAAATATTAGATGGTGAGTGGTTGATGTAGATTATAGTTATAGTGATATGTATATGATTTGGGATGATGGTGGGTATTTGTGAGTGGTAAGTGTGGTTTGGTTAGTGTAGATGTTATTATGAATTGTTTGGTTTGATAGGGGATTTTATATAAGGCGAATTTTAGAGGTGTTTTTATATGTGTTGTAAGTTTGTATTGTGGGAACATTGTTATTTGGGGTAATTTGATTAATGAGAATGTGTAATTGTGGAGTAAGTAAGATTTGTGGGGGAAATAGATAATGAATGATAGAAAGTTTTCATCCTATGAGTAATGGTGCGGTTGAAAGACTTAACCGTACACTTAAACAACTACTACATAAGGTTACTGTTAAGCACCCTCATGACTGGGACAGAGCACTCCCAGCTGTTCTATTTGCTTATCGGGAGGTACCGCATGAACAAACTGGCTTCTCTCCCTTTGAATTAGTTTTTGGTGCTCCCCAAGAGGTCCTATGGGACTAATAAAAGACTTATTAATTGACGCGGAGATGACTCAGGACACTCAGTCATCTTACGAGTATGTGATTAATCTTCGGAAGAACATTATTGAGTCTTGCCAGTTGGCAACAGCTTCTTCTGAGGCTGCAAAAGCTAAGGCTCGATCTCTACAAAATAGGTCTCGACGATTACGCCAATTATTCCCAGGCGATGAGGCTTATGTGTTACTTCCTCACAATAACAATAAATTATTGATATCTTGGAATGGTCCTTACAAAGTCATTGATAAAATTTCCGACGTTGATTACGTCTTAGATATCAAGGGACACAAAAAGATATTTCATATTAACATGCTCAAGCAATTTCATACACGTCCTGAACACTTACAGTCAATTTTTTCATGAACTAGATGACAACACAGTATCTACTTGTTATTATTCCAACTTATCCGTCATCCAGGAAGAAGAATCTTCTTTTCCTGAGGTACAGTTACCGTTACCGGTACCAGTAGTTCAACCTACTGAATCTTGGCGGGATGTAACCATCTCTTCAACGGTTACACCGCAACAGCGTCTACAGATTGCTAATCTATTACAATCTTATCCAGATGTGTTGACCGACGTCCCGGGTCGCACATAGGCTATCAGTCATGACATTACTCTCAATGATGATACACCTATTCGTGTACATCCCTATTCGGTTCCTTTACATTTCCTTGCTAAAACTACTAAGGAACTTGAACAGATGTTGTCTCTGGGAATCATTGAGACTAGTAATTCGCCATTCTCTTCTCCATTAGTGATTGTCCGGAAGAAGGACAATAACATCAGACTATGTGTTGACTATAGAAAATTAAATGCTAAGACTATAGTTGACAGCGAACCACATCCACTTATCGACGACTTACTGCCACGTCTATCCAACGCAACTATATTTAGTAAGATAGACTTAACTAAAGGTTATTGGCAGATACCACTGACCGAAAAGGCTAAGTACTACACCGCATTTTCCACTCCACAAGGTCTATACCAGTGGAATGTGATGCCTTTTGGGCTTGTTAATGCGCCAGCTACCTTCATTCGCCTGATGCGACAAATTTTATCAGGTAGACCAGACGTTATTACATATATTGACGACATATGCTTGTTTAGTTCGTCGTTTGAGGAACATGTTTCGGGGCTTAGATATGTTTTCGACACTCTAAGGAATTATCATCTAACTGCTAAACCTACAAAGGTTCAGATCGCGTGTAATGAGATAACCTTTTTGGGACATATCATTGGATCGGGATATATCCGAACGTTACCTAGTACAGTCTCCAAAATTCTAAACATAGCAGTTCCTCACACGAAGAAACAGGTCAGGAGTTTGTTAGGACTTGTTCAATATTACAGTAGATTCATACCAAACTTGTCATCCATCACGGCTGTATTGTCTTCATTGTTAAAAAAAGACATGCCGGTGAAGGTGACAGGGACTGGTATATGCAATGAAACTTTCAACAAAATTATAAATTTGTTCTCGCATGAACCAATTTTAAGACTTCCCGATGCTTCCAAAAGATTTTTCTTACGAACAGATGCTAGTAACTACGGCATTGGTGCATGCCTGCTCCAGAACCATGATGGCGTTCTACATCCTACCTTATATATTTCAAGAAAGCTAAAGCCGGCAGAAACAAAGTATTCCACAGTGGACAAGGAACTTTTATCAGTTATATGGGCAATAACTAAACTTGAAAAGTTCTTGCTTGGTGCTCCATTCACCATACAAACTGACCAACGTGCTGTAGCATCTTTGCGTCGATCTAACCACAAGAGCCCAAAACTCGCCAGATATGCGATCATCCTGCAGCCATTTGAATTCTCCATTTAACATATTCCTGGCACTGAAAATATTGTGGCGGATGCGTTGTCACGTAATCCTATTGACGACGAATAATCAACATTGACATTCCTAAACTACGTCAATCATCACTACATTGGATAGAACGAAGTATCAACTATAAGGGAACTAACCTTGCCTTCAATTTAATATTTATAAACACTATATGCATCACAGAATTGAACTAAAGACAATCAAGGTATACATATTGACATTGAAACTTCGTCTAACGTCCATACACAATATATGAATATTCGTTGAACAATCATGGAACAATATCTGACGACAAGTCGAACTTATTATCCTATGTGCACTTAATTCTTGGATCCTAGGATAATTGACATTTCTGTCCGACGGAAACGTTTCAACACTTTGTCTAAAAGAATTCATCAGGATCAGGACTACGGATGGATCATCATATCCTATACTAATTAATTAGTTAACTTAACTTCTTAATTGAATTATTATCAATAAAATGAAATGTGAGAAAAAAATGAAATGAAAGAACAAAAAAAAAGAGAACGAAATATAAAAAGAAGAAATTATGAAAAGAGAAAATAAATCTCACACAAGTATTAGATTAATATTTTTTTTAATGTACCTATACGTTATTTAGTTAGTTAAATTAGATAGTTATTATTCACTAACACTTAACACACACAATTAAGTTAAACTTATATTCGAATTTCTTTCTATTTCTTCTCACTTATTTGTCTTTTCTTCTCTCATAATATCGTGTTACATTAGAATGTTAATAATTTAACTCTTAGTTTAATTAATTAATTTAATTTTAATTAGTCAAATTAATTCATATATGACATACTAATACGACAGACCTTACTTTAATTTAATTCTATCATTCACTATTAACATTGGACATTTTATTTAGTTGATATAATAATATGTATAATATTGATATATAATGTGATTAATGTTAGATGACTATGACAAATAGTTAGTTGACATGACCGCGACACGGTTCTACTCAGAACATCGTCGGCCATATGTCACGATTGTGTTAAATTTTTTTTTTGAAAAATTGTTAAGTCGGATAAATCTTGAAAAAAAATCTATCGATTTTTTTTTTCCCCGGTGTACAGGGAATGGTTACGGTATATGATATTAACGCCGTCTGCTAAAGATTAGCAGACGTGCAATTGTAAAGGTTAAGACATTTAATATATTGCGATAGATGTTTCAATTATTGAACGCTCCATACACGATCGATTATGACGTGTCTAGCGTTGTTTGGGTCACAGTCGGTAACTAGGAGACGCTACCCTTTGTTACTTGACCGCCAAGCTGAATAGCTGCGTTTTTCTAATCTTCCAATTCAATGGCATGATATAGCCATTTATATGTGCATTTATGATGGACCAGGGTCAGTCCTAGAACTCTATATGAGAGGAAACTTACGGAGGTTAGTGTTTAACTAGAATCCTCAGAAGGAGGAGAATAATCGTCAAATTCGTATGAATATTCAGACTCGCAGTCTCACTGTCGGCAGGTAGCCATGTCTAGCTGCGCGTGCATATAGCTGTGATGTTCTGACGACAATTACTGCATTGTATCCTTAAACGGACATTGACACGTAAAACAGCAGTCTACGCTATTGATTAATTTATGCATGACTTATACGGACTCATGTTCTACTCCTATTTGAAATGATCATCCTGTGTGTACATGTGATTAAATATTACGGACTCAACCTGAAGGCATTAATTACTTCATTAATGTTGCTGAGTTCAAGTTACAGTAATTACTTCTTCATACCATGCTACTGAGTTGTATGAACGCTTCACCCTAATTCGCGTAATAATAAACTAAGCACGAGGAACAAAAGATCACTAAAGTAACCATACTCAGTGCATGATCTTCAACCGGCAACACGCTCTCATGCCTTCATGTCTCTCTTGCACACATCTTTGACTGTTCTTCTGCCATCTGCCAGCAGTGGCGTATCCTGGTAATGCGAGCTAGGCGTGCTGCTACTTAAAATGAATATGTACGCCTACTATTTAACTGCTTCCCCTCTTAATTTAAAAACCAACTATATTCAATTACGCAACGATAGTTATTAGGGGTATATGTCAATTATCTCCGAAATACTAATTAACTTACAACTTGAAACTCACTGTCACTGTAATAATCTGCATTCCCGGCAACTAACAAGAATTAATCACAAAAAACACTGGACGGACACAGCCGATTTTTACAACGCGAGAGCTGCAAGACCACCGCACGCATGTTTGTATTGTATTGACATATCTGGCCATGACCCCGATCCACACAAACCAGTCTTCAAGCGTAAAACCGAAAGGTGCCGCACGCATAGTGACGGAATTACCCGAGAAACTTCGGGCGATTGCTACCAACCAAAAAAAAAAAAAAAAAAACTGCACTATAAAACGCGTCTGGGAAACTGAAACAAGATATACTCGTAGATTCTATGCGGGAAAATCCGTTATCCTGATGCGTGCGGTCCGAAAGCAGAACATTATAAGAGAAATATTTTATAGAATAATACATTAAATTTTTATTTTCCTTCGGGCATAGGTGTGCGCAGCACGCACAGCACACATAGAGAATACGCCACTGTCTGCCAGTTGTCTGTAGAAGGTATGTTCTAACTTCGCGCAAATATTGCTTGCACACATCTTTGACTGTTCTTTTCCCCATCTACCAGTTGTCTGTAGAAGGTATGTTCTAACATCGCGCAAATATTGCTTGCACACATCTCCTTTCGTAATCTGAGAGTTGTTCCCGAATTTGAGAGATGAGCACAGTTCACGCGAGCTGAGCTTCAAATCAAATACTCTGTAATGCTTGACAAATATTTTGAAATATTTTTTATCTACGGTGTTCTTTTAAATATTCACAGCCAAGCTTTCACTTGATCAGATTTACCGAGCTTCAAGGTCTTCTTTTTATCATCATCATCATTATCATCATCATTATCATCATCATTTTCGCTCTGTATGGAGCATGGAACTACAGCTGCAACTGGTCTCCTCACTGGAAACCTGCACCAAGCAATTAATGTTCTTGCAGTGGTGTAACAATTTGTATCACATGATAAGCTTGCCAACCCCATGCCCAACCTCAAGTTAGTCGCCTTGTACGACATGCATGAGGGAGAAGTAATATATATCTTCTTTGTATATAGAAACGTTACGTCAACAGAGAAAATAACATCCGTAGACATGGCAGAGATGGTGCTTCTTAAATCAAAATAAACACTAAATTTATTTATACAAACACCGTGTTTATAGAACCAAATAAATAAATAAATCAGAAGTGATTGCGTCATTAATTAGACTGGATCGTTCCTAGGTACATATCCAGTGTTATGTAAGGGCATCGCGCTAATTACCCCAGTCCACGAAGCCCTATTTTGCGGTGCCTAGTTAGCTGGGAGGATAGTTTCTGTTCGCTTCCGTAGCTGGCGGTGTGGTAGATCGGAAGGTCCAGGGTTCGAGTCTCCGGTAAGCCTATCACTTCTGTTGTATTTCTGTTATCTAGTTTTATATTTTTTTAATTTCTCAGGAGTGCCTGAATGTGGCGAGATTGATATTGGATAGAAATTTAGAAAGTAGTTCCCAGAACTGGAGAGAAGAACTGATGAATTAGAGGTATGGATGGCACAAGACAAGTAAAATAGTTAACTGCACTGTTCTGGATAAATAGCCGTTGAAGAGAACTGATAGGTAAGCCAGCTTCTCGCTAGGTCTATCCTATGTTCCAGGGGTGTTATATAAATATGTGAGTTCAGGTCGTATCTATTCCCTACCAATTTTAATTATTTATATTTCTTTGACCATATAACAAAATTATAAGGGACATTTAAATAATTCAGTAACTGCAGTTACCAACAAATCAATGCACGTTATTGATTAATGATTTACAGTAAAAAAAAATAGTACCTTGGTATACCAATATCTTTCAAGATTTTACACAATTTACAAAAAAGTATATTATCGCTGTTTGGTCATTTTCATCATGTTATTGACTTGAGTGTCTTGGTTTGTTGTTTTCACGTTAGTTGCTTGACACATTGTAGTAGCTGACTTCCCTCGGTCGTTAAAACATCTGGACACTGAAGAAGCTATGCTTATGCCAGGAACAGTGTTGGTCCACTGTTTAACAGTTCAGTTTCCAAAATTGTGTCCCGTTTTTCACCACTAGTTGAACTTGCAAAATATGACCAGGGTATGGTATCGTCTTCTTCTTCTTCCTCGTTCGTCCTGAAAAGGACGCTGGTTGCTTTGTGTCGCCATTTACAGCGTAGCTGCGATAATTGCGCCTTTCGGTCCGTCACATCCGACTTCCGCACGGCATTTTTTTGGACCGGGTTTGCCTTCCCTTTTCGATCCCTACTACCTCGGCCAGACTGCAGTGATGCAGCCTGTTTCCAGGACCACCACTTGGAGGTGGAGTAGGGTCTTGGTCAGCTCTGGTTCGCTGACCCTGACGCAAGCAGTCAAGCTTTGAGTTGCTGACTGCATTCATCTCTTTTGCTGCGTCTTCGGTCCCGATGGTATCTGTGATTAGTAACCAAGGCGCCTTTTTTATGCTGACTGGCCACTGTTGATCATACTCCTCATTTCGACAACACTGCCTTGAGGCTGTGATTAAGTCGGTCAAAAGGGGCTACGTCGTACAACAATACAATACATTAAAAATGTTTAACATCAATTAAAGACATTTTCCAAATCCAGTCACATTTATTCTTCTTTTGCTTAGCGTTATGCTGAAGTTAACAAAATTGTTTCCCTTACAATACATCGACAAAACGTACCGACATAAAAGATAAGAAATAAAAATAGAAGACGAACTCTTTGAGCACAACAATGCCCTCAAAAGAACGGTAAAGCTTTTAATGTTAGCGTTGGTCAGTCCTAACAAGGACTTCTAGCTGAGCCAATGCTGTCCAGGACTGAGGTTTTATTGTGGTGGAAGCTATCTTCCTTCGGGCACAAGGCAAGATATAGACATGAAGATTTATGTTTAGGCATACCCGTTACCATTAATTTTAAATGTTCATCAATTTTCAATGTACATCATTCACTAAGATATTTTAAAAGTTTACAGACATACCCTCAGACACAGTGGTACTTCGAAGTCTGCGGCTGTTTGAAGCTTCGATTTACAAAGCGCTCACAGTTGTGGCTTCTTCTCAGTTATCTTGTTGTGTTGTAGGTTAAGACTTGTAACTATAAATGGGACCCAAAGATGCAGCAATAGAGAACGCAGTCAGCGACTCAAAGCTTGACTGCCTGCGTCAGGACCAGCGAATCAGAGCTGGTCAAGACCGCACTCCACCACCACGTGGTGGTCCTGGAAACAGTCTGCAGCAGTGCAGTCTGGCTGAGCGAGTGTGGATCGCAATGGGAAGGCAAACCCGGTCCTAAAAAATGCCGTGCAGAAGTCGGATGTGTCGACCGAAAGGTGCAGATATCACAGCTTAGGCATAAACAGACACAACGCAACCACCGTCCTTTTCAGGACGAACGAGGAAGAAGAAGAAGAAGTAACTATAAGAGTCAACCCTCTGAATATTTTCTCAGCTCTGTCAGATCTTGACGTGATTTCTGGAAGTAAGGAATTGTGTCTAAAGCGGGTTTATATACCTAATCTCAAGTCTGACCTTTACTTTCTCAGAGATCCGCGCCTGAGTTGTTCACTTTTATTCATGTAAACTTTCGTAGGATTTCAATGCTGTTGTGCAAATGTACCGACAAAATCATAATTTCCTCGTCAAATACCAAAGATAATGATTTCTTACTGCCGTAATTACATGTATTTGTAGCTGCTGTTAAAATCCCAAAAGAATTATCATGTTCAGGGAATTACCATAAACTTATAGCAAAATTTCTGTTGTCAAATTCATAATGTATCTTAAAGACACTAGTTTACGTGGCAATTTCAGAGTGTTTTGTCCGTGTTATGACCCTGAAACATAATTTTATATGCATTATTTATTTGTAGTCAAATCTCGATATTAGCCAATAATCAGAAATGAACATAATACACCTGAAAAATCAGGACATATATATATATATGTTATCTCCATATATTTTCCAATGCAATGAAAGCTCATTTGCCCCTCCTACTATATTTATATAGGAGTCCCCATGAGACTTTTTTTTATGGCCATTACAGCAATGGGATGAGAGATACCACTTTCCTTCAACAGAAATTG
The DNA here is from genome assembly GCA_024509875.1 of Oreohelix idahoensis. Lineage (NCBI taxonomy): Eukaryota > Metazoa > Mollusca > Gastropoda > Stylommatophora > Oreohelicidae > Oreohelix > Oreohelix idahoensis. The sequence continues at coordinate 140,720 of JAMPIV010019134.1, forward strand.
TAAAAGGCATATTTGGAAAATCAATATACGATGAAAGCAAGATCACAGACAGATGGATATAACACTTCAAAAAGTCGTTCATCACATCAAAACATGATAGACAACAACACTCACTGCGTGATATTATATATATATATATATATATTGAACTCGAGTACGTTCTGAAGAACATCCCTAACAATAAAGCTGCCGGATTGGATAGTATAAGAGTTGCAGCATCAAATGCTCGTAAGAAGCAGAAGGGAAAGGATTATTGTAAACTAATATATTTATTAATGCGTAGACAGAAGAAAGAATTGAGGCTCTTGAAATGTGGATATATAGAAGAATGGGGCGTATCTCATGGAAAGAGATGAAAACAAATAAGGAGGTCCTAGAAAATCTAGGTATGAAAAGAGAACTAATGAGGGAGATCAAAGTTCGGCAGCTAAAATACTTTGGCCACATAAAAAGGCATAACACCTTGCAGAAGACCATAACAGAAGGGAGAGTTGAAGGCAAACGTCCAAGGGGAAGACAGCGCTATAAGTGGGAAGATAACATCAAGAGATGGACAGGAAAGAGTCTATCAGAGTGCACCACCAAGACAAGATACAGAAGACGTTGGAGATCCATTACAGCCAACCTTCGTTGTGGAGATGGCAACTGATGATGATGATGAGACAGAATGAACAGTATTATACGAGTACTTGAGATAGAAAGATATCGTTATACCAATATGAAGAATGTATTACCGAAATACGGTTGTCCTTCGTGGTCGTGTTGGAAAAATACATCATAACAATAATACAAAAGCCAAGCTGAACTGTCATTGCGCTGGAAGATATGTGGAAATGTGGAAATGCCCGAAAAACGTCTCCTAAAGCAGTTGATGTACAGCGAACTCTCCATGGGTAAGCGAACAGTAGGGGGACAAAAGAAACGCTTCAAAGACACACTGAAAACATCGTTGAGCAGCTGCAAAATTGATGTCTTCTCCTGGGAGATTTATCGCACAGGATCGCTGTGCCTGGCGGACAAACATTACTCATGGCGCTCGCATTGCAGAACAGAATTTAGCTGATAAGGCAGAAGGCAAGCGTGCTGCAAGAAAGGTCAGAATGCACAGCAACACTTCTATCGACTCTACCCATGTATGCCCCGTATGTGACAGGGCCTGTAGGGCCAAAATAGGACTAATTAGCCACATGAGATCACGGCACAGATGTGTCACAACTCAAGTCTGAAGCTGTCGCCATCTTCGCTTGCGATGGGCAACTATTATTATGTGGAAATCACACGAAATCAAGTCCAACATAGAAAAATCAGAGTCTTCAACTCACTTGTCAAGTCAGTCCTATTATACAGCTCTGAAACATTGAGAATCAAAACGGAATACAAGAAAGTAGAAACATTCATAAAGGAAGGAAGGAAAGGGAAGGATCCGGTTACACGCCCATTGAGGCATATTGGGAATATGGTGTTAGGCCCATATTTTCTTGACCATCGGCACACTAGGGGTGATGTGGTCAGCATCACGCCGGCCGCCTTAACCTTCCCAGAAGTTGCTCTGGTACCCAATTGGGGCTGGGTCGACCCAGGAGCCGTTTGTGGCCTAAAAAATCCCACCTCATCTGGAGATCGAACCATAGACCACTGAGCAAGGAAGCCAGTGCACTAACTGCTATGCTACCACGACTCCTATGAAGGCTTGTGTAAAATATGATTGACACGATACGATAAGGTCACCAATGGGGGAATCAATGACAAGTGCCAGTGGACCTAGAGATGAGAAGATGCTGGAGATGTAGAGGGGCATACAATGAGGAAACCCGTTGATAGCATTTCAAGGCAGTCCTTGTTCTGGAATCTCCAGCTTAAGGAAAGTAGAAACAGAGCGTAGAACACGAGGAGACAATAAGTGGAGACAGAAATAATAATGATGAGGTAGACTTGGACAGACTACGTGTTTGTTGGAAGCATGTTCTACTTGGGAGCTAAAGGGTATTGATTGATTGATTGATTGATTGATTGATCGATTGATTGATTGATTGGTTAAAAAGTAGAACCTACAGTTAGCCAAACACTGTTGGGATTAATAAAATGAAGAGGGTGCAGCGGTGCAATCTTCGAATTATAGCAGCCTAGTTTTAAAAACATATTAACAAAACTCAGTGTCGTTTTTTATAGATCGTCACAACATTTTTAACCTAGTAAACAAATACACACACACTCACACGCATAAGCACACACTAATACATTCACACATTTTTTTTCATACTTGGAGGGTCCGGTTCTGGGAAACTTTACCTTTAGACTAGTAAATATGTCACCTCCACTTGGAGCGATAAAACTTTACATTTACAAAGAAAAGCTCAAAAATTACCAGGAGATGTCACCCTATAATTTACTAGTCTAAAGGTAAAGATTACCCCAGTTCTGCTCTATATGGATTATAATCTAGATGTGTAGTGCTCTTGATTCTTGGAAGCATATTTTGGTTATTGTGTTGTTTAATTTATTATATACATTTTTGAAGTCATTATAATGGTCTTTTACGGTGACTGTAAAGAATATGTAGTGCACCTTTACTACCCCCTTTTTACACATGGAGTCATATCTGGAGTCATCCTTATTTGACCAACAGCTATGCACACTGCTGTAATATATATGTGGAAGTGAACCTCTGTCTGTAAGGCTAATTACACCCTCATTGGCTCTTGAAAATATCCACATACTTCCAGGGACTCCCACTGTGGTGAAACTTGTTGAGAACCTGGCATTGTACACTAAGCTTGGAGAAGTCACTTGAGCCTCAAACGTAATTCTTTGGCTTTGACTTGGTTGACCGTATGCTGGGAGGATCTCACTGTGGATCCAGTGATAGGCAGGGGAAGCTGAGAAGTGGCTCTGTGCAAGACGTGACAATTCCTTGGGAGAGCCCAGAACCAGAGCACAGTATTTTAGCTCTGTATAGTTGGAGAACCCCCTTGGATGGCGGGAAGTGCACAGTATGCCACACGTTTATTCCTCCTAGCGTGGGACCAGATGTGACGATCTTTTAAATGCAAGCCACGCTGGAGAAACTGGAGCTCATGACTTCAACTCAGCACGTTTCGGAATGGCAGAAAAGCCACAGGCAAAACCTAGATCTACAGTTAGATAATACCAAGGAGTCTTCAATTTGGTATTGGCTGCCAAAGAGCGAAAAGCTCAGCAGCACTAGTTAAAATAAGAACAACAGCAACCCCCTTTATCATCAACATCACCTTTTAACTGCCCAGGGGGCATAGGCCTTCAACAAACTTATGCCGTCTTCCTGTCCCGTGCCATCTGCTCAAGGTTTTTCCACGTTTTTTCATGCTCTTCATGTCTTCCCCCAGTTCTCTTGTGTTCCTTGGCCTCCTTCTACCTTGGTGATTCCAGAATAAGAATTGCTTGGTAATGTCATCAACAGGTTTTCTCGATGTGATCGTTATAATCTCTCTTAAATCAATTTTGTTTTCATTGAGCGCGCAACGTTAAACACTTTACATCTGTTATTTGTTTATTGTCTCGCATTCAAAATGCTCAAATATGATAATGTAGTCATGGACTTGCGTAATGAGTGATTCACAACAAAAGTCTCAACCGTAGAAGTAGATGCAAGAGGTCTAGCGACCGCCTTAGTATAAGATCTACTAAAATCGTGGAGACTGAACACTTAAACCTTTGGCAAAACTGTGCGGAAATAGCATCGTGCTGGCTGTTGAACAACAGCAACTATGGAATCAGGGACTGTATTTTACATACAGTATAATTGTTATTGTTACAACTATTCAGATTGGTAGAGTGGATGACACCAAGAGTAAATTTGGAAGGTGCAAACTTCTTTTGCGAGGAATAATTTACGGAACTATTTCCATCGTGTTTAAGTTCTCTAGATCCCCATTCTATTTCACCCCCTTCGTTTGCGACGAATAATATACTATCTCTTATGATCATGTCTCCTTTGCGACGAAAAATATATTACCTCATCATTACTAATGTATCTCATTTGCGACGAAAAAAACATATGTTATCTGTTATCATCGTGTCTCCTTTGCGACGAAAAATATTTTATGTTATCATCGTGTCTCCTTTGCGACGAAAATTATTGTATCTATTATTATTAGTATTGTATTTCATTTACGACGAACAATATATTACATATAATTACTAATGTATCTCATTTGCGACGAAAAAATATGTTATCTGTTATGATCGTGTCTCCTTTGCGAAGACAAAAAATGTTATCTGTTATCGTAGTGTCTCTTTTGCGACGAATAATATATTATCTGTTATCGTCGCGTCTCTTTTGCGGCGAAAAATATATTATCCTTAATCGTCATGTCTCCTGTGCGACGATTAGTATATTATCTGTTATCGTCGTGCCTCCTTTGTGACGAATAGTATTCTATATATAATAATCGTGTCCATGCTCCCTAATCTTGCCGCCCGAGTCGGTTGCCTCTCCCGCTCCTTCCTAGCTACGGCTTTTTTTTTTTTTTTTTTTTTTTTTTTATAACCAGCGGCACTCGAGCTTTCCAGCTCTTTCGGCCCAATGACATGTCATTGCGAGGCTGGGGGGTCAGTGGACTTTCCTTCCAACCCGGTCAGGAGCTTCGCTCCTTCCCATCCACACGGGATTTATGCGCAGGAGCCGTTCAGATTATTCAGTCAAATTTCCGGTAGTAAACATTTCTTCAAACGCCGACGGCCGGGTTTGAACCATGAACACCTGGTCGCCAGTACAACGTTGTAGCCATTACACCAGCGCGGCTCCCGAGCTACGGCTTTAAACGCAGTGTAAACTTATTAAAACACAAGCCGCAAAATCAAAACATGAAAATCAACAAAGATAAAATAGAATTATTAGCAGTACATAAAACGCCACAAAGGAAAGGTATTGTCACCAAAACAAAACACATAATAAATAGTTCAGGTACCTGGCAGTAAGTTCACTACGGATAGAAGATAAAGACATAGAGATTTTCACGATAATACGAGAAGTCAGTACAGTGAACTATCCGCTCACCAAAATGTTAAAGCTTCCGAAGACGGGATTGCCTACAAAACAGATAACTGGTACATTCAATTTTTTTTAATTACAAATTCATGCAATCCGTTCTAGACGTGAACACCAAAGATACAACAGCAAAAATAAAAATAGGCTTATTTGAAATGAAATCTCTGGCAAAAGCACACAAATTTATGAACAATTATGGATAGGAAAGAAGAAGACATGCTATTTTTTAAAATTGCAGAAGTGAAGGCAAGAATACTAAGAGGCAAAACATATGTCTGATTGAACAACCAATAAGGATGAAGCCCAGTCAACGAGCTGCTACGGTGTGCAATCCAAAATTGGAAGAGACTGGATTATAAGACATTCCGTGTAAATATGAATCAAGGACATCTTAAAAGAAGCACAACATGGCAGAGCACTAGACAGCTATACGAGCGCTGGATAAAACACTAGTTATCAAGTCAATCGGCTATCAAATAACTTCTTCTTTGGTTGACAAAGCAGTCATTGACCATCCCACCTAGTGGCGTCTTGTAGGGTAGCAACAAACTGTCTCCACTTTGCTCGGTCGACAGCCACCCTTCGTGTGGTGTCCCAGCTCTGTTTCATGCTTAGCATCTCCGCCTCTATGTAAAAGTGTGGCCTACTACGTCGCTACAACTGTTAGCCTTATAGTAAAGTACTTATGAATGACTAGTTAGAAATAAATAAAACACGTCAAGAATCAATGACATCATCAGTCATGGCCCACATGAACCCATGATGTCATCAAACCTTGTGTGGCCTCCATACAAGTCAGACCGCAAGACATTTAGATTAGAGAGAACCTTGAACAATGGTTGGTCATCATCACTAAGAAACAATAATTTTAGACTAGAGGTTTCGTAGTTAGTTAGGTTAAAGATTATTTCAACAGTCAGCTAAGCCCCAAAACCAATCATAAGAAGGTTTCCGGTCTTAACTCCAATAAGAAATATTTCATCCGGCAAGCCATAGTACCGGACTAGTATAAAGACTGATGCATCATAGTAACCAGTCAGAGCTTGAGACAGTTATCTCAAAGCTAGAGTCAAAACAACATAAGGGGTTCTCTTTTGAGGTGTGGAGCAACATGGCGCATCCCCTACTGAGAACACAAAGCCTTTGACTCATACGGCTAGGACAAGTATATAACCGTCTAGAGATCCCCTACCAACCAGGGTCATTAGTGAACCAGCACTAACCCCTGCTACAATTATATTGTGGTTTACTCCACGATTCGTAAGTTCGATCTAGTTTTAATCTAAGTCTCGTACGAATTTTAATTTAGCTAGGATTTCCACAGTGTATAGACATGCCAAGAAACGACTTCTGAAGAGACGTAAGCCTTTTGCCATCGAGGCTAAAGCTGGCAGTTTTTCCTTTCCTCCCCACCAGAAATTTCTCTTGAGCTGCCACTTTTTAACATGGAAACAAAACGAAATAAAGAACATTTCTTATAACTATTTGGACTTATCAAATACTCTGCACCATCAGAAATGTTCGTTGACTGTTGAATTTGCTGTATTCAAACAAAACTTCAAGTTTGGCTTTAAAACCACAAAGGCACTTACGAGTATTCCTAATTACCTGGGTTGTTCCTTACTTCTGGAAGCAACATCTCTGGTGTATAACCAGTCTTCCACAGAAGAATTACAGTAAAGAAAGTCTTGTGATTATTTCCCTTAACACAAGCGATCTACAGATTTTCCTCCCTTTCCCCGGTCACATAGGACTTGATTTGCTGCCCGTGACACAGTCTCCTTCCTCCCCCGGTCACATAGACTTGATTTGATGCCGTGTTCTTACCTCCTCCTCCCCCGGTCACATCTACAGTTCTCCGCCAGGTGGTTTTTGGCCGTCCTTGCTTTCGGTTTCCATAGCATGACAGATCTGGTGATGGTGTCAGGGTCTCTTCTGAGGATGTGGCCAACCCAATTCCAGCGTCTACCCGCTATGATGGTTCGCATGTCCTCTTGGTGGCTCATCCCTAGCAGTTCTTGATTGGTGATAAATAACATCAGTAGTTATAACACACCACTTATCAAGCCAATCAGAGACATTTCCTAACACCATCAGTAAGTAAGACACCAATTACCAAGCCAATTTGCAACACTTCGTGACACCAACCGTAGACAAGACACCAGATATCAAGCCAATAAACGATAATTTATTACATCAAGCGTAGAAGAGACACCAATTATCAAGCCGATCCTCTACACTTCATGACACCACCAGCCAGTAAGACACCAGATATCAAGTCAATGTGCGACAATTTATGACACCAACACTAGATAATCCACCAAATGTCAAGCCAATCTGCGACACTTTATAACACCAGCAGTAGATTTAAAACATGTTGTAGACATAGTTACAAATAATTACATTTATAAATAAATATATCTGCGTTCAGATTCTCAGTTTACCCTGTCTTTATTCTTTTCCGCCTCATCATTTCTCAGCCACATCAGCTATAATCCATCCTTTTCAGCATCACTAACCCAGTAAAAGACGGACAACTTAATGCTATAAGCAAGACACAGAATCTCCATGACCTAAACAAATATTCAGGCTCTATCTTTAAAAAAAATGCAGTAAGTTCATCTGTATAACCACTTATTGACAGCATACATCCCCCGATATACAAGCTAACATTTGACTCATCATATCCTTGTTAGCTCCATTCATTCACACACAAGTCAATAATGACTAATGAGAGCTTGCGTAATGCCCAACTTCTAGAGGCTAATGGCTCAGAGAAAGAAGCCCGCTCTGCCGCGATGACAGCTAATGCCATATTCGCACACAAGTCATTTAATTTTGGTACAGCTTGGCTACTAATCCATCAGCTGGATTGGTCTGCAATCTAGCCTATAGCACCCTTGTGACTACCCGAACTAGTCACAATTATGTACATTTTTGAAATTGATTTAGAGATGTTTCATCGATCCTTCTAACAGCACGAAGTTTCCGATTAGACCAGCGGAAACGTTAGACCTTTTTTTACTTGTGTCTTTCTTATTTTGAAATGAGAGGAGCGGAGGACGAGGTCGGGACTCGAGTTGGCCGATTAGCCGTAATTCCACCAGGAAGAGGTTAAAGGTTTCCTGGCTTTACCCGCTCGGGGAAGCCCCTTCTTAGAGTTGCCCCCCTGTTATGATATGTGCACGTAGAGGTTAGGGTGCCAACAAAATCAATGTGGATTTCTGGCTGGGAGATTTGTAAAATCCCATAGCCTCCAGAAACAGACTATGTTTCAAGTCACAATTAATTTCTAAGAGAGTGTTTTCGGACCGGGAATATGTGTCATTTTTACGTTTCTTTGTTTTATTTTTTAACATGATTGTATTATTTGGTACAGATGTGTAATAATGACCTTTGCAGAATATATGACTCATTCCTATATTATTACATCTTCGACCTTTCAACTCCACAAGGAGTTTAAGCCATCAACAAACTTATGCCAAGTCTTCTTGCCCCTTGCTCATGGTCTTTACATATTATTAAGTGCCTAATTGAAACGTGATGTAACGAACAGTGAATAAAATCCCACCAGCTTTTTTTTCGGGAAAATACGGAAAAGGCAAACATTGCACCGTGAACATTAAACTGAACATTCATTTAAAGAATGCCCTTGTCGTGCAATCGTAAAACCTTCTCATTGTGCGTTTTCGGGAAAAATACGCAAAAGGCGCGTAATGCACCGTGAAAGCTATAATGAACACCTTTTTGGGTTTTAAAGCACGCTGGCCTTTCATTTTTTTTTTCTTTTTTTATGGGCATTGAAGACAGACGAAAATTCATGATAAGTTTGACTACAAAGATTCAATAAAGTTGGAATAACATGACCACAGAAGAATTGGTGCCGTCATAAGGACATGTAGCAGAAAGAGTGTAATGCAGTTATTCCCCCTCTCCCCGTTTTGTTTTGGCAAGTTACTTGCATCTATTGCAATAATATTATTTCAAAGTCCACAATGTTGCAATTTATTTGGAAACATCTCTCTGATAGTTTAAGGTCAAGGTTGTTGAAGTGTTATGGACTCTTGCATACTCCTTTTGGGCTGACTTCCGTATTGGAAGTTTGAATAACTTGTCGCTGTTTACATAGCTTGATAGGTAGAATGTCTCTTGTTGTTATAAAATGTGTTTAACTAATTCCATATTTTTTATGTGAATGATATACTTGGTACCGATGTGGAATTGATGGCAAGTACCGGTGGGACAACAGGTGACAAGTAGAGGTTGGCGCTGGATCGGACACACATGGAGGAAATCTTTTGAGAGCATAGCATACACATGGCAGGGCTTGTTTTGAGATCTTCGGAATAAGAGAGGCAGGAGAAGACCAAAATAATAATTTAAAAAAAACACACCGGGGGAGAAGAACGGGAAACAGAAATGGACAGGATGAGAAAGACATGGAAAGACCTTGAGTTGATGGCACGTGACATGGAGACTTAGCATGAGTTTGTTGAAGGTTATGTAGTTTGTTGAAGGTTATGTAGTTTGTTGAAGGTTATGTAGTTTGTTGAAGGTTATGTTTGTTGAAGGTTATGTAGTTTGTTGAAGGTTATGTAGTTTGTTGAAGGTTATGTAGTTTGTTGAAGGTTATGTAGTTTGTTGAAGGTTATGTAGTTCGTTGAAGGTTATGTAGTTTGTTGAAGGTTATGTTTGTTGAAGGTTATGTTTGTTGAAGGTTATGTAGTTTGTTGAAGGTTATGTATGTAGTTTGTTGAAGGTTATGTTTGTTGAAGGTTATGTTTGTTGAAGGTTATGTAGTTTGTTGAAGGTTATGTAGTTTGTTGAAGGTTGTGTAGTTTGTTGAAGGTTATGTAGTTTGTTGAAGGTTATGTAGTTTGTTGAAGGTTATGTAGTTTGTTGAAGGTTATGTAGTTTGTTGAAGGTTATGTATGTAGTTTGTTGAAGGTTATGTAGTTTGTTGAAGGTTATGTAGTTTGTTGAAGGTTATGTAGTTTGTTGAAGGTTATGTTTGTTGAAGGTTATGTAGTTTGTTGAAGGTTATGTAGTTTGTTGAAGGTTATGTTTGTTGAAGGTTATGTAGTTTGTTGAAGGTTATGTAGTTTGTTGAAGGTTATGTAGTTTGTTGAAGGTTATGTAGTTTGTTGAAGGTTATGTAGTTTGTTGAAGGTTATGTAGTTTGTTGAAGGTTATGTAGTTTGTTGAAGGTTATGTAGTTTGTTGAAGGTTATGTAGTTTGTTGAAGGTTATGTAGTTTGTTGAAGGTTATGTAGTTTGTTGAAGGTTATGTAGTTTGTTGAAGGTTATGTAGTTTGTTGAAGGTTATGTTTGTTGAAGGTTATGTAGTTTGTTGAAGGTTATGTAGTTTGTTGAAGGTTATGTAGTTTGTTGAAGGTTATGTAGTTTTTGAAGGTTATGTAGTTTGTTGAAGGTTATGTTTGTTGAAGGTTATGTTTGTTGAAGGTTATGTAGTTTGTTGAAGGTTATGTAGTTTGTTGAAGGTTATGTAGTTTGTTGAAGGTTATGTAGTTTGTTGAAGGTTATGTAGTTTGTTGAAGGTTATGTAGTTTGTTGAAGGTTATGTAGTTTGTTGAAGGTTATGTTTGTTGAAGGTTATGTTTGTTGAAGGTTATGTAGTTTGTTGAAGGTTATGTAGTTTGTTGAAGGTTATGTTTGTTGAAGGTTATGTAGTTTGTTGAAGGTTATGTAGTTTGTTGAAGGTTATGTTTGTTGAAGGTTATGTTTGTTGAAGGTTATGTAGTTTGTTGAAGGTTATGTAGTTTGTTGAAGGTTATGTAGTTTGTTGAAGGTTATGTAGTTTGTTGAAGGTTATGTAGTTTGTTGAAGGTTATATTTGTTGAAGGTTATGTTTGTTGAAGGTTATGTAGTTTGTTGAAGGTTATGTATACTACTCACAAAAAGTAAGGGATATTTTAAGATGGTATGTATTATTTTACAAAAGAGTGGATTTCGTATTTTAATGGTTGTATGGACATATCGAGCACGCTCTTCTCCACTCTCACGTGCAATGTCATGTTGACCTGGTGACTCGTGATGAGTAAACCAATCCTAAGAACAGAGGTGTTAGTGGGCTGATCACCTGCTTGCCAACCAATCTGATTACGGAAACAGCGATAGATTGTTTGGTCTGTTTCTGTTCCACAAAGACGCCACTAGGCGTGGTGGAAACAGCGATTGATTGATCAATTTGTTGTTGCCCTAAGACGCCACTAGGCGTACTGGCCACATACTGCTTTGCCGGTTGGTGGCTAAGGATGGAAGAAGAAGAAGAAGAAGAACAGAGGTGGGGGCCCATCCGTAAAGTTCAAATATTATTCTTTTTTTTTTAAATGCGTGTATCTCGGATTTGATGAACACTACTCACCATGGACAGGTATAAAAAGACTCTGCAACAGATAAAATTTCTTTTCTTCGTCACGGAACGTTTGACAGAACAGCAGAGATGGTTAGGCATAGGCATGTTGCAAACCGGAAGTCGGCAAGTGAATGTTGCTCGGAACCTCAATGTTTCACAGTCAGTTGTCAGCAGACTGTGGAACAGGTATCAAAATTTCCGCACCGTGGCTGATCTGCCTCGGACTGGCCGCCCAAGAGTCACTACACGCCGCCAAGACCAACTTCTTGTTACTCAGGACCTCAGAACTCGGACTCTAAATGCTACTCAACTTCAGCAACACCTTTAACAGACCACTGGGATCCGGGTCTCAACTCAGACAGTACGAAACCGTTTGCACCAAGTGCAACTGGCCTCAAGCAGACCGTTTGTAGCTTTGCCCATGTCACCACAACACAGGTGAGCAAGAATTGATTGGTGCCAACGTCCTAATCAGTGGACCAATCAACAGTGGTCATCAATGATGTTTTCTGATGAGTCCCGTTTCGTTTTGGATTTTCATGATCGTCGAATACGTGTCTGGCGACGGCGAGGTGAGCGTTACCAGCCTCCTGCAACTGTTGCACACAACCGTTATGGAGGTGGCAGTGTAATGGTGTGGGCAGGCATCTGTATGAATGACAGGACTGACCTTCACATATGCCAGGTCAATATCACAGGGCTCTACTACCGTGACAACAGCATCCAGCCTTTCGTTGTGCCATTTGCTCAACGGCACGGACCAGATTTCATCTTCCAGGATGACAATGCACATCCTCACCGTGCTCGCGTCGTCCAAGATCACCTTCAGATACAGCATATCCGAACGTTACCGTGGCCGCCGATGTCTCCCGACCTGTCTTCTATTGAGCATTTGTGGAATCTCCTGAATAGCCGCGTCCAACAACGTCCAGCCGCTCCACAGACTCTTCAGCAGTTAGCCCAGGCCCTTCAGCAGGAGTGGCAGAGAATTCCTCAAGACAACATCAGAAGGCTTATTTGCAGTATGGGACGTCATTGCAATGCATGTTTAGCGGCAAACGGGGACCCTACACGTTTTTAGACATATTGGAATATTTTTGTGAAAATGAAGTACCTACCCCACCTTGGTTGCCAGGGCGACTAAAATCATGTGAATAAAGCCATAACACTTCTTATACCGCAAATGTGTTGTTATGATGCTCAAGTTTACTTGTACGAAGGAATAAATGAACTAATTTGAAATATGTTGTCTTTGGATAACTTCTAAATTCAATATCCCCTACTTTTTGTGACAGGTATAGTTTGTTGAAGGTTATGTAGTTTGTTGAAGGTCATGTAGTTTGATGAAGGTTATTTGCTGAAGCAATAACTAAAGAGTGGATAATAGCATGGCACCAAAGTAAGAAAAGCAAGACACTCATATAAAATCCTTAAAAAGAACAAGCAAAAAATTTCATATAAAAGATGAACTAAAAATGCCAATTAATAAAAAATTGCTGAGGCTCAAGCTTGGAACTGGATATTTCATGATTGAGAAACCAACACGCGAAGAGTTTCAAGAACCAAACACAATTAGACACTTTCTGGTGGACTGCAAAAAATATGACCAGCAGAGGCAAAACATTAAGACATACTATAGTAATCACAAGGTAGAAATGAGTGTAGAAAATATCATAGGCACTAAGACCCCATGAGAATTACAAAAATTAACAAAAGCTAACATATAAAAAAAAAAAAAAAATAAGGATGCGAACCAGTAGTCTACACTGGTGAAAGACCCCCCCCCCCCCCTCCCTCAGATAAATACGGATTGACCAAATAACCCACCAGTGAAAATTAAAAACATACCAGCTTAGAAAATATCACATTTTGGATAATAAAATCATATTGAACTATAGCTACAAAAAGAAAAATACTTACTAGAGATAATATAGTATAAAATAAATACAAACAAAAACATATAACAATAAATGAAACACGTCCTGATATAACCAACAGCACCATGCATATGGTAGATGGTTGAAAGGGGCGTGCTACAAAGATAAGTAGCAAACCCCTTAATAACAATTTTAAAGTTATGTAGTTTGTTGAAGGTTATGTAGTTTGTTGAAGGTTATGTAGTTTGTTGAAGGTTATGTAGTTTGTTGAAGGTTATGTAGTTTGTTGAAGGTTATGTAGTTTGTTGAAGGTTATGTAGTTTGTTGAAGGTTATGTAGTTTGTTGAAGGTTTTGTAGTTTGTTGAAGGCCTATGCTCCTCGGGAAGCTGCAAGGTGAAGATGATTATGATGGCTATAAAGCTGAAATTTTGTGAGCATGGTCAGGGTTTTATTTACAGTTGGCACACTAATAAAAAGGTAGTCCCACTGCAAATACTGCCGTAGAGGAGCGAAGTGTTATATATACTAGATCTCGGCTTTACAAGGAAGAATGACCAGCTCCCTACCTTGCTTCCTTTACCTTCCCTAACTCACGAACAGAGCCAGACACCCATTTACAGCTGGGTAGACTGGAGCGGGACCCTACTTGGTTTTGAACTTTTCCTGGAGAATCACAGGCTTTAAACCGCTCTACCACTCAATCCTCTGATGCACTTATTTGTATAAAAATACTGACAAAAACACTTGATTTATGAGCTGCAGCATGAAGTAGGCTCGACAAACAGAATATGCGGATTAACTCTTGCAGGCCGGAATTTTTTCATCAGTTTTGCCAGAATTATTTTTGTACCTTAAAGCAGTACCTTTAAAAATTCCAAAGTTACTGAGTTATTACACAACAAAGACACACATATTATACATCACAGTAAAGATAAATGAATGTAGAATTAGAATATGAAAGATTTTTAGTGATATTCTACATATAGTATTCAGTTATGAGTCATAATATAGACCACTTTCAAGAAAAGACTCATTTTAGTGAATGAAAAATGTACTCACCAACCCATGCATAAACACTGAAATATTATCCAGAGAGCTCCAGCATCTTTTAAAATATCACTAATCCATATATGAATATTATTTACAAGTGTCAGCTTCCTGTGATATTTTGTTAATGTTTTACAGACCATCCAGTGAACCATATAAACATTAGAGACATTTGGAAAGAAAAAGGACATTAGAGGCCGCGTGAAGCTTTTAAATTAAATCATACATTGTATTGTTATTATACAACAAAGACACACATATTATACATCACAGTAAAGATAAATGAATGTAGAGTTAGAATATGAAGGACTTTTAGTGATATTCTACATAAGTATTCAGTTATGAGTCATAATATAGACCACTTTCAAGAAAAGACTCATTTTAGTGAATGAAAAATGTACTCACCAACCCATGCATAAACAATGAAATATTATCCAGAGAGCTCCAGCATCTTTTAAAATATCACTAATCCATATATGAATATTATTTACAAGTGTCAGCTTCCTGTGATATTTTGTTTATGTTTTACAGACCATCCAGTGAACCATATAAACATTATAGACATTTGGAAAGAAAAAGGACATTAGAGGCCGCGTGAAGCTTTTAAATTAAATCATACATTGTATTGTTATTATACAACAAATACACACATATTATACATCACAGTAAAGATAAATGAATGTCGAGTTAGAATATGAAGGACTTTTAGTGAAATTCCACATATAGTAATCAGTGATGAGTAATAATATAGACCACTTTCAAGAAAAAAATAATTTTAGTCTATTAAAAATGTATTTACCAACCCATGCAATAGACTGAAATATTATCCAGAGTGCTCTAGGGTCTTTTAAAATATCACTAATCCATATATGAATATTATTTACAAGTGTCAGCTCCCTGTGATATCTAGTTAATGTTTTACAGACCATCCAGCGAACCATATAAACATTATAGACATTTGGAAAGAAAAAGGACATTAGAGGCCGCGTGAAGCTGTTAAATTAAATCATACATTGTATTGTTGTTATACAACAAAGACACACATATTATACATCACAGTAAAGATAAATGAATGTAAAGTTAGTATATGAAGGACTTTTAGTGATATTCTACTTATAGTAATCAGTTATGAGTAATAATATAGACCACTTTCAAGAAAAAAATAATTTTAGTCTATCAAAAATGTATTTACCAACCCATGCAATAGACTGAAATATTATCCACAGTGCTCTAGGGTCTTTTAAAATATCACTAATCCATACATGAATATTACTTACAAGTGTCAGCTTTCTGTGATATTTTGTTAATGTTTTACAGATCATCCAGCGAACCATAAAAACATTATAGACATTTGGAAAGAAATAGGACATTATAGGCCGCGTGAAGCTTTTAAATTAAATCATATATTGTATTGTTTTTATACAACAAAGACACACATATTATACATCACAGTAAAGATAAATGAGTCTAGAATTAGAATATGAAGGATGTTAGTGATATTCTACATATTTTATAGACTACTTTTTAATAAAAACTCATTTTAGTTAATGAAAAATGTACTCACCAACCCATGCATAAAAACTGAAACATTATCCAGAGTGCTCCAGCATATTTTAGAATAACACTAATCCATATATGAATATTATTTACAAGTGTCAGCTTTCTGTGATATTTTGTTAAATTTGTACAGACCATCCAGCAGACCGTACCATCATCATTAAAATAAAAAAGAAGATATTCAAGGCCGCGTGAACTTTTAAATTAAATCATATATTGTGTTGATATTACACAACAAAAGACACACAAATTATGTTTCACAGTAAAGATAAATATATTTAGAATTATAATATTGGGGCTTTTAAGTGCTATTCTTCATATTATATTCAATTATCAGTAATAATGTAAACAATTTTTTTTTTAAATTCATTTTAGTGAATGAAAAATGTACCCACCAACAGATGCATAAAGACTGAAATATTATCCAAAGTGCTCCATAGTTTTTTTTTAAATAACACTAATCCATATATGAATATTAATTACAAGTTTCAGCTTTCTGTGATATTTTGTTAATGTTTTAGAGACCATCCAGCAGACCGTACCATCATCATTAAAATAAAAAAAAGAAGATATTCAAGGCCGCGTGAACTTTTAAATTAAATCATATATTGTGTTGATATTACACAACAAAAGACACACAAATTATGTTTCACAGTAAAGATAAATATATTTAGAATTATAATATTGGGGCTTTTAAGTGCTATTCTTCATATTATATTTAATTATCAGTAATAATGTAAACAATTTTTTTTTTAATTCATTTTAGTGAATGAAAAATGTACCCACCAACAGATGCATAAAGACTGAAATATTATCCAAAGTGCTCCATGGTTTTTTTTAAATAACACTAATCCATATATGAATATTAATTACAAGTTTCAGCTTTCTGTGATGTTTTGTTAATGTTTAAGAGACTCTCCAGCGGACCGTACTATCATTATTAAAATTTGGAAACAAAAAGGTCAAATTCAAAGTAAATCATATATTGTATTGTACTTACATTATTATGCATAAACAATATGTACACAATTTTATCTGAAAGGATATTTACATATTAGTCAATGGTGGCTTGCGTATGCCATATCTTGAAGCAGTGTTTTGGGTGGAGGTGAGGATAATCATCGCAACCCTCGCAAATAAAATTTGTTCTTTTTGGAGAATCTGGTTTGCTGCAGACTCTACATCTTCTGTCTTTTTCTGTGTAAGCTATCATATGCTTAGCTCCTTCAAGCCTCTGAATTGGGTTGGCTGTCCTTGGTCTTCCTGGGGTTGTCTTGATACTCTTCTGTGGCTCGGGCATTAGATCTGCGGCCCACTGAAGCAAAGCATCAATCAGAGATATTTTGAACTGTTTTAATGTCATTTTTCTACTGCCTGTGAGCCTATAGAGGATGGAAGCATTGGTACAAGTAATTTCCATTATTCAGTAGAATATTTTTTTCCACCACTTGTTGCTGCGTCGTTTGTGAATGCCATAATACCCAAGCATTTGATCAGCACGGTCGCATCCATTCATGCTCTGATTATAGTCATGGACTGTTATTGGCTTTGGTTTTGTCGTGGTAGTCATTCCTGTATTTGTTTTGGTGGAAACAATGATTACTGGCTTTTTTGCTTTCTTATCCCTCCATCCAATACAAAGCAAAGATGAATCTTTAGTTTGCCAGCATTTCCGTTCCATGTGTGGCATGGAAAGTGCTTTTATTTCTAATGGAAAGCCAATTCGGTTTGACTGGAGGGTGCCAGTATAGTATTGCTTTTGCTGAAGCAAATAGTCAATGAGTGCCCTGGTGGTGTAGAACCTGTCTGCAAATATATGATAACCAGTTCCAATTTGCTGTAATAGAGTTCCAAAGACTTTTATTGCCATCCCACTATTGGTGTCTGTGCTTGGATCATATGAGGTATTCGCTCCATAATACGTAAGCAGGGATAAAACATACCCAGTGGTACTGTCAACAAGACCAAAACTCTTTATATGATACTTACTAGGCTTAGTTGCATTAAATTGCTTGTATTTCCATCTCCCTTTAAATCCTACAATCATTTCATCAATTGAAACATTTTCAAAGGGCGTAAAGGCATTATTGAAATTTTCAATCAAAGAGTTGATGAATGGCTCCACTTTACTTTTTCCCTCAGCATCAGGCTGTCCCACATGCAACATTGTTTGATAGATAGACAAAAATCTATCTCTTTCAAAGTTTTTGTGATAAAATGGAGCATAAAGGCAATCAGTTTCTGATGAATAATAGTCTCTAATAGAAGGTCTGGGATCAATGCCCATAGCATTTATTGTAGCCATAAATTTTAACAACTCATAGTTTGGTAGTGCTGTCCAGCTGGAAAATCTAGATCTTTTTAGGGATGGATTATTTTTAAGAACTTTAAGATTTGCATACTCATTTACAGAATGTACTATTGAATTTGCAATGTCATCAGTAAACAATGTCCTATAGCAGTCAAAAGGAGTTGATGCCTCACTAAGACCTAAGTCATCGTGTACTCCTGGTTTACGACCATATTTCTGAAGAAATCTGAATGCGTTTTGGGTCTCTGTAATACTGATGTTTGGTACTGAAATCCATTCATTACTAATTGCCCCTTGTTGCTCCTTGGTACTAATGCTTTTCCCCCTTTTTGTCGATGATTTGGTCAAAACTTTTTGTCGTTTTGTAGCACTAGGGCCTGGCTGTGACCACGCCCCCTCCTCATTAGAACTAGCTTCTTCGTTAAGTTCTAATTCGAAATCATCATTTTGACTTTCAAAATCATCATTATCGCTAAATTCGTCAAAGATACACAGTTCCCTAGCTTTTTCTACAGATAAAAAAGACTTACGTTTTGATAAACATGATGTGGTTGGTTCGCTAGACATTGTCTGTATAAACAACAATAATCGCCGATCGAAAGCTGACAGATTTACCGTTTTTTTCACAGTGAAATTAGCTAGAACAAGCGTGTTTCCGAATCACAACTCAAAGATAGCGCTCTTCTGAATAAAAAAAATAGTAACTTCCGTTATGTTAAAATACCAAATTACTAAAACACGGAACACATTTCACAGAACACAAAAACGACGCTGGGATCGTCGTTTTGGCTTCTACGGGATTTGCGGATGTACGCTGGTAGCGTCGTTTCGGCCTGTAAGAGTTAAGCTAAAATAATCAAATACTGAAACCATTAGCACTGAAGGAACTCAATATCGATGTTTTGAAAAGTTAGAGGTCAGACGATGTGGGCACGAGATTGACACCATAGCTCAGCTGTTGTGAAAGTGTGGTCCAGGAAGCGCATTAAGCATGACAAGCTCTTCATGTTACGGATGTTTCACACTGCAGACTCTTGTTTTGGTAATGGACATAGCTAAACTTGATGGTTCCATGAGGAGGTAGTGAGTGGGTGCAGTGTTATGAGTTGTCACACTTTAAATTTTTCCTAAAAGAAAAAAAAATGCCTTCACTTTTGAGCAGTGAAGAGTGCTAGTGCTTTATACAATTCTATATGTGACGATCATATGAAATGCATATAGCAGGCTAGAGGAAAGATGAAGTTAAAAAAAACAACTAAATATCTATGCGTAGTTAGTTTCACATTAGAGCGATACTACAAAAAACCAGAAAAAAAGCAGCCGAGGGCTGTCACCTCAGGGGCACATTCCCATTGTCAGTTATGACTGAAGAAGCTATTATTATATAATTAGTATTATTATTCTTATTAAAAAAAAACAAGCGACGTTCCGGGGTTTACCCTTCGTCAGCCACACCCACAACTGCATAAAACATTTGAAAAATAGAGGAAAGATGACAAATTCTTAGGCAGTAAGAAAGAAAATTAACTCGTTGCACGCCATGAACCGTATGGTGTGGTGAGCCATGGATATGGCTTATTATTCTCCCTAGAGCCGCCTAGTACGTCTGTATGGTAGGTAGGAACTATATATATATATATATATACACAACGAGACATTTTATCATAAATATATATGTCTATGCCCCGTGTAATTCCCGAGGGGAAAGAAAGCACAGGACTACTGCCCCCTTCAAGTATCTTGTAAGAGACGACTAACATGATGTTGCGCATGGGGCTGGCAAACTCATCATTCAAAAACAGATTGCTCTAGAACCATCCCTGCGAGAGTGCATGAATGCTTTGGTGCAGGGGTTCTGCAAGGTGACTAGCTGCAGTTAGTAGCTGCGTGGTCCGCACTGAGAAACAAAGAGGGACGACCCGACAAACTGTCTGAAATAAAAGAAGAAAGTGAAATAATACTAAAAAGAATGGAAAGTGAAAGGCAGGAGATTAACATAGGGAGAGAAGGGAATGTAGCATTGGATGAAAATAGGAAAGTGGTCAACCTAGAAGAAATTATCAAAGGACACGTTGGGGCACTTTTACCATACATAGTGGAAAAAGTTACGAATACAATGAGAAGTTTTAATAAGGTTTTTCTTGAGAACTTGCTTGATAATGGGTCCACGAGTGCAGGAAATACAGAATAAGAGCAAAGTGATAGTTAACCAAAATAAAAGGGATACTAGATGATGCTAAAATTCAATTTAGAAAGATTTAGAATTATACAGTGGAATTGTAGGGGTATCAAAAAGAATTTTACACCCCTACTAGCAAAGACAGGAGGAACTACTGATATATATGCTCTTCAAGAGACCCCTTTAAACCCTAATAATAGATATAGTTGTAAGGGCTTTAAGATACTTAGACACGATAGGAAAGAAGGTAGAGGAGGTGGTGTCGCAGTCTTAGTTAGCGAAAAATGTAAAATTATAGACTGGGAAGAGTTTAATACAACCAATATAGAAGGTATCCAGGTTACTATAGCAGCTGAACCAAACAATCTAACAATCCTAAATGTGTATGCTAAAGATGGCACAATTAAAGATGAAGAAATACTAGCCATAAGCACCAGACTAGGCCCCAAAACAATCATAGTAGGCGATTTTAATTCCCATCATTATGCTTGGGGTGGACAACATGCAGATAATGCAGGAAAGAACCTACTTGACTTTATAGAGAACAATGAACTACTAATACTAAATGATGGAACTGCAACTAGAATTAATCCACAAGCTAACAGGGCAGACTCAGCAATAGATATAAGTATAACAACTAACAACCTAGTGAATGTAAATTGGGAAGTGTTACAAGACACAAACTCAGATCATCTGCCCATCATAATAACCATGCATGAAAATGTCAGTCCGAACCCAGAACCAGAGAAACCGACTTTCAACTATAAAAAAGCAAACTGGGAAGCTTTCCAATCAGAGCTGGAGGGGATGGAATATAAAGACATGGGAACAGATGATACTGACTTGTGGGCGGAAACACTGACCAATGAAATTCTTAAAATAGCAATAAAATATATACCAAATAAAAATATGCCACAGCACCTTAAACCAATAAATAACACTACCAAGAAAAGAAAAACTCAGTGGAATAAAGAACCAGTTGCCTGGTGGAATAAAAGCTGTGCAGAAATTCATGAGAGAAGAAAAAGGGCATTACAAAAATATAGAAATAACAGGACAGAAGAAAACTATGATGAGTATAAACTTACTAGGAATGAATCTAACAGAATAATATTTAAAGCCAAAGAAACTAACTGGAAGGAGTTTTGTCAGTCACTTAAACCTAGCACTCAAATTAGAGAAGTATGGAAAAAGCTTAAGGCAATCAAAGGGAACAATAAGAAAACAATAATGCCAACAATCAAACTACCAAAGAGAGCAGAAACAGATAAAGAAAAAGCTAATGCCCTTGCCGAGTATTTCTATAAAGTCAGTGCAAAAAGTAGCCTTGGACAGGAAGAAAATGAGAGAAGAGAAAGACTTAGGATACAGTTTTTAAAAGAACTACCAGACCAGATAGATGAAACAAACTATTTAGATGCTGATATAACAGAGGAAGAAGTAACTAATGCAATAAAAGATAAATCTAATACTGCCTCAGGGCAAGATATACTTAGTTATGAAATCCTTAAGAAAGTACCCAAAAGAACTATAAACATAATAACTTCACTTTATAACAAAATCTGGAGCTTAGGAAAGATACCAAAAGCATGGAAAGTAGCTATGATAGTACCCATTCTAAAACCCAATAAGGAAGCCCATGATGTAAGTTCATATAGGCCTATCTCCTTAACATCACAACTAGGTAAAATACTGGAAACTGTTGTGAATAAAAGAGTTAAATTCTACCTAGAAAAAAAAACCAGTTATATAGCCCAAACCAGTCAGGGTTTAGAGCAGACAGAAGTACAGTAGACCAGCTTGTAAGATTAGAACATGATGTAAAGCTAGGGTTCAAGAGGAAAGAGAAAACAGTGGCAGTCTTTCTAGATGTAGCTAGAGCATATGATGAATGCTGGCGAGATGGAGCTCTTTACAAAATGAAAAAGATTGGCATTACTGGTAAAACCTATAGGTATCTAGAAAACTTTTTACAGGACAGGTATTTTGCTGTACAGGTGAATAATGATAGGTCAGAAATATATGAACAACAGAATGGGATTCCTCAAGGATCAGTGATCTCTCCTTCAATTTTCACTATAGCTGTAAATGATTTAGCAGATGAATTTAATGACATAAAGAATGCAGTATCACAATTTGCAGATGACTGTGCCATTTGGCGATCTGGAAAAAAACTTGGACCATGTTTACAAAAAACTTCAAAATCAAATAGACAAAGTTTCAGAGTGGATGAAAAGTTGGGGCTTCCAAATTAATGTAAACAAAACAGTAGGTGTGATTTTCAGCAAAGGAAATTAAAAAAAAAAAAAAATCAATATAACCATTAAAGGACAGAAAATATGTACCTCCTCAACAACAAGATTTCTGGGCATAACTTTATATAAACAACTAAATTATAATAAACATATAGACAATTTGGTAGAAAGCTGTAGGGGACCCCTAAATATACTAAGGATTGTAAAAGGTAATGGATGGGGGGCCAGCAATAAAATAATGCTTATGTTCTACAAGTCTTTCATCAGGGGGAAACTGGATTATGCCAGCATAGTCTATGACTCGGCTGCAGCTTCTAACAAAGCAAAACTGGACAGGATTCAAAATGCAGCCATGAGAACCATTACAGGTGCAGTTATATCGACACCAGTAGAAGCTCTAGAAGTAGCTCTCGGCATACCTCCCCTTGGTCTAAGACGGAAAGAACTGAGATTAAATTATTGGAGTAAAGTAGCACAAGAAGTGACCCACCCAGCACATAAAGCATTTGTCAAAAACCAACCAAGTGTATGGGACGTCCCCTTAAATAAAGATAGATATCCAACAGGGTGGAGAACTATAGAAGACCTGATGCAGTTCAAAGAACTATCAAACACAATTGAAAATAGTAATAAATACAGAAGCAAAATACCACCATGGGAACTAAAAACACCAATCATAGACTACTCACTTATTGAAAAGATCAAACAAAACATAGAAGATAAGGAAGCCAAAATGATAAGTAGAAAGTTCATAGAGCAACTAACTAAACAAAGTCTGGCCGTCTACACTGATGGATCCAAGGGTGATAGTGGGCAACTAGGTGCCGGAGTTGTAATACCACAATGGGGAATTAAAAAGAGCTACAGTGTAACGGAAGGGGCATCGATTTTTACTGCAGAGATGGTAGCAATTCTTAAAAGTCTAGAAATAATCGAAGATAACCCACCAGAAGCTGTTACGATATTTACAGACTCACTATCATCACTACAAGCACTAGAACACCCAGGTAAATGTAGCCGGCCAGACATAAAGGAAGAAATTCTAGCAATTAATACATCACTAGAGAACAGAGGATGTAGTGTGAGGCTAGTGTGGGTTCCAGCACACATAGGTATAGCTGGCAACGAGTTGGCAGACCAGAACGCCAAGAAGGGAAGAACAAGTAAAAACAATATAAAAGCAGGACTGGGAAGGTCAGAGATCAAGAGCCAAGTGAAGGAAACTATAAACGAGGAATGGAAGACAACATGGAAGGAAAGTAGAAAAGGCAGACACGCGTTCAAACTGCTGAAAGAACCAACGAGGACATGCCAGGTCAGAGAAGAATTAAAGATACCATCGAACAAAAAACTGTGGCGTCTCCGACTCCGTGCAGCATACTTTATGGTAGAAGAACCACACTGCCAAGAATGTCAGGAAGAGAATGACATAGACCACTACCTGATCCACTGTAAAAAGTATGAACAACAAAGGCTTGAATTAAAAACCTACTATAGAAATCACAATATAGACTTAACAGGTGATAAGGTTTTAAGTATAGATGCCCCAAGAGATGCCCAATCAATACTTAAAAGATATATACATAAAACAAAGGAAAAAATATAAGGTTAGAACTTCAGGAAAATCATCCAACTAAATAGAAATTAAGCAACAAGAACTAACAAAGCATTAACAAAAAAATAATTACTCATAGGACAAGGAAAGACAAGGTATTAAAAAAAAAGGGACAACAACTCAAAAAGAACAAATACTAATACAAATTAAAACCAAGTGTAAAGGACAATAGTTATCTATAAACAATACAAAAGAGAAAATAAAATTGACAAATACTAATATAAATAAAAATCAGCAACTGCAAAAGACAACAGTTATTTAAATTGAATACAAAATTAGTAAATAAAATAACACTAAATACCCCAATTATAACCAACTTTCAGGTTGAACAGGGTAGACCAAGATGGAACGAGATAAGGCAACAATGATCAGATTTTGAGTGCCTGATCTCCACCCATCAACTCATCAAAACAACAACACAACAACCCGACATATGTAAACAGCTTGTTTAAAAAAACAACAAATAAATAAATAAACTTGTTGAGGAAACAAAATTAACATCCATTTCAGCGACTGGGTAAAACCTAAAAACTGAAAGAGTTAAGGGACAGAGTAGAAAGCCGATGATTGGAAAAGGAACATGAGAATGTATCGTGAAAGTCTGCAATAAAGATCGGTAAAGGAGCTTTAAAAAGAATAAAAAAAAGGGGAAACAATCATGAGGGAATGAAATAAAATATGGATTGCAATGACAAGCGTCTGCTCTAAAATAATATTCGAGCCGGCTTGTTTCCCCTATTTTGTCACACAATGGCTTATATATTTCACAAGAATCACGAATACAGCAACAAGGGAGAGGACAGGTTTACGCGACCTTTGAATCCTTATTAATTATGGATAGTTATGCCACCAGTGAGATCGCTTCTGGTATTTTGCACACACAAGCTGCCAGACATTGGGCATGCTACGTATGGAATTTTGGGATAATAGCCCATAATATTGTAACACAGTGAACCAGCATGTCGGACGATTACTGCTGACCCATTATTCCTTCTGACTGCCAGATCCGTTATGTGCACGTCTTCGGTGGAACTCGCCGTCAATTCCCACAGGGACCAGGAACGATACAATGGGTTTAATTTTCCGCTTGTCTTCGCTTCTCCGACCGCTAATCCGCAAAACAGCAAACCGGAATTTAATAGCCCTCTCCTCAAAATCCGGATGAATAACCAGCAAATGAACGTTTGCTGAGCCGTACAAATCGTGCAGGAGCATGCATCACACTGTTGCGTGCTGAATGCCGTGTGGAGTAATCGAGTCTGTCCAGGACAAAGTAGTTCGAGTAACTGAGTTTTTTCCTCGCGCATTCACAACGGACAGGATTATCGGTGCCGTAGGAGTATTTGAATTAGTGAAACAACTGTTTCATCTGAAACCAAATTCAGAAGTTACAATCTCATTTTCCTGCACTTTAAAAGTCCTTAATGACTCCTCTCACACTTAGCGACTCCCTATCCTATGCCAAAATTAGCATTCAACGTATGCCGTAGCCATTTTGTGGTTAGTAAGCCTAATCTGTTAGATTTGAAATAAACGTCACAAAGCGATAACATCTTATTCATCAACGTTGAAGAATAATATATGCGAAATCATTTTTTGACGACTGCTTTGTCTATTTCTTACATGTACGAATTATCATATATTCATGTTGTATATTCCAACATGCCGTCAAATGGCCGCTGAAGCGAAAGTTGTTTGACAGATATAAATGAAGAAAGTGAAACAGCGGACAATCATCCACATCATCTTTATAACTCATTTATCTTCTTCAGTGTTGATAATCAAAATATTTATTCCTCCTCGGGTTTTCTGAATTTTTCTATAATGCTTTCTGTGCCTCAGTCTCATTCATTTTCAGTTGTCTGTTCACTCCCTATATGAGCATATAGCCACAGCTGAAGCTGGGCCTCTTGCAGGAAGACAGCACCAAAGCATTTACGTGCTCTTGCAGCAGTCATTTATGCAGCAATTTGTTTTACATGATGAAACCGTCAGTCTCATGCACAACTTGAGAATCGTTGGATCTTAAAACATGCTTGAAGGAGATGTAGTTAAATTCTCTTTGTATCTCTAGAGCAGTGCTTCTAAACTTTTTAGAGGCCCCGCACCCCTTTATAGCGACCTATGAAACCCTCGCATTCATATAAAGCATCTTATGAAGCCTCACACCCTAGTATCTTCAAGCTATCAAAATATGCCAACAATTAGAAATAGAGATAAAAGTTAGTTTTGATAATTGTGTTATGTACAATAAAAGTGACTAACCTTCAGTATCTAATTCAAGTTGTCAGCGCTCTGTTATGTACAAATACATTTGAGTTATGTGTACTATATTGTGTTTATGATGATTCGCCTTCTAAAATATCCGGCATGTCTCGCACTCCCTGAAGGTGGGTTTCGCAGCCCCAGGTGGTGTATGCACCCCTGGTTAAGACGCACTGTTTTAGAAACCTCTGGAATCTACACGGAGCCTGTTCTCTAATGTTCTACAAATATCGTTTTTCTTTCCTGTATCTTCCCCTTTGTTCTAGAAATTATCTTTATTTCAGCAACAACTTCTCAAATCACATTCCAGTAACCGATATTTCTTTTCTTTTATTAAAGACAGATTTTTTCATTTCTGCTTGGCCTTCGATGGTGTCACTTCACAGCCTATCATTTCCAAGATTATCTTCCTGTCTCTCCATGGCATTAAATGCAAAAGATCGACACAACGGAAGGCAGGGAGAAAAGAAATAGCATACGACGTAAAAAGAGAAGGGTCAGAGATGACGCAATGCTAATCTCCATAATGTATGTAATAAGCTGGAAGGTTAGACGGGATACATATATACTGAAGCACATTAAAAACGCACCAAGTTTATAAGTTTACATATTTGGAATCTTTATTCATTTTCCTATGAATCCATGCTGGTCATTAATTTGTACATTTGATTGTTATGAAATTCATTGCATTCTGTGCAGGCAAGGGAGAAAACCAAAAATGCAACCAATAAAAAAATTCATTCACACTATCCTCAGTATCTGGTATGTCCACCGTGTGCTGGCAAACAAGCTTGGCAGCGGCTCCGCATGGAACGCACAAGTCTGAAGGAAATTCCGGGGAATCAAGTCCCATTCACGTGTAAGAGCAACTTCGAGCTGTTGCATATTAGCTGGAGAACCTTGCCTGTAGACTCTGCGTCCAAGCTCGTCCCACAGATGTTCTATAGGGGACATGTCTGGTGATAGGGCAGGCCAATCAATCGTCACAATGTTCTGCTGCTGTAGATATTGCTGCGTAATGCATGCGATGTGCGCACGTGCGTTATCCTGCTGGAGAAGCTGCAAGTCTGGATAATTTATGAACGCAGGAGCAACCAATGCACCTGTCGTGAAACATTCTAAATCCACATATCTAAATTAAAAAGTAAATGTAAAGCCTAACGAATTAATTCAATAAAAGGAAAGAAGAATGGTAAAAGACCAGTGCTGTCACAATGGCTTACAAAAATCCCCATTTTTCTACTTCGTCTGCATAATTGTAACGCTTTCACGTTTGATAGTAAAGCCTACAGCAGCATACACACGTTTCAAAAAAAATAATAAAACCGGTACTGTGTTTCTTAGAAAACCTTGAGATACGCACACTGCTAAATGACCTAGATAAAATACTAGCATTAATGTCATTATATACACTGCGTAATGAAAAAGACAGACGGACTTAGAAGAGAGAGAGAGAGATGAACGGAGGAACACAGGCAATACTACCACAGTCTCGCGATTAATAGTAACGCCAATCCCACGCGTAAGGTATGAAGCACTAACTTTTTTTCAAATAAACAGTGACAAAAAACACTACCAATACACGGTTAGGTTTTAAAAAACATGTTTAATGCTTATTAGGAAACATGACATTCTACTGTGTTACGTCTGAAATCCTGACAGTACAGAAGACACCCCATAGTTTGGAAGTGAGGAGGTGGTAACAGCACGACTATCCTAGAAGAAAACACATATTTTGAACGCAGCCACTTAGCTCCATTAAAACTTACATATTTGGGTGTCTTAGGACTTGCTGACAAAGAATATGTTAGGTGTTAAGCAACTAGTCTAATAATTAACAAATTATAGCCAAAATATTATAGGGGTGCTGTCTGACACCACCAGATCATAATTGCTCAGTGGCATGTTTTAAAACCACTATTTTACAGGAAAAAAGCCAACAAGTTAAATCCGATTAGATTGGCTAGAAGAATATGTAAGCCTAAACATGATTAGTCGATTGCAAATACTATTTTTGGTTGTTACGGGAAACGGTAGGAAGGGCACTTTTTTTCAAATACTTTTGTAAACATGGTCTTATTGGCTAGACCATTTAATATAGTCAATTAGGAGCGTCTGTTCAGTGCCACATTTTTTAAATAAACTTACTGAGAAGCAAGTGCGTTGAGATCCAGCTCATATTTTTCTAATGAAAGCCTGGGACAGAGGCAGATCGGAATTGTGCCATAATTCATCGCCAGTCAACGTTTTTGTTTAATATTTCATGAATTGTGGGACCGAGGTCCTAACGTATTGAAGCAGCACCTGGTCAGAGTTTTGCTGAATCCAGAGGCTGGTAGCATACTCCTTAGTCCAGATATCAACCAGGGTTGTTTCTCAAGGAAACGGTGAAGCAAGCGAGCAGTGGAGACTGTTTCCTGCCGCCCACACAGAAGTTAAGATTCCGTGGCCAGAGCAGCTCAATTTTGTGTATAACCCCCCTCTAAAAGTGACTTTACCTTAATTCAAGAGGGACATTTATTTGTTTCAAATCAAAAGACACTGTGAACCTTACCAATATTATTTCCACCAGAAACAAACACTTGAAGACAAACAACAACTTAGCTTGACAAGCCAGTATTACCTCATAGAACTACAGGACAACTTACACACATAGTGCAATAATAATATATGTCAATACAAAGATCCTATCTATAAATTGTGTACATACAACTTATGATTACATTTGATTGTGATTCCTGAGTCACTTTGTAGTTGAATCAGGATATCTATTATTGACAGGAATTAATACATATTTTTAAAAGTTACACGTGAGTTATTAAGATAGTCTTATAGAGGGTTCTATGTATGTGAGTGTCACAGAGTTGTAAAGTATTGTGAATTAAATTAAATTGTTTATCTGTTGGGTGGTTGTTGTGAACATACACTTCATCATTATCATAACCCTAGACATTCAACGTAGTCATCACAATATTCCAGAATAAGCCTGACTGAGGTATAAATGTGGTAGCAAGTAAGGTTATCTGTAATACACCACACTTATTAGATACAGATACCTTCACAGCTGATCTCAGTCAGTACACTAAGTCCCCTATAAATATTTATAACATCCCACTTTACCACAGCACCCAGAACCTCATCTCGATATGTCACAGCATTAACATTTCCACGGAAGACGTGAAGAGGCAAGCGATGATGAAAACTGAATCCTCCCCAAATGTGAATACTGCCACCTCCAAATCGGTTGTGCTGACGAACACAGCAATCTGCAAAGCGCTCTCCACACCGTCGCCAAATCCGCATACGTCCATCAGCAAAGGATATGTTGAATCTGCTCTCGTCTGTGAATAGGACAGCATTCCACTGCAGTCTAGTCCATCTGACATGTTGCTCTGCCCATCGCAGGCGCTGGTGACGATGTCTGTGAGTCAAGTTTGACCCAACATAAGGTCGTCTTGCAGTAAGGCCTGTATCTCTGAGTCGTCGTATGACTGTCATTCGAGAGACTTGCCCACGTCTACCCACTATTGCTCTTGCTGTTTGACTTACCGGGAGAGAACGATTCCTTAGGTGACTCAGCACAATATGATGATCTTGCGCAGGGGTAGTAACTCGTGGTTGGCCACTCCGAAGTCTATCCCGGGCACTGCCAGTGGTTCCGTAACGTTCATTGAAACGTACAATAGTGCTGTGGTGGCAATTCATCATTCTGGCAATGGCCCCGAGCTCATTCCGGTCTCCAACATACCAGTGGCTCGTTGGCGGTCATTTTCAGATAGTCGTGGCATTTCAAGCACATGTACTGGGTGTTTTGTCTCAACGGCCTTTTTATACCGAGTATACTGCCACAACGCATACACATTTTCAGGGTCATAGCTGTTGGGAATCGTGTTGTACGTGTAACTTTCATTGTTTTCATGTACACAAACCCGTGGGTTGAATCATGCACTTTCCATTCCAGCAGCAATTTGCTCTCTACCTCATGACAAACACGGGGAAAATCCATTCCCACACTTTTTTTTTTCCAGTTTCTCGGCATCAGTATATATAATAGTGGTGCGTTTTTAATGTGCTTCAGTATATATATATTTATATATAAGGTGTAGAAACTAACATTTATATTTGAAAACACATTCCTCTCCATTGGGACCCAAAGACGCAGCAATAGAGAACGCAGTCAGCGACTCATAGCTTGACTGCTTGCGTCAGGACCAGCGAACCAGAGCTGGTCAAGACCGTGCTCCACCTCCACGTGGTGGTCCTGGAAACAGTCTGCAGTAGTGCAGTCTGGCTGAGCGAGCACGGATCGAAGAGGGAAGGCAAACCCGGTCCCAAAAAATGCCGTGCAGAAGTCGGATGTGTCGACCGAAAGGTGCAGATATCACAGCTTAGGCGTAAACAGACACAACGCAACCACCGTCCTTTTCAGGGCGAACGAGGAAGAAGAAGAAGACATTCCTCTCCAGGAATATGAAGCATAATAATAGGCCATCATTCTTTAAATCATAACTTTTCAAATTTTAAAAATATTTTCTCTGACTTCATTTTTTTGTGAAATGTCTGGTTTTTCCACTAGACTCTTCATATATATACAGTATATATATATATATATATATCTATATATATATATAAATCTATATATATATATATATATATATATATATATATATATATATATATATATATATATATATATATATATATATATATATATATATATATCTCTTCTTCTTCTTTGATCCATAACCACCAACCGCCAAAGCAGTCAGCGGCCATCACGCCTGATGGCGTCTTGTAGGGCAGCAACAAATTGATTCCAATTTGCTCGGTCGGCGGCCATCCTTCGTACAGTGCCCCAACTCTGGTTCATTCTTTGCATCTCGGTTTCCACAGTTCTCCGCCAAGTTGTTTTTGGTCGGCCTCTCTTTCGCTTTCCCTCGGGGGTCCATAGCATAGCTGTTCTTGTGATGGTATCAGGGTCCCTTCTGAGGACGTGGCCAACCCAACTCCAGAGTCTGCCAGCTATGATGGTGTGCATGTCCTCCTGGTTACTCTGAATAAGTAGTTCTTGGTTGCTGATGGTGTTTGGCCAAAGATTCGGAGAATTTTCCTTAGGCAGATTGTGTGGAAGGAGTACAGTTTCGACATTTCCTTCTCTGTTACTCTCCAGCATTCCGCACCATAGAGAAGCACAGAAAGTACAGTGCTCTCATACAGTTTTGGTGTTTGTGCTGTACTGGGAAGACTTCCAAATGTTATTGAGAATAGCAAAGGTTCTCGCTTTATTCATTCTGTTGTTAATGTCCTTGCTTGTTCCGCCGTCAGGTGTTACTATGCATCCTAGGTAAGTAAATGTGTCTGTCTGTTCTAACTTCTGGATCCTTACTGTTATTGGCTCAGGATTGCCCACAATTAGTGTCATGACCTCTGTCTTCTTCAGATTGATGTTCAGGCCAACCTGCTGGCCATACTTATTCAGTCTATCGGTTTTGTCTTGAATGTTTTGATGCATTACATAATTATATATATATATATATATATATATATATATATATATATATATATATATATATATATATATATATATATATATATATATATATATATATATATATATATTCCTTTCAGAAAGCCTGTATATCCTCCTACGACGCTGTATATGTAGCGATTTGTTTTACATGACGAGGTTGGCAGCCCGATGAACACCTTCATACTAGTCGCCTTGTACGACATGCCCGAGGAAGCAGTAGGCCAGTTTTATCTCTGCCTCATAAGAGCCCCCCCCCCCCCGGGAATTACGCAGGGCTTGGATACAGCATGTAATCGATGTAATCAATACGTTTTAGACGATGTAATTTCCGTATGTTTTCCGGCATTTTTTTTTAACCGAAAGCGTGTCATAATTGCCTAAATACATAATTATACATTCCTTAACACGTGGTGAACGTTAGCC
This sequence comes from Oreohelix idahoensis, assembly GCA_024509875.1. Classification (NCBI taxonomy): domain Eukaryota; kingdom Metazoa; phylum Mollusca; class Gastropoda; order Stylommatophora; family Oreohelicidae; genus Oreohelix; species Oreohelix idahoensis. The sequence continues at coordinate 173,182 of JAMPIV010019134.1, forward strand.
AATCAAGTCTGTGAGAGAATGGACAAGTCCAACTATTTTAAAACAAATTGCCAGCCGTTAGGTAATTAATTATTCAAGCACTTCAGCAAGATTAGTCTAATGTGTTTATCATTATCTCAAAGGTCTCACTCTGAAAGAAAAAAGAAAGGTTTTATAACCACGGTTACTTCATCATCGTCATCATCACCGTCATCACCGTTATCATCATCGTCATTATCACCGTCATCATCATTGTCATCATCACCGTCATTATCATCATCATCATCATCGTCATCATTATCGTCATCATCATAATCATCATCATCGTCGTCATCATCATCACCATCATCGTCATCAGCATAATCATCATTATAATCATCATCATCATCGTAATCATCATCATCGTCGTAATCATCACCATCGTCATCATCACCGTCATCATCATCATAATTGTCATCATCATCATCATCTAAATCATCATCATCGCCATCATCACCGTCATCATCACCGTCATCATCATCGTCATCATTACCGTCATCATCATAATCATCATCGTCATCATCATAATCATCATAATCATCCCCGTCATCAACGTCATCATCATAATCATCATCATCATAATCATCATCTTCATCATCACCGTTATCATCACCGTCATCATCATCGTCCTCATCATAATCATCATCACTGTCATCATCATAATCATCATCATCGTCATCATCATATAATCATCATCATCGTCATCATCATCATCATCGGCATCATCATAATCATCATCACCGTTATCATCACCGTCATCATCATCGTCCTCATCATAATCATCATCACCGTCATCATCATAATCATCATCATCATCATCGTCATCATCATATAATCCTCATCATCGTCATCATCATCATCGGCATCATCATAATCATCATCATCGTCATCATCATAATCATCATCATCGTCATCATCATAATCATCATCATCGTCATTATCATCATCACCGTCATCATCATAATCATCATCATCATACAATCCTCAACATCGGCATCATCATAATCATCATTATCGTCATCATCATAATCATCATCATCGTCATCATCATCATCATCATCGTCATAATCATCATCATTTTCCTTTTCGTTCCTTGTGGAGCATAGAGCCACAACCGTAGCTGGTCCCCTTGCATGAAGTCTGTACCAGCAAACACATACTCTTGCTGCGGTGGTTCCTAAAGCAATGCGTTTTACATGATGAAATTTCCAGCCCTAGGCACAACCTTACATTAGTCGCCTCATACGACTTGCCTGGGGTAGCAGTTAGACCTATTCTTTATTTGTCTCGGTAGAGACACATGGGAAATACACGGGCCACGATTTACTTGCGGCATCGGATTATTCATTAAGCCCCACTAGACATGGGCCTAGGGCACCAGGCTTACAGCCCCCCCCCCCCCCGAAAAAAAAAACAACGGAGTCACAGCGAACAGAGAGCTCTACATCAACGGCCCCTGCATGTTAGTACGCTAGTGCGTGCAGGGTAATAATATATGTACAACAGTTAGTTTATTAACTACTTCCACCCCCTGTTTTTTTCCTTCTTTATTATATTTTCTTTGCAGGGCTCCACTACCTTTAAACAAATTTAAGGGCTGTGACGAACACTTTTTTTTTTTTTTTAAATACCATAAAAATTAATCAAAACATTTATCTGAAATTCATAAGTTTTTGTTTTTTTCTCTCCTAGTTTTACCTTTTAGAAGATTGGAAATATCTTAAAAGTTTAGGGCCACCTGAGTTCTTAATCCGTCCATGTTAACTTTTTATGTGTAATATTTAGTAGTAAGGATTGAAAGCTCGAAAATGTGTGTGTGTATTTTTTTTTTTTTTTTTTTTTGCGTGGAAGGTTTTCTGCATTCACAATTATTCTTAAAGTAATGATTTTACCTTCACGTCCTTGGCCATCGTGGTCTCAAAAAAAAAAAGGTGTCATAAACAGTTCCATTTTATCTGTAATGTTAAGTAGCTGGGATTCAAAGCTCAAAATTTTGTTTTTTTATTTTTATTTTACCGTCAACTGTTATTCACATTCACAACTATTCTTAATTCAACTAGTGTAAAAGCCCATTTTAAGACTGGAATTAAATTCAAAAACACCAATACCTAACTGCAATTTTACTTATTCAAAAGTATTTTTAAAAACCACTGTGCATCACCACAGTACACGAACTACGTAGCAGCAGCGAGGATCCCAATGTGTTGTATACGGGATCACACATTCTATAAATATTTTTGTGCACACCGTCATTTGCGCATTCTTTGGTAAATGTTACTATTTTCGGGAGAGTACATATTCATATAAGGGAAACAATACAATTAATGTCTAACTTTCAACCAAAGTTGCATCCCTTAGCGTTACATACTGACAGAAAACGCTTTGATTTTATATATAGGATTATCTTCATGTTCATCAACGTTACCTCCGCCGCCAAAACAATAATCAAACAATAAATAATAATAATAATAATAAATTCTTTAAGCGCCAAACACGGCGCATAAGGCAGAAACCAGTGCTCTCCAGGTTGTTCGTTGTGACGCCACTCCTCTTAGCTCTTGCACATTATTTAGGCCCAACGTTCTTCCTTCTCTTATTATTGTTCTTCTGAGTGTTTTCTTTTGGTCTTCCTTTTTTCCGCTTACCCTCAGGAACCCAAGTGAGCGCCTGTAGTGGTATTCTGTTGTTTTGCATTCGTAGGACATGACCGATATATGACCATCGTCTTTTCCTTATATAGTCGGAGACATATTTCTGCCTAGAGTCTTCTCTTATTTGTCGATTAGTCTTGAATTCTTTCCAACTGATGTTCATGAGTTTTCTAAGACATTTGTTCTCGAATGTATTCAGCTTGTTCTCCAATGATTTTGTTATTTTCCAACTCTCACAGCCGTATGTTAACACTGAGATAACATTTGAATTAAACAGACGAAGCTTGGTATGTATATTCAATGATCGTAATTTCCAAATGTTAGATAATCTATTGAAGGCGCTAGCTGCCAAAGCAATTCTAGTATGGATTTCTCTTGTTGTGTCACCATCCTGAGTCATTTTACTGCCTAAATAATTGAAACTTTCAACTTTCTGTAGTTTTTCCCCGTTCAAGATGATATCAAAGGTCTCGTTAGAAAAGTTCATAGCTTTAGTTTTAGAGGCATTTATTTGGAGACCTATTTTAACTGAGAGATGACACAAATTATTTATTGCTTCTTGGGATTGTCTTGGTGTTGAACTTAAGAATGCTACATCATCTGCGAAATCCAGGTCCCCCAGGAATTTTCCATTTGTCCATTTTATACCCAATTGTTCATTGTNGGTATAGTTTCTCATAACCCAATCAATAGCTATTCCAAAAAGTAGTGGTGACATAATACAGCCTTGTTTCACCCCTGTTTCTACTGTAAACCATTCTGTATTCCCTTTATTTGTTCTAACACAACAATAAATGGCAGGGTCTTTATTGGATACCCCGTGTAGTTCCCTGGAATTCCCGAAGAGACAAAGAAGGAAGCGCACTATAGCAACCATTTGAATGACGTTGAAGGCGACTCTCACGGATACAGATGTGGCTACGCCTACCACACACTGCCCGCTGTCTCGTTCACTAAGGGTAACACATAAATCTGTCGGCTTTCACGAAAGGAACCAGTAAGACAGTCACTTCATAAGTGTTCAACGATTTAATATTAGAATATCAATGAATGTTCATCATTGAATGTTCTTGGCATGCACTAATCGTGGTATGACATGGCTAAGACATTAAATTCCAGGTCAGTTCCTTCCAACTGCCAGATTTACATAGGATTGTTTACTCTTTTATATTAGCTTCCTTCCGTTCCGTCCTTTTACATCGCACCGCACGGTGCTCTACAGAACTACGTGACATCATAGGTGTAAAAGTTGCGCACCGTTTTCACACACAATCACGAATACGAGCTGTAATAAATAAACCAGTCCCATACAATCTCACTTATCTCTATCTTATATGATGTATACATCACAATAATAAAGTTCCCTGTGGAGTACAGGTGTTAGAAATGCATTAACCATACAACACTGAAAATATCATTCTTGACAGCGACTAATATAAGGTTGTGCATAGAGATTGCAACCTCATCCTTTAAACAAATCACCACATAAACCACAGCTGCCAGAGCATGTGACTGCTTGGGGTAGGCATCCTGGAAGGGGACCAGCTACAGTTGTAACTGCATGCTCTGTAAGGAGCGCGAAGGAAAACGATAATGTTGATGATGATGATGATGATTGTACCCTATTTTTTCCCCAGCACTGAGCCAAGAGCCGAGGTTTAACTTGGTCACCCGGAATGTTACTGTGGTGACGGGACAGACGGCTGTCCTTCCGTGTTCTGTGGACTATCTGGGAACGTACAAGGTGAGTAGTGATATACTCCTGTTGTTGCTTCTAATGTCACGGGGGATTGGTGTCGATGAAGCGGGGGTGCTAATATGAGTGCCGTTTTTTAGCAGGAAATATTAGTGTTAAAACTCAAGTTCACATTGTTGTTGTTACCGTAATGTCAATTTTATAATCAGTGTCGTTGCAATTGTTATTGTCGGTTTTATTACCACTATCAAAGTTATTGTTGATGTTATTTCAATCATTCATAACTCATCATATCTGTGATAAGCATGGGATATCAACAAACGCGCGCCAATTTCTCAAGACCTGTGCCGTCCGTAATCACCTTCCCTATCTTCTTTACCCCTTTCATTTCTGTCTACAGTTTCAGCCTTCCTGTACCTCTCATACCCTGGGGATTCAACAACAAGGACTGCCTTTTCATGCTATCAACACGTTTTCTCAATGTGTGTTCTATCCATTACCATCTTCTCATTCTCAACTGGTGTTTCACTGGCACTTGTCTGGTTCTTGTCATCAGTTCTATATTGGCAATCTTGTAGAATAATTGGAAGCCGCGGTAGCATAGTGGTTAGTGCACTGGCTTCCTAGCACAGTGGTCTATGGTTCAATCCCCAGATGAGGTGGGATTTTTTTTAGGCCGCAAACGGCTCCTGGGTCGACCCAGCCCCAACTGGGTACCAGAGCAACTCTGGGAAGGTTTAAGGCGGCCGGCGTGATGCTGACCACATCACCCCTAGTGTACCGATGGTCAAGAAAATATGGGCCTAACACCATATTCCCAATATGCCTCAATGGGCATGTAACGGGATCCTTTACCTTTGTAGAATAATTACAATCCTTCTTTTCTATGCAACTGTCCGTTACTTAGAGTCTGTAACTTTTTTTTTTTTTTAGTTGCTCTCCATGTTTCAGAGCCATACAATAGGACTAACTTGACACTTGAGTTGAAGATTCTGATTTTTATGTTGGGCTTGATTTCTTTTGATACCCATATTTTTCCCAATATTTTTCATCTTGTCTTTTGTATTAGTTAATATAAATGTTAAATTATATGTTCTCGACTTTGTTCTTGTAACTTCAGCGTTATTTCCTATTTTTCTGGGTACAAAATAACACTGACACCCTATAACGTTTTCTACTATTCTGTGACACTACTCCACGTCAGAGATCTATGCTTCAAGCTAGCACTTAGTTCTTAAACATTTACTTCAAATTTTGACATTTACTTCTAAAATCTGATATTCCCATAATAGATGTTTGTTTAGTATTTTGATTATTCTTAAACATAATTGTTTCTGTTGATGGTTCTCTGTTTTTGCTCCCCCTTCTCTTCAATCTCTCCATCTGTCATTGTCCTTCTCTGTCGTGCTTTTCGCCATACCTTCATATATAACCAACGCTGCAGGAACACTGGGTATTCCTACACTTCGACATATACTGAGGGAGACTGAGCGCCTATGGGTTTACCCGGAGTGCAATGATGTCGATTTTGAATATCAGTAACAGAAACATTAATTGTTATGCATTTCCTTCAAAATGTAAACATTATTTCTGCAGCCGGATATTCTCTTCGTACATGGTTTCTTCTAGGGAGTCCGTGAACATAAACTATATTTAAAATGTCATGATTTAAATCATGTTTTAATGTACATTTTTTTTTCCAAGAAGAGGGCCATAGCCTTCATCAGAAATCAAAGGGGCCCATAGCCTTCATCAGGCAATTAAAGAGGTCCATAGCCTTCATCATACAATCAAAGGGGTCCATAGCCTTCATCAGACAATCAAAGGGGCCCATAGCCTTCATCAGACAATGAAAGGGGTCCGTAGCCTTCATTAGACAATCAAAGAGGTCCATAGCCTTCATCAGACAATCAAAGGGGTCCATAGCCTTCATCAGACAATGAAAGGGGTCCATAGCCTTCATCAGACAATGAAAGGGGTCCGTAGCCTTCATCAGACAATCAAAGTGGCCCATAGCTAAAAAAAAAAAGGTTAAGAAACCCTGCCTTATTAGATATTTGACTTTTTCTTTAATTCAGGAATTTTCGATTCTTTGTCAATCCACATGGGTTTCGTGTAGCTATTTTGATTGCTTGTCTTACACCGGTTATTGCACGTTTCCAGCTTTCTTATTCATTTGAATTTCAATTTCGTCTTCATGGCTGTGCTTAAAAGCAATAAAGAAATCATCCCCTGCCGGACTACTGGATCTGTCGATACATTATTACATCACCAGTAACCAGGTATTCAGGTCTTGCAGGTGAAGCATATTACGGCAAAACATGTGGTTGAGTTCAAATACTTGGCAGTATGTTCATTGTAGACGAAAGACTGAACGTAGACATTGAACTGTGAATTCAATAAGCCTTTCTTTCCTGTGCCATCTATTCATGATCTTTTGGTGTCTTCTCTATTATTTTCATGCGATGGATTTTTATCATTATCATTATTGTTGTCAGTGCAGTCGTTCACCGCAATGTGTGCTTGCCGCCGATTTCTGTTTTGGGCACCAACTTTTGTCTATCATAACCCTGTTGTTATAGCTTTCTCTTCTGTCATTCTTCAATGATGTGGTCTACCCAAGCCGTAACTTGTCGCATTGTTTAAAGCGATGACGTAATACCTAATAATATCATCATCATCATCATAATTATCATCACTCTTTTGTCCCAGAGACACATAGATCTTCATGTCTGTCTCCAGCGATTTTCTCGACATGTTCTTGAACTCACTATATTACGTGCTCAAGCCTAGGCTTGGCTTTTTTTTAAAAACAGCTTAGCTTTGCTGCTCATCTTTGAAACTATCTTCCACATGATCTAAAAAACCTCAGTCGCTATTCATACAACCGTAGGCTTTTCTAATACATTATGAATTCTGATTACCTGGACCCCTACTGTGATTATGTTTCCGAAAAAAAATGATATAATAATCGAATGTAGGTTTAATGGTGATGTTGGTACTTTGCAGCATATTTTATTTCATGGTATTAATTAGTTACTGTGAATGGAAAGGATGGGGGGGATGCCGTTTACACGCCCATAGAGGCATATTTGGAATATGGTAGGCCCATATTATCTCGACCATCGGCACACTAGGGGTGATGTGGTCAGCATCACGCCGGCCGCCTTAACCTTCCCAGAAGTTGCTCTGGTACCCAATTGGGGCTGGGTCGACCCAGGAGCCGTTTGCGGCCTAAAAATATCCCACCTCAACTGGGGATCGAACCATGGACCACTGAGCTAGGAAGCCAGTGTACTAACCACTATGCTACCGTGGCTCCCACTGTGAATGGAAGTATGCTATTATTTTACATTTACAACGTTGAATCCCTTTAAACTGATATGTAAAATGCATGTGAGAATAAATGAATTCAGTATAAAAGGTGAGAGAAAGGAAGGGCAGAATGTCAAACGGGTCTGCGTGCCCCATTCTCCACCCCGTGAAAATAAAGCTCGTTCGTCGTTCTTTTATCCTGGGTATTCCATAACAAAGACTGCCTTCTAAAACTATCAAAAGGCTTCCTTAGTTTATGACCTGTCTATCTTTGGCATCTTCTTCTCATCTCCTGTTTGACTTTCACTTGTCATCAGTTCTTGTCATCAGTTCTACCGAGCTATGTTTTGAAGAACTTTCAAGAAATTCTAAACATTATTTAACAGATACAATAAACCAATAAAGAATCTGCAAAGAAACCTCTAAATGTCATCACAATTCAACTCACGAGAGAAGAGACAAAAAAAAGGGGCTAAAATTACTGAACAATTAAAAAATACTGCATGACCAGATGCAGGTCCCTTCCGAAAGATCTAAAAGGAACCACACGTTATTACACACGAAATACATGTAGATACTGGCGAGGCTTAATAATTCTGGCAGTGACTGTAACAATTTTAGTAACCAGAATCGTGCTGCACCGTATAAAAGTTGGATTCAATGTGAAATCTCTGGACGGGGGAGAGGGAGAGAGAAACAGGACTTGGAACAATACGACCGTGTACAGGATAAAAGATCATGACTCAAGAATTAGTCTATCGGAATTAAACAATGGCACGCGCCTCTTCTGTTTATCAACTTTGTTAATTTTAGAAAAACAAAACATTTAATTGTACAGACTGCACAACGTGTGATAGATTTGATACCCGAAAGAAATTTATCAAAGTCATTTTAGACACTTATCCCGAAATCACTTGCGGAATTGCCGACAGAGATGAACTCCCATAACCATTTGCTACACAAAGCGACGCCAGACAAAGATGTTCTTTTCTGTCTCACCGCCTAGCTTATTCTTTGTTATGGACGTATTAATGTCACAGCAATAGAATGAAGAAAAATGAGAATTAAACGTCCTTCTGGCAAACATCACGAGGATCTTGATTTTGTGGATGACATTTGTCTTCTGTCACATTAGAAACCGCGCACGAGAAGACAAATACATTAACAATACAAGCGCAAAAATAATGCTAATATCACATGCATACCAATGTATACAAATAATTCAAGTGTAAATTAATAAGAGACAAAAAGTTCTTTAACATCACAGATGGTCAAGATGACTGAAGAAGCTCACAGCTTTAAATTATGTGGAAATGTTCTGCTCCACACAGAAGGAACAAACCTGGTTTAGTAAATCCAGATGATTTTTCTTCAACTCTCTCCAGGTGATTTGTCTTCAGCTTTTTCCAACTTGTCGCGGGTTTGTCTTCCCTGCTCTGCAGTAGTGTTCCAATAAAGGCCAAACTCCGAGTAAAAGTATGAGGGTTTTCAAAAGGTATCACCTTCGCTCAAGATTACTCTTGTTAGAGATGTAAATAGACTAATGCTGCTTCTGTTTAAGGGAAACTCACAGGCATTTTACGGAATAGCAAATATAACACATGAGATCATCTAAGATGTCATGAACTTTTTATTCTCCCACCCCTTTTGTGAAGCAAGATATTGACTCGTATTTTCTGAGCCTCCAGCTGAAGTTGATTCAGCAACAAATAATTTACTAGCTCTGTGTATTTAAAAAGCACTGTTATGCGGGTGCAAATTCACTCAATAATTATTAAATCAACTATAGTTTTATATTTACATATAACAAATTTAATAATCAGTTAACACGATTTGAAATAAATAAAGTTATTTTAACAAGGAAAATGATTAATTTTTATCATCATCGGATGATATTTAATTTTGGTGGACAAGAGAATAAAATTGCGAATGTCCATTGGATGTGCTTGTATGTTACTTAGCTGACGGTGTGGGCTCAGTTGGCATCTGTTTCAGTCTCTGTTGGTTCCCACAGTTGCTTTGGACTGGTCCTTCTCTTCGGGCGTCAAATATGATGACAATAGCATGCCTCTTGCAGCAAGACCGGGGTAACTACTAAGGATGCAAGCGTTTTCAAAACCCGTATGGTGTAGGTGTCCAGGGTCGATTACTAGTAACTTGTACCACAAACCAAGAGGAAACAAATGCCTCTTTTTAAGTATTGGTCTGATATGAGCATCAGGCGACCTCCGCTTCCATGCATCACTTCATCTTCCTCGGAATTTTACCCTCCTGAGCATTAATTTTAGACCCAGTGAGTCAGATTAAAGTACTTTTGGACAGCGGAAGACGACAATTGAAATATATATAATGTACATATCATCATCTCAACCCGTAACCCGTCATGGGTTGTAGAGGTGCCGTGGTGGAAGCATCAGCAGACAGGGCCCTCCACTGCTCTCTATCCTCAGCAATGCGTACAAGTGTGGAAAAACCGTGCCCTCCCCATTCTTTGATGTTATTGACCCAGGATTTTCTTTGCCTTCCTCTTCTCCGTTTACCTTCGACTGTTCCCTGGAGGATCGTTTTCGAAAGGGAGTCATGACGAGTTACATGCCCAAACCAGGCAAGCTTTCGACGTTTCACTACTGACAAAAGTAGGTCGTGGTGGCCTGCATACGTGTTTATTTTCTCTCTAACATAGACATTTGTTTTGTGCTCTTTATAACAAATGCGCAAAATTCTTCTATAACATTTATACTCGAAAGCCTGAATCCTTCGCTCCGTATCTGCAGTGAGTGTCCAGCCCTCACACCCATACAAGAGAATAGATAATACAAGTGATTTGTATAATTTAATCTTCACAGGAAAACTGATGTTACTTTTCCAGATCACATTCAGCCTTGTCATGGCAGCTGAGGCCATCTCAAGTCTTGTCTTGATTTCTTTACTTGATCTTCCATCACTACATATAGTGGACCCCAGATATTTAAAGGTGTTAACTTCTTCTAACGTTTGCCCATTTAACGTAATGTTGGTCGGAACATATTTCTTATGGCTATTCACCAATGTCTTGCTTTTTTTTTCTATATTAATTTCCATCCCATACATTCTTGTTACTTTCTCCAGTCTAGAGGTAAGGTCTTGAAGTTCTGATTCTGTTACAACTATAAGATCGATATCATCAGCAAAACGTAGATTGCAAAGAGGTCGGCCTCCAATCGATATGGTGGTTTTATAATCGTAGAGAGCCTCCTGCATAATATGTTCTAGATATATATTAAAGAGCACTGAGGACAGGATACATCCCTGACGAACTCCTACAGTTGTTTTGAAAAAATCTCCAATGTACATATAAAACTTGCTAAAGTGTTAGTGTAATAAATATATACACCATGATATCATCATCTACTCCCTGCTTCCACTGGAACATGCTATTGGTTCCAGTACCGCGATTATCGGATAAAATGTACAAATTACAACATCGGGCAGATGCACAGGATACATAAGATATTCCTCTTGCATGCTATTTTCAAATTCATCTGCACGTACTCCATGACACGAAGATGGCTGTATACCGCTCCACCTATGTCCCAGTCTTGACATATGGATGCGAGTCGTGGGCAATGACTACAACCCACAAAAGCCAGATCCAAACCTCAGAAATGAGGTATCTGAGGAAAGTGGTTGAAGTAACAAGAAGAGACATGGTCCGCAACCAGACGATCCGTCAAGGCCTAAAATCCCATCCGCTGCAGACCCAAATAGAACAGTCCCAACTAAGATGGTTTGGCCATGTCTGCAGAATGGGAGAAGATCGGCTACCACGACAAGCATGGGAAACAAAGAGCCAGGGATCCAGACCTCCAGGACGACCCAGAGTCCGCTGGGAGGACAACATTAGACAATCTTTGAAGGACCGAGGACTAGAATGGAACCAGGCCAGGAAGAAGACAGCTGATAAAATAGTCTGGCGCTCTCTCTTCCAAACCTCTACACCTCACGGTAGAAAGGGAACGACTAAGTAAGTAAGTACTCCATGACTATAAAAGGCCTTGTCACTTTCGTTGTTACTTATCATGTTTACCAAACTCACTATATCACAGATCTATCACTGATAATTTCTTCCAAGATGTTACTTTCTCGTAAATCATTTACTATAACAGAGGCATCTGCCGGAAGCGTTATATTACTTTCTGTGCCTTAATCTTTATCAAGTCTGTTATCTTCAGAGATCACAGTTTCTCCAAGCCGTTCCAGCTGGTCGGGTCTGCAAAATTAAAACATTATCTTCAAATTTCATCTGTTCTCCATATTGGGCATCCCGAGTAACACGGGTTTTGTGGCAATTTTTTCCGGCCATGTTAACGGGAAAAAATGTTCGTTATCCCTTCTTTGCCGCCAAAAGTCCGGGTTAACAATAAGAATATCGCTAAATGTAGACTCTTAATCCGTCTGATTAGCGGTTAATCAAACAATCACGTCGACGTGGCCGCAAAACAGATCAAGCGGTCAGGTAAAACTGGGATAGTTGATAAGATAGAACAAGATAACCTTGGTCGATGAGAGAGTAAACAATAGAAAACGAAAATATGAACTTAGACGAGATGGTCGAGTAAAAAAGCCGGTTTAACTGAAGACAAGAAAAATAGGAGGAATTAATTTCGTCACACAACTTCATCCAGGTGGTTTGTCTTCAGCTCTTTCCGGTCAAGATTGGATTACCTGCTATTTTCCTACATTCTTGTATTTTTTCAACCAAGAAGTAACCCTGCAGTTTTTTATCCAGGAAAATAAATGGAACCATTCAACACAAATGTAAGAACTGTTCCCGTTCTAGACTCTGAAATGTGGCATGTCCCTCAGCATCTCACGATCAAACTTCAAACCTTCACAAACATATGCCTCCGTTGCAACCTTAGTGTCAGACATTAGATTTGGCAACAAACACAGACCTGTAAACAGGGCCAGATAATAACTAGAACAACTAGAGATTAAAGAAAGAGCGTAGAGATAGATGAACCAATCCAGAGGAACCTAAGATCACAACGAACATGAAGAAGAACAGAGGAAAGGAAATAAACGCAACCGGACATTCGTTTTTTCAAGGAAAAACGAGTCCAGTCATCAGCAAAGCAAGAGCGGATGGGGGTAATATTAACATCAGAATTACCTAAATGGTCAGGTCCACTAAAATAAAGAGCCACAGGTATAGGTCTGCCATGATAAATGCCATTTAAGTTCTCACGAAACCTGTCTGCCAAACGTCTGCCAGTTTCACTAATATAGGTAATACCACAACTTTTACAATAAATCAAGTTTCTGGGTTCTCATGTGACAGACTCTCTAATGACAAATTTGAAAAGTAACAGTTTGAGTACAAACGGACAGCTTTTACATATCCGGCGTTGGCACAGTTTAGTACCAAAGTACATAAACAGTACTGATGAGGAAGCGTGCTCTATCTAAAACTCAGAACCAGTTTTCTCCCGAGCTCTGATATTTCAACAAAAACAACAAAAATCAAGACCGATGTTGACTACTGTTTCATTATCTCCGTTAAAACACATCATTTGCTCACAGAGTTTTGACAGTAGCACCAACATTTTTTGCTCCTGCGTTATTTTTAAAGGTCACGTCAATGACAGTTTCATAATCCTGATGGGAACATCTCTAGGGTCATACAAGAGCAGCATCTTTAGCGCGAGCAAAAAATTAAACGGAAGAGAGAGAGAAAGAGAGAGGGAGAGATAGAGAGAGAAAGAAATAGGCTCTTTTTATTAATATATTTTTCTTCTTTGATCCTTAGCCGCCGACCGTCAAAGCAGTCAGTGGCCATTACGCCTGGTGGCGTCTTGTAGGGCAACAACAAATTGATTCCACTTTGCTCGGTCGGCGGTTATATACGCACATAATATTTCTGAAATAGATGACGTGTTAAATTGCTGGCTATAAGAAATTCAGTTACCTTTTTTCTCATCCCCACAAGAGTTTGTAAATTTTGTTTAAAATTATAAACTCAAAAAATGGGAAGAAATCATTGACGAAACTGGCAAAGCATACCCATAATTAGACACTGTATATCCTAATTATAACCTATCTTGGGTTGAACAGGATATCTTTCTTCGTCTAGTTTAAAAAAGCATTCTCAGAACGCTGTAGAATTTCACAATAGCCTTGATTACATGAGATATGTCCATGATCCAACCCGATACCACGTGTAGGAAACCCTTTTGTCACAATTTATGTTGTTTCACAAACTGACAACAGAAAGCTATAGGCAAGAAACGCCTTCCTCTGAATATTGGGATAACACATTTTTAATAAAAACACACACACGTAATATTGTACTTACACATGTACACACGCGTAGGCTGCATGTGTTGTATGTATGTGCGTGCACTTCAGAATGCATATACACCACGAAGTTTACACTGGTGTAATAAGTAAATAATGAGAATCTTCGAATCTTCAGGAAATAGTGTGTATCTACTGTCCTGGTTATGCAGAGGTACGCGGCATTGAGAGAGCTGACAGACTAGCCTCTAGAGCCCCATAGTGGGTGCATTGGACACGGGAGAGATACTGAGAACAATTAATGATCGCCTGTTAGAGAACGACACTGCAATAAATGAATAAATAAAAAAGGTTAGGATTGCTGGAATTTGGTATCAAACGTATGGCAAGCAGGAATGGACGCATGAGAGGATGCATCCGTCGTGTATATAACCAGCGCGCAACAGGAAGTTAGCATTCATATCCTTCGACATATGCTGAGGGAGACTGAGCTCCTATGGGTTTGCTCAGAGTGCATTTATGTCGATTCTGTTCAACAATAACAATAAGTGAATAAATATGAAGGTTTTAGTTTTACACTAAAATCATATCACACATGTGAGACAAGAAGCAATAAACAACTGTTAAAATCTAAATCTTATAACCAAGACTGTTACAGACAATGTTACAGACAATGGTTGCTTGTACAGAATCGAAGAATTACAATAGCATGACAAGATCACCGATGTGGAACTGTTGGAAGGAACCATTCAAGTTCAAGGGAAATAAGAAGGGAGGAGAAGGTGGCGTTGGATAGGCCACATACTGACGTAACCAGCTGACAGCATTATGAAGCAGTCTTTGTTATGGAAGGCCAGAATTACCTTCATAACAATCACAAGCAGTATTAGGGAAATCATAGATCATACTGCGATTCCTACTTGCCGCGTGTTGTCTAACTGAAAACTCATTCTCTTTTGGCACATCGTACATTTCAAGGGCCTGCAATAACATCTTATGTGGGATCGAGGCGCATGCATTGGTGTGACAGAATTGTCCATTCTCTTTTCCTAGCATTCACGTTTATCGCCGACATTATTGCTCCATGTCTCATTTTTTGTACTTAATTACTGTTTACACTATCTTCCCTCAATTCTTGTCATATAGGGACATCAACGATCATCTTTTGCTGATTAGGGTAATCAATGACTTTCGTTTGAACCCATATTGACACCTGAGATCTGTATAGAGAAGTATGGTTTACTCATGTGTAACACATTTCCTACCAGACAGTGCATGGGCGCACCCAATTTTGAAGTAAACAACCTTGGGATGACCACGGTCGATTATCTTATCACTTGATAATAATTCTATCTGACCAGTTTGTTGGTTGTTGGCTAGATCGGGTAAATGACATAACCATTTCCAGACAAGACTTGTCGGAGAATAATTATCCATCTTGAAAGAGATTACCTTGATAGATTACGAAGTCGTGAGTGTAAACATGATCGATAATAGACGGAAGCTGACATACCATATATGAAGAGGCGACTTGTAAACAACACATTTTTTGCGGTTGTCACGCAGGAATTTTTCGTGAGAGGTAAGGGGAATATACCCCACCAAAATATATGAACATTGCATGCTATTGGTTTGGCATCATCTTTTTCAGTTCTATTCAGACGGGACCAGAATCGATCATAATTACCTATAAAAAAATTTACGACAACTACCAGATAATGTCAGAGATGGATTATTGCACCAATGTGGAACAATACAAGGATATAAAGGAGACTTTGAAACAAAAATAGACAGAGAAGTAACTCTTAAAGTCATATTCTTGAGGCAGATATTTCTCAACGTTTAACTCTTTGACTCCGGAACAACGCTCAGAGCGTTTGTCAGATTTGACACCCGTGCCAAAACAACTCTCTGAGCGTTGTTTTTAGTCTATCATGAATTAAAATTACGGCACAGGGTGGACAATAATTGTGGAGTCAATGTTTAAAATTAAATTAAAATGTAGAAGCACAAAAGGATAAAAAAGCTATATTTTGTATCTGTGTTTGAGCTTATTGTTAAGATCTTCTTGTTCTTCTTGGATCATTAAACCCTGACTGACAAAGCAGTCGGTGGCCATCGCGCCTAGTGGCGTCTTGTAGGGCAGCAACAAGCTGTCCCTATCTTGCTTGGTCGGTGGCCATCCTTCGTGCCGCGCCCCAACTGTGATTCATGCTTTGCATCTCAGTCTCCACTCTTCTCCGCCAGGCCGTCCTTGGTCCGCAAATGATTAAGATCTCTTGATGTGAATTCTTTCATTCCTTTTTGTTCATTAATTGGGAATCCTGCTTGATTTCATTGGCCTTTCAACATAGTGCTTGGCATAAATCCGGAGATAATTTCAACTCAGATTTTACTTCGATTAAAATTGCGACAAAATATGTCGCTCACATCCTAGCTCTTCCCTGAAATCTATGAATTTACCTTAACCGTTAAACAACTGCATAATCTTATGTCTGAGCACAGTCCGGTCAATGCGCGCCGCCCGGAATGTCAAATGTCAACGAGAGCACATACGCAGGAGTCAGTTCATAGATATTTAGTGCTCAGATATCGGGAAGACAAAGTTTCGTCTACTTCTGGCTATGATGGTCCAATCTACTTTTGATTACTTTGTACTGAATAATTCTTACTTAAAGATGAGGAAAGTCATATCTTTATTCCATCGACCATGTAATGACAACACTTTAAATGCATTAACTACACTGACGACCTTAAACCACTGGAGATAGTGTTTAAGAAGTAAAAGCAACAGATCTGGTCGGAGGCGCAGTAGTATAAGCAAGAGATTGGTGGAAGATATAGAACTAGGAGATTAGCCGTATCCTCAAGACTGAATCATTTCAACTAGTTATGAAAGGGCGGTCAAGATTCAGAGTATCAGAATGCCTTGGTGAAGATGACCGAACAACAGCAAGAATATTGGAATGAGAATAGTAAACGTAAATACAAAAAAATTTATTAGTTTTATTACAGCTTCAGCCTAGCACAATTGGTAGAACTGTAAGGTAATATTACAACATACCCCGTGTTGTTCCCGGGGGTCTCTGAAGAGACAAAGAAGAATAGGACTACCGCATACCTGGGCATGTCGTACAAGTCAACTAATATAAGGTTGTGCATGGGACTGGCAACATCATCATGTGAAACAACGTGCCACAGAAACCACTCCTGTAAGAGCATGTTACTGCAACAGCTTTCTTCCTTCTGGCCTGGTTCCAGTCTAGTCGTCTATCCTTCAGAGATTGTCCTCCCAGCGAACTCTTCCTGTGGGTCTGGATCCCTGGTTCATGGTTTCAAATATTTGTCGTGGTTGCCGATCTTCTCCCATTCTGCAGATATAGCCTAACTATCATAATGGGGACTTCCACGCGGAAAATTGCAACGTGCTTTTTTTTTAAACAGTAGTGTTTAGTATCTTAGTATCTTAACAATATTAACTATATTTTACAGTACAGAAAAGAACGTGAGAAACTAATCTTAATGCAATAATTTTTATTTTTCTAAATTAAAATAAAACAAAACAAAATAAAATTATGACATGCGTTTTCTTTTGTATTGTAATTTCTCTACTGGTTGTCCGTAAAGAAGACCTTGTGTTCATAAGTTAGACCATTTCCTGATCCTTTGTTCTAGTAACACATACACTACCTATTACGGTAAAAACTGTTAGGCCACAGTAAACATTTTAAAAAAAAGTAGAATGGATTCGTGACTGCCCTCCTTCTCCCCCCCCCCCCCCCCCCCCCCCCCTCCCCCCCAAAAAAAATAATAATAATTTAGGAAGGACATAACCTTGTCGGCTCAACCCATTCATTGTTAGGATACTCCTCATCATCATACCCCTGTTGCTGCCATTTGTGTGCTCAGTGGCGTCACTAGGGTTGGTGTCACCCAGTGCGGAAACTCATGGACCCCCTCCCGTACCAGACCATACAGAATCCATAGTAATGTTTTTTGTACTAATGTTACTCGTAAATCGTAATTCCCGTATATCATTGAATGTAATGGAAATAGTAGTGACAGAAACAACTAGCAAAATTAAAATTACACCTTTAAATTACAATATCAGACGCACAGCTTAAATGTATTTACATAGTTTCATGTGGTTGTCGTACAGATAGGTTGCGAGTTATTTTTGTCCCGTCTGAGTAGAGTGGATGGTGATAAGTACGTGAAAAAAAATGGTGTGAGAAATAGATTTCACGGGTGATAGTTTAAGGAACAAACTACGTCTCTGGAATGAGAAAGTTTCTCTATTCCAGCCTATCTATACGACTATAATTTAGTACAAGACAACCTTGCCCTCCTCATACATATAAATATAAGTTTAACTACACACACACACAGCTATGTGAAAACAAGACACACAAACGTGAAAAACTACGGTTAATTAGGTACGGGTCTGACCAACACACAAAGTTAAGTTTCTTTTGTTGTTTATTATCATTTAAACTTGATGTGGTGGTTTTTGATGTTATGAAATGTTGTTGTATTTGTTTCTATTGTACTGAATGAGGTCAGCTGTAAAGGTCCCTGATTATAACAAAGTTTGGGTTGAGTATATCAGGACACCTTTCTGCTACCACCTTATGACCTCAATCAGACCTATTCTTGACTAGTATGTCTGATAACTACGTTTAATGTCTAGGGTTATGCAAGTGTGGTGTGATGGTAATTAATTACACAAACACTCACACAAACACCAATATTAATCTATGTGATCAAATCAACCAACACCGGTTGTTAAAAGTTAGTAATATACAATTTTTGTCTATAACTTTATTAGTCCTATACCTAAGATTCTTTTGGTTAGGACTGTCAAATCACATGAGATCAATTTAAATATATACATAAATAATAGGCATACTTAATTAACTAAAAGAGGACAATTTGTCCTTAATCATATATTGTAGTTTTTATGGTATTGTAAAATTTCTAGCTTTGGCTAGTTGGGGTGTTAACATCACGCCCAGTCTTTGTCACAATGTTTCTTTTCTCTGGATACACTTTACTTCTTGACAGATAATCTTTATTTATATTTCCTTTTCAAGTTTATGAAGTGGAAAAGTTGATAAATTATCCTCGTGCCAGGGCTTGTTTACTTAACTGGCATTGGAGGATTGAACATAGATGTAAAATCTGCCAACAGCCACTGTTGATCTTGTGCCAAAAGAAATAGGGTAGGCCGCGAGTACCTCAATCTCTGCTGGAGTAACTTTTTCCCACAGGAATCTGGCACCTGACTAGTGCCAGACAAAAACCCACAATTCAAAGAATACACACACAGGAACGTTGAATTAGCACAACCTCAGATGTACTGCTTCCTGGACTATGGCGCCCTTATACTTTTTATTACTTATATCTATATTCAAGGCACGACACACTTCTCAGCTCTCAAGCGTCTTGCTTCTATGAACAGTCTTCGTGAAAATGGCACCGAGCTTTCAATTTTCCCAGTAATCTAAACTGTTTTGACCAATGAGATCTAACTACTAAGTTTGTCAATTCAAATTTTTAAATCTAAGGTCCAATTTCGGTCCAATGTTAGTGAACTTCTGTCGGTCTGTCCGTCCAAACTTGGCATTCACCAAAAATAGACTTGGTTTTGGCCTAACACTACAAAAAAAATATTCAGTTTGAGCCATCCCATAATTTCTTTCCCCCTTTCAAACTCCCCTCCAAATCATATTACCTCAGTCCTAACGTTCCCCTCTTTTGGACTTTGCCCTACCCTCTCATGCCTCTTTTCAACAACTCGTGCAAAAATACGTTACCGATAGCGAATGTCAGAACACCAGTGTGTTTGTCACTGTGTCTGTGACTATCTAGTATTATGACCATATCTTGGCTGTTAGTTGGACTATAGGGTAAATGAAAACATATTTTTTGTCAGGAGACTATATGGCACCCGAATATATAAGTTTTATGAGCCTATGTATAATGGTTCAAAATTCCATAATTTTTTCCATGTTAGTCTTGAAATCTATAAACCACCACCTGTTCACTTCTTTCTACCGCTATTTTCAAACTAAAAACGATAGTCTCCCGTATTACGTCAGAAATACGTCAGTTTTATAAGAGCTAAGGTTGTTTGCGTGACCCAATTGCCGAACATATTTTGAATTTGTGTCGTATTTTCAAACGGCTAACGACACTATCGCGTTTTTGCTAGGTTTTATATTCAAACCACGCGTGCAGATGGTATCATTTTTCTGTCTCTCCCTCTCTCACTCCGTCTGAACGAGTAGGCTTTTCGTGTCACAATGTTATAAATAGTTTTTCAAGGACACTAGAAACGATGGTACCATCTATTCCACAATACGGTCTGATAAACTCAACGCGCTTGCGGCGTGGGTGAAGACGAAACTTCATAACTCCACTATTTCCATTTCTACATTATTTTTATACTTACAATTAATAATTCTATCGG
Source organism: Oreohelix idahoensis (assembly GCA_024509875.1). Classification (NCBI taxonomy): domain Eukaryota; kingdom Metazoa; phylum Mollusca; class Gastropoda; order Stylommatophora; family Oreohelicidae; genus Oreohelix; species Oreohelix idahoensis. The sequence continues at coordinate 193,610 of JAMPIV010019134.1, forward strand.
TGTATCAATGTACATCATCACACTTGACAACTGCGAACATCTAAAGAAAGATCAAATAAAATCAGATTTACATAATTTGAAATAGCAGAATGAACGTGCCCTCCCCCTATGGAGAAAAGAACCCAAAATGTTAATAACCCAAAGGTCAAAGATTAGCACCATATTACAGAGTAGACAGTAAAATAAACAGGTTCCTACTATATGCTACCCAATAAAGTTAACAAGTTTTAGCAAAATCCAATGTTGGTAAAGTCCCTGTAACCAAGAAAAATATTCGCTCTCTCTTTCATACAGTGGCCACTCAATCACTCTTACCTACTCTTGGTTATATCCCTTGGACATACAATTATCCTGAATATAAAAAAGTTTGGTTTAATTCCCGAATTGGCCCCAGTCCATCCTCTACAAATAAAGACTAGTGAGGTGAACGCCGAATCTGGTGTGGTTTTTTTGTCCTCGATGGACAAAATGTCAACGCCAATAGTTGATGTAGAAAACGTGATCTTGGGGTTCACAGTTAAAAGAGGAAAATACTTCCAGTATTGGGAAACCTCTGGTTGCTAAAAATGTTACATATGATGATGATAATAATCCTATCGGCTGGCTCTATGGTAGAGTGCCGATTCTGAAACAGCGTAAATTCTGGATGCTACGCTTGAATACGACTGTCAGAAGTCGGGAATGAATGTTATTTTTTTCGCCATCCCAGTGGGCTGATAAAATTGAAAAAATATTGCTGGGTTTGGATAGTCCAGTTAAATTTTACCCGTTAAAATGTTTCTCATGTATCATTGGCAAATATTTGCTCACCAATGAAATTGGTGACGCCCAAGCCAAGAAAAGACAACATTAACCAATCAGTAAAAAAAGAAAAGACCAAAAGACCGCTGGACGCCCTTGATCAGGTCTGCTAGGAATATACAAGAAACATTTATGGAAAAATGCTACTATTCTATATAGCTACATATATGCACACAGACAGAGACAAGACGATCTCTTATCCACTCCGTCAGTCCTGATTAAATTTAAAAGGCACAAGGTGTCTTTAGCCTACCCTATCGCCCGTCGCTAGCGCTGAGTTTTCAGGTCGGATGGAGGGATGCAACTCTCCCCGTCTCTTGCCCGCGCTTAAAGATCAGCGTACAATGTCAATTATTATGTAATGAACTATATGCGCACTTACACAAAGTATCGCCTGTCTTTAATAGCTATAAAATTGTCGGCGTCTGATAGTTTAGTCGAATGATATTAAATAATAGGCACTTATAATAAATACGCACAATGATATAAAACGTGAATTCTTTTCTGTCACTATCAGCGCGCCTAGCATTTAAACCAGTCAGCTAACCGTCTCTTTTTGTGTGAGAAAGCGTGGGGTAAAAATTAACATTATAACTGAACATCTGGTATGAAATAGCTACGCGTTATTTTATTTCACTAGTTTTAACGCTAGAAAATCTAAGTGAATTATAATGGTAAAACCTTAACACTTTTAAACACGTAAGCACTAATTTCTATTACCAGAAAATCAGAATGAAAATCCACACGAATGCTATTAACACATTTTCCACAATGGTTCTAGAACTACGTGCTTAGACTATCAAAAATTCTGAGTGACAACTGATAGCAGGTTTAAGGAAACACAGTTTATATATCATTATGTTTCTCTGATCTATAGATGATGTTACTTTTCGCACTATTGTGTGTGTAACGGAGAATCAGAACAGAGTTCTCCAGATAAAAGTTTACGGTCGGCCTTTCCCGGGCATTCGACCACCATCAATAGACCATGTTATTCACGTGCGGTCTGTCAGGTATCGTATGATTGACAGAAAAGCTCGCGTGAGAAGACTTAGGTAAACAAACCTGATTCGCTACCTGTTATGACTGGCAGGTCACGAAAGTTTGTAAACATTGCGTTAGCTCGTGCTCACAGAAAAGGAGGTGGGACGAAAAGTACGCTTGTGTAAATAAACGCAGGTAGAAAAAATGCATGGTTTTGCTAGCAAATCGTAGAACGCTACGAAATTACAAAAGACTGTCAGATTACTGTAGGCTCTCTTTCCATTATACGTCACAGTGGTTAAAGTTAAAATTCGGTTAGAAAACAGTAGAATTCGAAGTAAAAACGTTTAAGAACTACATCAAAAATTATGTTTATTTAAAAATTTTATAGAGTCATTTTGTTGTCACCCCCTCTGATGGTGTCACCCGGTGCGGTCCGCACTCCCCTAGTGACGCCACTACGTGTGCTCTTTCAGCCGTGGTTTCTGTAGTAATTTGTATTACATGACGAGGTTGCTAGTCCCATGCACAACCTTAAATCAGCCATGCCTGAGGGAGGAGTAGATCTATTCCAGTTTGTCGCCTCAGAGACCCAAGGGAACTACACGGGCCTGCTAGGATACTGATACTAAAACGTTAAAACCTTTTGTCAAACTAAGGAAGAAGGTTTCTAACGATAAGATTATCTATTTAGGTGTGACTATCATCAATAGTGATTAAGAAAAATGGAAGGACCAAAGGACTTCAGCAAGGACGGCAAAGGATTACAGGAATTACCCACTTGCTGTAAGACACAGCCGAACTCGGAAATTTTAGACAATGCAGTCAGTAGTTGCCGCCAGCCGGACTGATTAACCATCTGAACTTGTAAATGAGTTCCGGTCTTGACCCGTGGTTCATTGTTTGATTAAGTCACGTGATAGGAGATTAGTATTTGAGAACGTCATGACCAATCGGCGTTGGCAAATAAAGGAATTTCCGGAAACGTCATGTGATAACACCTCAGCGCCAACCCACAAGAGGAAGCCCAGGAACTGAATGTACACAAAAATCGCTTGTTCTTCCATACACACTGTTTTTTCATATAATTAGCTTCACAGCTCAAATAAACAGTTCAGTCTCTTGACTGGCAAGCCATGGGTAATTGAAATAGTCGCCTCAGAAATTTTTCATCGAGTTCATGGCTTAACTGTATTTGGCTTCCAATTTTAAGATTATAAAATGTATATCAGCGGGAGGCAACCCAGGAGCTATGTGAATCTACTTGAGAAATACTGAGTTCTCTAAAGGTCTACGTTGATAAAATCATGTTATTTGCAAGATTTAGAGTATATGGAATTCGTACAGCCTTTATATTACTTTTATCTCTCCCGCGCGATCTTTCGCTGGTACACTGTTAAATTACGTTCTAAACTTGACATAGACGGGGTCTAAGTAACAGATCAAGCTTGACTGGCTCAGTATCTAGTCTGAAGAAGAAAACAAGACGGTTGACCAATGCTGACCATTGCGCATGCTCTAATGTCAGCATCCAGGTGTAATGCAGGGATTATTTGAACAGAATCATTCTGCACAAAAAACACTACACAAACCCATCGCATTGACATACTAATACATCATTGTACGATGCGTCGAATTTTAATACATCATTACAACAGTGCGTTGACATTCTATTTTATCTTTACAATACTACGTCAACATTCTAATTCATTCTTATAAGATGAGTTGACATTCTAATACATCTTTACGTGATGAGTCGGCATTCTAATGCATCCTCACATGATGCGGTGACATTCTAATTATCCTTACCTGCTGCGTTGATATTCTAATACATCCTTACATGATGCGTCGACATTCTAATATTTCCTTAATACATCCTTTATCACGGATTGTCTCCCCTTGCTCTGCAGTAGTGGTCCAACAGTGGCCAAAACCTAGAGTATCTAATGTGGGTCTTCAAAGTGTCTACTTTCACACAAGATTACTCTTGGCAGAGGTGTTGACAGAAGGATAATGATGCTTCTACCTCGAGGTAGTTTTTACAAGATATTTCAGATGTCAAAAACAATGCTGAATGCGTCTTAGCACGTTAATTGTGTATCTGACCCGCCGCCTTTTTTGAAGATGGATATAAATGATTTTGCTTGTTCAAGCCCCCAGCTGATTTAATTCAGCAAAATTCCTTTTATTAGCTCGATATATATATATATATATATATATATATATATATATATATATATATATATATATATATATATATATATATATATATATATATATATATATATATATATATATATATATATATATATATATATATATATATATATATGATGGGGTGGGCGAGATGATGATGATGATTATATTGTGATATGTTTGTTTGATCACTCTCTTTTCACACTCGCAACCGACCCGATTCAACAATAAAACTCTTGATTCTAGAGGCAGGGGCTGTATTTATTTTTACAACCCATTCAGTGACTAAGAGCACACTGAAGCAAACATTAAACAAATAAACCAACGAACATAACAAAACACCCAACAGTGCTCGATTGCTAGTCTGAAGAAACAAACAAAGCAACGAATAGTTAAAATCATAGTAGTTAAATAATGAGGCTCTCACCTGCCAAACAGTCCTTCCACGTGTACTACCTGACACCCTCAACTATCACACACGCACGCACTCATGCGTGTCATCCAATGAGACTAGTAAGGTGTTGTGCATGAGGCTGGCAATCTCACCGTGTAACACAGATTGCTACCAAAACCACTACTGCAAGGGCACACTCAACTATCACACACACATACTCATGCATGTCGTCGATGAGACTAGTATGGTGTTGTGCATGAGGCTGGCAATCTCACCATGTAACACAGATTGCTACCGAAACCACTACTGCAAGAGCACACACTCAGCTATCACACACACACACACACACACTCATGCATGTCGTCGATGAGACTAGTATGGTGTTGTGCATGAGCCTGGCAATCTCACCATGTAACACAGATTGCTACCGAAACTACTACTGCACGAGCATCTGAATGCTTCATACGGATGAAACCACACTGGTGGCCCCATGCTCCCTCAGGAGCGGAGAAGAGAAATATATATCTTCAAGTGAGCCCACGTGCTCTCACAAACCATCCTACACATAACCATAATTAAATAATAATAAAATGGACATAAAATAATATTCTTCAACTACATGTGCATCAAATACTCTCAATAATAAGAGTAAACCACCATCTCGAACTGATCCATCTCAATATTCGTCACTGCCCTCTGAACATGTCGTAAGTGACAACTGGTGCGCCTGGTAACAAGCGTGTCGTATACGACCCCTGATGAGATTGGGAACTCATCACATGAAACACATCGTTACCGTCACCGAAACAACCACAGCAATAGCATCAAAATGCTTATTGTGGGCCTGCAATGGACACCAGCTGCATTGGTGTTTCCATGCTCCGCCGGGAGCAAACAGAGAAACACCTGTCTCAACGTGCCTTACGCCTTACGCACGCTCTCCAGAAATCTAAATATATATTCTCACCTCAAAGTAACCACTAAAGATAAACAGTAGGATATCGATAAGTAGGCTATCGTGAAATACACTTAAATGCTCTTACATAAAGAATAAAATATAATTATTCTCGACTTAAACAAAACTGGAACTAAATACACAACGTGTCACATGGCGTAACATTATAGGTTTACCACGCGGGGCGTGTTATTCGCCGCTTTTTATACAGTCCTCGCCACGTGGCTGCCATCTTGCTATTGTTAATCTTCTCTAAATTCCAGTGAAATAGCTTCATACTATATCTGCCTTTCTGATAAATGAAATAATCGCTCTTACAGCCGCAATCTGGACTTAGCATGCCTAATAAAACCTATCAAACATTATTTTCACTCATCTATCATTTCGAGACTAAATCATAATGCCCTAAAAAGACATTTCCTTTGGGAACACATCTATCTATTTATTTAGACCTAATTCACTAAACATTAAAACAGACTCGTGCTGAATATAATTTCAGAATTACAGAACACCAATGCTAATTTAAATTGACTCACGTGCCATGTCTTTGTTCTTCTGCTACCGACACAGGGCTAGCCTAACTTCGTTTCTCTCTCGTCCGGACTGAATCTTCAAATAGGCCGGTTTGATACTCGCTATTTCTTTATATAAACCGCTAAGCCTAAACACTCAACTTAGTCCGCGCTGCGCGGATTAATTTAGCCACTTCAATAACACTCGCGATATTTGCTTTTTTTAGGCACGAAAACACAAATATACACAACTATTTCTAGAGCAAAAACACCACTATCAAATATAACACACAACTATGCACCAAAACTAATTTTTAGGCGCTATTATGGCCTAAGTAATATATTTTCATGAAGGCTTTTCACATCCCAGAATGCTGCGCGCATATCGAAAATATATGGGCGATAAATCTGCCCAAAAACAGGAAGGGGGGGGGCGTCTCCTTTTCGGCCCCATCACACACACACACACACACATATATATATATATATATATATATATATATATATATATATATATATATATATATATATATATATCATACATCTGCCTTTCTCTCTGTAATGATTAATTCAGCTATGAATTTGTCAAAATCACCAAATACGAGGGAAGGTCAAAAACTAATGCCTCGTAATTTTTAATTTCATTCAATAGGCAAGAAAACAGATAAAATTCACATTAAAATGTAGCCCCAAGTCTGAACTTCAAAAATTTATTTCTCACTGTAGTCTCCGTTATTTGTTACAGTTTTTGTCCATCTTCTCACAAGGGCATGTATCCCCGCACGGTAAAAATGTGTGTCCTTTTTCCTAAACCACTGGCGTACGGCGCGTTTAAGGGTCTCGGTGTCCTCAAAGTGATGTCCGCGAAGATCTTCTTTCAGTGGTCCAAACAGATGGAAAAAATGAACCCAAGTCTCATCACCTGTCACAATATTCGATAAAAACTCTTCTCCTTCAGTTTCGTAACGTTGCAGGAGGTTGATGGCTATGGTTTTTCTTGTTTCTTTATGTCTTTCTGTCAACATTCTGGGTACCCACCGTGCACAAACTTTTGAATAACCCAGGTCTTTAATGATGTTCTGGACACTGCCTTTACTAATGGACAACATGGAAGAAAGTTCATCCAGTGTTACCCGACGGTCACCACGAATGATGCCATCAACTCGATGAATGTTGTGTGGAGTCACTGCGGTAGACGGACGGCCAGTCCGTTTTGCGTCAGCCATTGAGGATTGACCTACTTCAGCTTCGTCACAACGATGTACCCAACGTCGGACAGTGCTAACATCCACTGTTGAATCTCCATAAACATTCTTCAAACGTTCGTGGATGCGAATTGGGGTCTCGCCTTCAGCATTGAGGAATTCTATGACATAACGTTGTTTTAACCGAACGTCTTTGGCAGCCATTTTTAAACTGTTACAGTGGTGCCACCTGTTACTGAAACAGGTTGGTAATGCTATACAGGGCAGAAGAGTGTTTGAGGAATCCTGCTAAATTTACCAATTGCACACCGATGCAGTATTTACATACATAAAAAATAGGAGGCATTACTTTTTGACCTTCCCTCGTACAAATTTAATGCTCAATTACTTTAAAACAAATGTAAATAAATATGAAATGGTAATTATGAGAAATTATGGTTCATCATAGATCTCGGTTTGGGAGATGAAAATATAGTCTTTTGATGTGGCCCGCTAAACTTATAACATAGCTTTCACATTGCTGAAATATTGGTACTGCTGATTCCGTCACTTTGTCTCTGTGGCAAGGGCACGTCTCCAATGGATTCAAGAGATAAACGCTTCTGGTCAAGGCAGGGATCTTCATCCGTACGATGTTGGTTTCACGTGTCGATCTCAAGCTTCGAACCACAGACTAGTACAGCTGGTAACGTGAGTAGAATCTCTAATGGTCTCTCCAATCCGTACCACCAGCTTTAAAGGGAATAATAGAACACATTCCGCTGCTAAGTATTTGTTTTCATGATTTAGATCAGGCACCTTTCCCCGCTGTCCGTCACCGATTTTTTAATCAGAATTTGTACTCTCCCTGAGTGTATATCATATAACTCAGGGGATGTGATGAAAAATCACCATTCTTTTAGTTAATGTAATGAAAAAATTTCAACTGGACAGCGGCAAGTGGCTTGTGCCTGAAGGAACAACTTTAAACACACATACAACTCATTATAAATGATAATATACATATGATGTCATCATCACCCACTTCCTTTCTCCACTTGGAGTCTGTGATTACCCCAGCTTTTGGTTCTTCCGTGAGAACTAGCATGAAGCAATCACCATGTGGTGATTCATGAATGTATCCTTTTCACATGTTGAGGTTGCCAGCCTCGTATGAATCTTTAACACTCCTAGCTAATATAAACCAGTAAAATTTAAAGTATAAAAATATGTCCAACTCACCCTTGTAACTAGGCAAATCGTAGACGTCATGCTCAGGAAAATAGTCTTTGCAACTTAACACAGATGCCTCGAACACACGTCTGGGATATTATTTCTTATTCTAGAATTCCTTTGTGACTTGTTAGTAGTTTCTCTGGGACTTCGGTTCCCGATTAATATTGGCTAGTTTTCTTTTCCAGTGGATAAAAGATGCTCTATTACGTTTTTCAGTTCCTAAACATTCAGAATCCTGACTCTATTCTTTCCTGTGGCAAGGTCCTAGATGTCTACTTGTGAAGATTTCTGCAATGCAGTGTCGTATGCTAGATGTTCTACGTTATATCGTCGCTTCCTGCATGGCGTTCTGACAAATCTTCCAATCGCGTGGTTGTTTATTGGCGCCTTAATTGTCAGCCAATACATTCAAAGTTCATATTGTACAAACTTTTCCTCATGTAGTATTATGTATGACTCATGCGTTTAAAATTTCAAACAGTCATCCTCCGTATATGGATTTGCTTCATCCGACAAATGTTGTCAATGTTTACGTTACCTTCTACTTATATTTTTCCTGTCGAGTCAGAAGTAATTATGCAATCTTAGCAAACACTTCATGCTCGCATTTACCTGGAGTCATTGTGGTATTATCACGTTTTATGGACTCAATTAATCTCTCAGGGTTGTACGATAAATGTGTCTGGCCCTGACATGCATCGAAGCGTGAAACGTGAACAATGACAGTAGGGGAAAAAAGAGTGCTAACAAAAGAATAATGCACCTAATTCAGTACGCACAATAAATGGTGTTCAATACTGCCGGAGAGGAGAAAAGAGCGCACAATTATGTCACATCCTTACATGATGAGTTGGCATTCTAATACATTCATAAATGATGAGTCTACATTCTAATACGTCCTCCCATGCTGCGTAGATATTCTAATACATCCTTACATGACGCGTCGACATTCTAATACATCCTCACATGATGCGTCGATATTCGAATACATCTCACATGATACGTCGACATTCGAATACATCCTTATATGATGCGTCAACATTCTAATACATCCTTACATGATATGTCGACATTCTAATACATCTTCACATGATGCATCGACATTCTAATACATCCTCACATGATACGCCGACATTTTAATACATCGTTACATGATGCGTCGATATTGTTATACACCCTTACATGATGCGTCGATATTGTTATACACCCTTACATGATGCGTCGACATTCTAATACATCCTCATATGATGCCTCGGCATTATAGTATATTCTCACATTATGCGTCGACATTCTAATACACAGTTACATGATGCGTCGCCATTGTTAGAACACTTACATGATGCGTCGACATTGTAATACACACGTGATACGTTGACATTCTAATATATCCTCACATGATGCGTCGACATTCTAATACACCGTTACATGATGCGTCGACATTGTTATACACCCTTACATGATGCGTCGACATTGTAATACACACTTACATGATGCGTTGTTATTGTTATTCACTCTTGCATGGTGCATCGACATTGTAAAAAACACTTACATGATGTATCGACATTCTAATACATCCTCACACGATGATATTGTGACACATCCTCATATGATGCGTCGACATTCTGATATATCGTTTGTAGCATGTTGAATCCACATTGGTCCTTAATCTCTGTTGTTGTTCATTATGAATTGCTAATCTGTGTAGCCAAGCTCAAAGCTTTCTTCTTGATTATCGTGTCTCTATTTTCTCTCTCTCTCTCTCTCTCTCTCTCTCTCTCTCTCTATATATATATATATATATATATATATATATATATATATATATATATATAACCGTGATTACTGAAAGATAAACGTATATTCTAAATTGTTATAAAAGGTTTCATAAGGAATTGTGTTTTAAAATCTAAAGTTAACCCCATAGCTGAATACTGCTGTAGGGGGAGTGAAGTGTTGGAGACATCACTAAATTAGGTCTATGCTTCATGAAGTAGGTGGCCGGTTCCTTTTCATCTCTGCCTCTGCTTTCCCTAACTCAAGAACGTAGTCAGGTACCCATTTAAACCGGGTAAACTGGAGCTTGACGCTACTTGGTTTCGACACCGGTAACTTCGCCTCGAGAAGCAAGTGTTCTAACCACTCTACCACTCGACGATCTGTAATGGTGCATTGCAATGGAAAAAAGTTTTTGTAAGCTCACATAAACTTTTTTATGGCGCTTAAAGCTTTCAGACACATAAAATAAAACATTCATTCCCTCACGTCTCATTCGCTGCTAACTACTCCTCTCTCCATCAAGATTCTCCCCTTTCCCTATCACTCACACCAGCGCTTTAAAAAAAAAAAAAAATATTCCGAAGCTCCAGGTTAAAAATAATACAGATTATTTGTTCCTTGAACTTCAATTATGTGCATTGTGCAAATATGTTGATAACATTACAAGGCAGTATTTATTCTGGAATCTTCAGGACAATAGAGGAAGACCGAGATACACATCTGGAGCTGGGTTGACCACGTCTTCAGAAGAGACGCTGATACCATCACAAGAACAGCTATGCTCTGGACCCCTGAAGGAAATCGAAAGAGAGGCCAACCAAAAATAACTTGGCGGAGAACTGTGGAAACCGAGATGCAAAGAATGAACCAGAGTTGGGGCACTGTACGAAGGATGGCCACCGACCGAGCAAAGTGGAATCAATTTGTTGCTGCCCTACAAGACGCCATCAGGCGTGATGGCCACTGACTGCTTTGACGGTCGGCGGCCAAGGATCAAAGAAGAAGAAGAAGAAGATACACGTAGAGATGAGAACTGGCGACAGAAATAAAAGGGCTGAGGAAGATATGGACAGACTTCGAGTTGATGGCACGTGACAGGCGGACTCAGCATGAGATTGTTGAAGGCTTATGCTCCTCGGGGAACTGAAGGGTGATGATGATAACGGCAGATAAAAATTGAGGTAAGAGATCAGAAGAGAAATCTGAGATATCTTTGACGTGTAATCGCCACTCTGTCCCTTCAAAAAACTAGTAAGACCGGCGGGACGTATAATTTATTAGCGAGCTACCCCAGGGTCCGCAGACCTAACTTTTTCATGAGTTGGCTAAGCTTATTAGCCGTGTGAAAAGCCAGTGAATCACATTTAATTGTGACCGTTTCTGATCGCCCCTATCTATAATTGGCAACAACCCGTCTTGGATAGAGAGTGATAGAGAGGCTATTTCGCTGCTTCGTGTAACCTTTAACTTCTTGCAGTAATTTTTTTTTTCCTTTTTATTTTTGCCTATCGTGTTTAAATAGTTCGATATAGGAAGACAAATCGAGGAATTTGGAAGCAGGGAAAGAGCGAAATAAATAAAAATATAGGAAAAGTAGAGAGAGAGAGAGAGAGAGGGAGTTGATGGAAGCAGTGTAATTGGTACAGTTATCAGAGATAAATCACTAAATAAGAAATTCCACATTAACTGCAGCTTGTGGTTCTCCCCCCCTCCACCCCCCACCACCCCCGAAAAAAAAACAAGATGGTGGATGGACCAGACGACGAGACGACCAAACGGAAAGGATTTTGCAAACAATCAACTACAGGGAAATATCAAGGCGTAATTGGATTTTCTTTACAGTGATGAGGATCGAGTTGAGTACAAGGATGGAGTACATTTACACTCTACATCGGCCCCTAGATAGTCGGAGAGATTCATGGCTAATACAGTCCAGGGTTGTGGAATCGGAATCGAGGAGTCTGTAGTTTTGTATAAAGTCGGAGTCATAGTCAGAGTCGGTTACGAATACCCTGACTCTTCACATTTTAAAATTCCCGAATGCTTCGCCCACAACTCGTCTTTTGAACAATGACATTATTTTGGCTACTATTTATGTTGGCCAAATGTTCCAAAATATAGCGAGCAGTACAGTCAGCTGGACAAGGAAGTAAAACGTCAAACCCGATCCAACAAAAGAAAATTCCTAGACGATCTTGCAAGACAGGCAGAAGAGGTAGCACTGAGAACAAATTACAGTATATAAAATAAGTAAGACCATCAGGGGAAAACGGGGTACAACCAATGTTACGTTAGTAAGATACAAGCAAGGACATCTCATCAACACAGCACAGGAGCAGGAAAAAAGATGGGCAGAGCACTTCAGAGAAACACTGATTAAAGAAACACCAGAGACGCAGCTGAATGTTCCTGGGGCTAACAATGATCTAGATGTAAATGCAGACATTCCGCGAAGGGAAGAAAACATCACAGCTATCAAAGAATTAAAGAATTGCAAAGCTCCTGGTGACGACAATTTTAATGCTGCGTTATTCAAGGCAGACCCTGAACTAGCAGCAGAACTATTAGAATCACTATTAGCACAAGTCTGGAAAACAGAGACAACGCGAATGGAGTGGAATAAAGGAATAATTGTCAAATTGCACAAGAAATGCGACCTTGCAGACTACGACAACTGGAGATGAATTACTCTCCTCTCAGTTCCCAGTAAAATACTAGGCAGGTAGAAATGCTATCAAAAGCAGTGGGCCATAAACTGAGGAAAGAATAAGCGGGATCCAGAAAGAATAGAAGACATGCAGATCATATATTACCCCTCAGAAACATTATAGAGCAGTGCTCAGAATTGCAGAGGCAGCTATACATTAATTTTGTTGATTTTGAAAAGGCTTTTGACAGCATACACAGGGACAGTCTATGGAAAATACTGAGGGCTTATGGAATTCCTGGCTGCATTGTTTCCATCATAAAAAGCATCTATGCTAACTTTACATGTAATGTTGTGCAGAGCAACCTAACTTTTGAAGTGAAGACAGGAGTACGTCAGGGATGCCCCTTATCAGCCACTTTATTTATGACAGTCATAGACTGGGTGATGCGCCAGACAAGATAGGGCAGTTCAAGAGGAATAAGATGGACAACGTTTTCTACACTGGAAGATCTGGAATGTGCAGATGACATTGCACTAATCGCACATTCAATCAGCGCATCCAAGAAAAAACAGATAGACTGAATAAGCATAGGTGGGTCTGAACATCAGTCTAAAGAAGACAGAGGTCATGATACTCAGTGTGGGTAAACCTGAGTCAATAGCAATAAGGATCAAGAAGCTGAAAGAGGCTGACATATTTACATACCTAGGATGCATAGTAACACCAGTCGGCGGAACAAGCAAAGACATCGACAACAGAATGAATGAAGCGAGATCAGCCTTTGCTAGTCTAAACTACATTTGGAAGTCCTCTCAGTACAGCACAAACACCAAATTAAGATTATTTGAAAGTTGTGTACTTTCTGTGCTTCTCTATGGTGCAAGAATGCCGGAGAGTAACAGAGAAGGAAATGTCGAAATTGCCCTCTTTCCACACAATCTGCATAAGGAAAATTCTCCGAATATTTTGGCCGAATACCATCGCCAACCAAGAACTGCTTACTCGGAGCAAACAAGAGGTTCTAACTCACCATCATGGCCGGCAGACGCTGGAGTTGGGTTGGCCGCGTCTTCAGAAGAGACATGGCATCGTAGCCATCACAAGAACAGCTATAGCTTTGCATCCTTTAAGGAAAGCGAAAGAGAGGCCAACCAATAATAACTTGGCGGAGAACTGTGGAGGCCAAGCTGCAAAGAATAAATCACAGCTGCAGCACTGCACGAAGGATGGCTGCCGACCGAGCAAAGTGCAAAGAATCGGTTGCTTCCCTACAAGACGCCACCAGGCGTGATCGCCACTGACTGTTTTGACAGTCGGCGGCTAAGGATCAAAGAAGAAGAAGAAGAAGAAAAAGAATGTTCCAATTCGCTCCGTGTAGTTCCAGGGATCTCTTTTGAGACAATAAAATAATAAGACTACTGCTCATGCATGCCATACAGGGCTACTAATATACGATTGTGCATGGCACCTACAACTTCATCATGTTAAACAAACTGTCACAGGAACCATGGCAATAAGCGCATGTCAATGCTTGATGCAGGCTTCCTGCAAGGGAACCAGCTACAGAAGTGAGTTCATTTTCTGTAGGATCTCAAAGGAAAATGAGTGAACGAATTCACTCCGATAACCCTAACAAATGAATAGCAAGACAGAGCTAAAGTGAATTATGTGAAGTTGCCATTCGGAGGAAAGGTTTAATGTCGGAGGAGGAGGCTTTATATCAATCACCACAAACAAGCCCCGCATCGCCCTCATTAACAAGATACTGTAGATGATCATGATGTCGAAAAAAAAAATCTAGATGGGCGTGAGCGATCAAAGCGCCGCCGATTAAACTTAGAGCAAAATGGAGAAAGAAGGTCAATTGAAATATTCAAATTTAAACTGTAATTTAACAACGCACTGAAGGAGGTTAAAACTAAAAAATGCCGTGCTGAAGTCAGATGTGTCGACCGAAAGGTGCAGATATCACAGCTTAGGCGTAAACAGACACAACGCAACCACCGTCCTTTTCAGGGCGAACGAAGAAGAAGAAGAAGAAAAACTGACCGCACATGGAAGATACAAGTAAAACAGACACTATCTGAATACCCCTCAACTATAAAAACGCCTCTCTTATTGTCACCGCTTTACTACCAACACAAGTAAGTGATGAGTGCTTGTATTCTGCCCTCCGAATCGTAAGATCAGTCATGAGAGCAACAATGAAGGAGGATAAAATTGAAGCGATCTTCTTTCTTGGAAGAAATTAAACTTTGAAAAAGTAATTTTTTTTTCGGGTGATAAAGACAAGCTCTTATTGCTGGTATTTTTGTAGTTATTATATTGTTCCGATCCCCAGGAATTCGAGTTATTCATGCTTTTACCCTTGTGGCAATTTGGGGGTGTCGTTTTGGGGCTTCTTGCAACCCCAGAGAACTTCCCCAACTCAGTGGAGATCACTCCAGACCCATTAATTAGCGTATGTGCAATACCACAAGAAGGATTGTCCTCTACCGTGCAAGTTAGTCATTGTGGAGGGGAACTCAATAGTCACCGGAGCCGGTGGCATAGCCACCGCCGGTACCGCCCTAACCAAAGACGCTGTCCGAACAGACACACGTAGTTCTTCCTTACCATTTGAAGTGGGAGGGCCCATCGCAGGGAGCACCAGGCACAGTCTTTTGGGGCAGCGTTCGCCATAGCTATTGAAGCTATTAAGAACATTGTAGTTTTCAGATGAGAACCATAAACTGTTATATATACTTTTGTAAATGTATAGTGCAGAAACATGGACTTTGAACAAGCAACTAGAGGAACGAATTGAGGACCTTGAAATGTGGATATAGAGAAGAATATCGCCAACTTTATGTACAAGAATTACATTAAAACTAAATGACATTTGGGGTTGCAGTATTGATGTGATGATTTCAGTTAGACACTGTGCATGTATCGAAGATTTCTTCTTCTTCTTCTTCGTGCGTCCTGAAAAGGACGTTGGTTGCGTTGTGTCCGTTTACAGCGAAGATGTGATATTTGCGCCGTTCGGCCCGACACATCCGACTTCCGCACGGCATTTTTTTGGGATCGGGTTTGCCTTCCCTCTTCGATCCCTCCTCTCTCGGCCAGACTGCAGTGATGCTGCCTGTTTCCATGACCACCACTTGGAGGTGGAGTAAGGTCTCGGTCAGCTCTGGTACGCTGACCCTGACGCAAGCAGTCAAGCTATGAGTCGCTGACTGCATTCATCTCTTTTGCTGCGTCTTCGGTCCCGTATCGAAGATTTCACCATAAGTGCTAGTGTTAATAATTAATGATGTCGGAGCTAGAGTCGGGGTAGGAGTCGTTCTTATTGTAAAATTACTGGAGTCAAGAGTCAGAACTATCTTGTCACATGCGACAACCTGCGAAATAAGAAAGTTTCTTGTGATTCCCGTTGTTAACTTTCATTATTTCCTACAAGGTGACTAATTTAAAGTTGTGCATAAGGCTGGCAGCTTCATCATGTAACGTATATTGCTACAGAAACCACCAGAGCAAGAAAATTGTGAACGCTTTACGCAAGCTTCCTGCCAGGACGTAAGCTACAGCAGTTTTGCCATGCTCTATAAGGAGCAAAAACCGGAAATGATGATCATCTTTGTCATTCATCTACCCCCCTCCCCGGCCCTGATTGGTATGAGTATGAAAGTTACGTCTCTGTACCTGAAGGTCCAATTTTGTTCCTCGCGCGTCTACATTCGTATACACTGTCTCTGTAAGTCATAATTAGACTGAAGCACTTATACAAACCAACTACGAATTCACTGGAGTAAAAATACAATGGATCCTTCCCACTGCAAGATAAATGGAAATGACAAGGCAGATAAACTTGCTAAAGAGGGAGGGAGAACTCCCAAACACAAGACAGGGCTACATACGAAGAGATAAAAACAATAATCAGAAATAACTGTAGAGAGAATGGCAGAAGAAACATCAAGATTTCAGTAATGCAGAACCACTATACATTACCAAGAAAAGACCAAGTGATAATTTGTAGACTAAGAACCGGTCATTGCAGACTCAAATATCATCTGTTCAACAAACTGAAAATTGGACATACAGCTGCATGTCCATACGGGTTGGACAAACAAACAGTAAGATATGTATCCCAAAACTGTAGGTTCCGTGAGAGGCGCTGGGTGGCAGAATGGCTTTGGTGTATGGAAACTGTATGGTGACGAGAGAAACCTAAGACGCACTGCCAGCTTTAAAAGAAAAACAGATGTGGTTATTTGAGAGCGAACGAAGAAGAAGAAGTAATATACTCGTACATTGTATAAATATCATCATAAGTATTCAGTTCCTTGTGGACTACGGAGCTTCAACAATTACACTCTATTTTTTTCCTGTCCTGTTCCAACCGTTCAAGGTATATTCATGTCTTTAGCGTCACTTCATGTCTGTCTTCAGTTCCCTTCACCGTGTTTTTTTTTTTAAATCTACTTCTATTTCTCTTACTCTGGGTATTTCAGAATGGCAATGTCTTGTACTGTTATCGAGTAGTTGTCGCAATGTTTACACACAAACAAACAGATATATATATATATATATTCTTCTTCTTCTTCCGTCCTTAGCCACCGACCGTCAAAGCAGTCAGTGGCCATTACGCCTAGTGGCGTCTTAGGGCAACAGCAGATAGGTTTTCTTTGCCATTGTTTCCCATCACGCCTATTGGCGTCTTTAGGGCAACGGCAAATCAATCCATCTGCTGTTGTTTCCGTAATCGAAGTGGATATATATATATATATATATATATATATATATATATATATATATATATATATATATACATATATATTATATATACCTCCGGACCTGAGGATATTATTAAAATATAAATATTATATATATATATATATATATATATATATATATATATATATATACAGTTGACATTCAAAAATCCGGCAACCTCCGGACCTGAGGAGTGCCGGATTGTTGAAAATGCCGGATTTTTTATGGTTATATATGCTGTATATATTTAACAGAAAATGACTACCTGTACAGTCCTTTAAAGAAAGAAAAATTAAATGTTTACGTTTTACACCACTTCTTTTATTTGCTGAATCCATAAGGGGGCTATACAGCAGCAAATAAATGATAAAATGAGAAGGAATGAGCAGGAATGCCTGTTAACACGTGCAAGCAAGACCCAACAAGACCCAACAGCTGCATCAAAACATAAACGGCTCCAGAAAACAGTGGCGCGCCAACGCGGTAAATTTAAAAATGCGCCCCGAAATCCATGCCGGAAATCTGAAGGAACCGGATTATCAATGGCCGGATTTTTGAATGTCAAATATATATATATATATATATATATATATATATATATATATATATATATCAATCACATCAGTCTCGTCAATCAATATATTGTCTATGTGTCTACCTATCTCGCATATGTTCAAACTATCTTGTCCTCTCTCGTGTTCTGTCTCTCATTTTCCTCTCACGTGTATAAAAAAGGTGCTTGAAACGTATACTAAAACATTGATCTATAATAGCCAACATAACCAAATTTATGTCCATAAACATGGGCTGACCTCTTCTGAAACTCTCTATGACTATAACATTCAATTTATTTAACAAACCCTCACACGAATTCCACCGCAAATCCACAATAATCTTACATGATCATTCTATCATATACTGCACACGCCAGTTACCTCCCTTTCGAAAATATGTATCTTGCAAAACCCACAGTATACATTGACCTCTCTCATGTTCACTCGATTGTTCTGCCTCTCATGTTCTCTCGATTGTTCTGGCTCTCATGTTCTTGTTTTCTTATGTTCTCTCTCATGTTATCCCTATCCTGCGTTTTTTCTCATGTGTTCTCTTTCTCTAGTTCTCTGTCATTTTTTTCTCCCAAGTTTTCTCTCAGTTTTATCTCTCTCTCCCTCCTTCTCTCTCATGTTCTCTGTCTCATGTTTTATTTCCCTTGGTTTCTCTCACGTTTGCTCGCTAATGCTTTCTCTGCCATGTTCTATCTCTCACTTATATTCTTTCTCTCTATCCTTGCTACTTATGCGCGCTAGCATAACTCTCTTCCTTCTTCTCAGATTTGCTTTCAAAAGTCATCTTTTACTTCATAAAAACAATATTAATGTCTTATCTGACAAAGAAATAATGTCCATATTCTAGCTATCTCTAGTTTATTATCTCTTAATTATTCATAAGCAACGCCAAACACGTACCCAGTACAAATAGTGCCAATTCTGTCGCTAGGAAGATTAGTAAAAATGACTTACAATCAGCCAAGTGAGAAACATTTTGTTGCATAAATTCAATAACTGACTTGTCGGTCAAGGAACAAGCGCGGCTGAGTAGCCACAAATTGCATATGACAAAACAGGCCTTTAACATTATGTGCTATATTCCCTGAAGGGGCTTAATCGTTCCCGTGTTGGTTTTAACGCAAATACAATGCCAGTTTTCGGGAATGAGTTAGCAGACATGGTGATGTTTGATGGCGAGACAGATAGCTAGTTATTTAACGTGTTTTTTGTTTCTTTCTGACTGGAGATTACGTGGTAACAGGAAAGTGGTTTTAAAGTTGAACTGACTAGTCAAACTGAGGGTAAACAAAATGGAAGATGAATGGGGATTTGAACAAATGTAAACACGTGAAATGAATGAGCACGACGGCATGGTGATGGTAGATGGCGAGACAGGTAGCTTGTTATTGACAAGTTTATTGTTTTTTCTTCTTTCGACTGGAGATTACGTGGTAACAGAAAAGGGTTTTTAAAGTTTAACTGACTTGTCAAAGCCATAGCAAGCAAGATGGAAGATGGATGGAGATTTTTAAAATGTAAACACGTGAAATGGATGAGTACGGAGGCATAGTGATGTTAGATCGCGAGACAAATACTTTGTTATTTACAAGTTTGTTTTTTTTTTTTTTTTCTGACTGGAGATTACGTGTTAACGAAATAGGGTTTTTAAAGTTAAACTGACTAGTCAAACTGGTGGCAAACAAGACAGAAGGTGGATGGATATTTATAAAATGTAGAAACATGAAATGAATGAGTAAGTATCATGGTGAGGTTTGAGATTACGTGGTAACAGAACTGGGTTTTTAAAGTTTTTTAAAGTTAAACTGACTAGTCAAAGCCATGGCAAACAAGATGGAAGATGGGTGGAGATTTATAAAATGTAGAAACGTGAAATGAATGAGTAAGCGTGCATGATGATGTTTGATTGCGAAACAGATAGTTGGTTATTTTCAACTTTGCTGGGTTTTTTTTTTTTCTTTTTCTGGCGAGATAACATGTTAACGAAACATGATTTTTAAAATTAAACTAACTAGTCAAAGCCATTGCAAGGAAGATGAAAAATAAATGGAGATTTTTAAAATGTAATCCGGTGAAATGAATGACTGAGCACCCATAGAGATGTGTTTGATGGCGAGACAGATAGTTTGTTATTTACACGTTTTTTTTTTGTTTGCTTTTGTTTTCTGATTGGAGATTACGTGGTAATAGAGTAGAGTTTTAAAAGTTAAACTGACTAGTCAAAAGCCAATACAAACAAGATGGAATATGAATGGCAATTTGTTTTTTAATGTGAACGAAATCCTAACACATACATTAGTAGAGAATCTATATGAATACCGTACTGTGAAGAAATCAGTTGTGCACTTTTCATAACTGTCGTTCCCTCCGGCAGTATCAATTCATTTCTTTATTTTCCTCACTCATCGTCCTATTATTTGGCATATTTTATGCACTTACACTTTTTGCTCTGACCACTCCCTAGACTTGTTTACGTTTCGCCAGGTGAATCGTAGTAATAAAAGGCTAATTAGACAGGTCAGCATATAATGCTTTTATCACTTAAGTCGTCTAGCCACCTTTGATAGAGACGGTCATTGTTGACACACAAGTGGTCTCGCACGATCGACAGAAAGAAATCCGTATGAGAGGGGTACGCGTAAACACAGGTGATAGATGTAATCGCTTCCGCTGGCCAATCTGTATATCAATATTAAAGATAACCTGTCAGAGGAGAAAATATGGGCGGAAGGTATTAGTCAGGAAATAAATTCACCGATGTGTTTGTGAGTTTGTACAAAACGATCGGAAGTATTACTGCTATATTTGAAAGAGGTCACGAATTTAATTTTAAAATTTGATATTTTAAAACACGCGGGAGATAGTAAGGATTTAACACCCCCCCCCCCCTTTCCCGACCCAAATAGTTCTAAAGAGCTTACCATTGGTTTAATTTGAGAGCCGGAATATTCGTTGGCTTTCATTGGCAAGTTGGTCTACAAATACAATCTGGGACTTGAACGGAGAAATGGAAATATAATGTAGCGAAATCGGAGACACAAATCAGACTGCATCGCATTGTCAAATTAGCAACTACCAGTAGCTAGAGAGAAGAATCGAACAAGTATTCCAGAATTAATAGTGACAGATCAACGTATTTGGGCGTTGTGGTGGATTTGATGTTAAGAAATGTTGTTATGTACTCTTAGTGTACTGAATGAGGTCAGCTGTGAAGGTCCCTGAATATAACAAATATGATGGTAAGTTTACATGGTACCTTTCTGCTACCACCTCTATGATCTCATTCAGACTTATTCCTTGACTAGAATGTATGATGACTACGTTTGGTGTCTAGGGTTATGAATATGTAGTGTAATGTGCATTAACCAACTAAACATATAAACAACTATTTTATTATCCAACACAACACAACAGTACTACGACAATTACATACAAACTACACTTTAAAAGACTATCTTTAGTAAGTCAGTGGTTGAATTTTGGGTAAAAGTTAAATTTTTTACAATTTATTGTCCTGGTTCTAGTTTGTTTTGAATCAGGACTGACAATCAAAATTGAAATCAAAAGAATTATTTACATCAATTAAATAACACCATGGATCTTCTGTCCATAATACAAATGTTATTATATTATAAGTGTGTAGATGTAGTTTTCTAACTTAGGTTAATACTGGTATATCATGGTAGGTTGTTGGTTAACATCACGCACTATTGTCTGTTTTCTTTTCATTTGACACTGGTGGAATTTTTATTAATATTCAGTCTTTATTTTAAACTATAGGTTGAGCTTCCTGGTGTCGAACAGGCACTTATCTTCGAAGAATAACACCGGTAGATCTGTTCATAGGCTCGCTGGACAATCTGTTTCCCTTCTTGAAAGGCAATGGCATCCAGCATGTGCCCGAAATATGCAGACAGTGTCAGAAATCGAACAGTTTCCACGAGCCTGGTACTACGTTAATGTCAGTACCAAAAAACCCCTGAAATAAGAAGGTTATGCGTCCTTCTTTATAACTGTCGTGAGAAATTCTAATCCACATATATAAATTAAAAAGTAAAGGTACAGCCTAACACATAAATTCAATAAAAGGAAAGAAGAATGGTAAAGAACAGTGCTGTCACAATGACTGTACTCGAGATCCCCTTTTTATGCTTCGTCTGCATATTCTCACGCTTTCACGTTGATAGTAAAGCCTACTACATCAATACACGCTTTCTACAATAACACGTGTACTGCATTTCTAAGAAAAACCTTGAGCTAGGCACCCTGCGTAATGACCTAAATTAATACTTACATTTTTCTGTACAAGAAAAAAGGGATACTTAAAATTTCAGGTTTAAATTATATTTCGCCTCACGGCGTGCACAAAAAAAAAAAAAAATACACGGCGTGATGAAAAGACAGATGAACTTAGGATAGAGAGAAGGGAGGGCTGAAAGCAGGAACGCATGCCACACTAAACACGCGTCTCGCGATATACAATTAATGCCACCCACCCCTAGCGTAAGGCCAGAAGCAATAACTTTTTTTCAAATCGACAGTGATAAAAAACACTACCCATACGAGAGTTAGGTTTAAAAATACTTACAAAACGCTTATTAGGAAACATGACATTCTACTGTTTTATGTCTAAAATCCTGACATTAGTCTGACAGTACAGCAGGACAGGTGGCGGTTCTAAACATAAAAAATAAAAAAACAAATACACGACTATCCTAGAAAATACATATTTTGAACGCAGCCACTTAGCTCCCTTAAATTTGTATATTTGGGTTCCTTAGGACTTGCTGACAAATAATATGTTAAGTGTTACGCAAATAGTCTAGGAATTAACAAATTATAGCCAAAAGAAATAGTGAGGGTGTCAGACAACACCAAAATCAGAATCGCTCAGTGGCAGATTTTGAAACCACCATTGTACGGGAAATAGGTCCCCATGTTAAATCCTATTTGATTGGAGCGCAGTAAATGTAAGGCGAAACACGATTAGTCGGACTACCAATACTAATTTTGTTGTTGTTAGGGGAAACAGTAGTAGAGATACATTTTCGAAAAGCTGTGTAAACATGGTTAGACCCGCCAATATAGTCAATTAGAAGCGTCAGTTCAGCACCACATTTTCAAATAAACTTTCTAAAGCAACAGTGCGTTGAGATTCAGCTTATATTTTTCTAAATAAAAGCCTGAGACAGCGGCAGGTCGGATTTTGTGCCATATTCATTGCCAGTCAACGTAATTGTGTATTATTTCCATGAATTGTGGTAAGCTTGAAATATTTGATATCTTTTTAATGAAAATTGAATGTAAATTGATAATTTATGTCTGTATATGTGTGTAGTTCAGTAGCAAACATGAGGCAAAGCCTAGATATTGCTCCAACCTGAACAGAACGTGTCTGAGAAATAGTAAAATTGCATGGAATTGCCTAACAGTACACTGACACCTATCTTATTGACTAGAAAGAACTAATGCTGGAATTGCAGAGGCGTGGTAACCATTAGGGAGGAGTATACTGGTGTAAATTGTTTCAGATGAAGATAGCAGTTGGCCTACCGCTCTGAACTCAGTGTTTGTTATGTATTGTGTTCAGTCTGGAAATAGATTATAAATTAGTTCTGAAATAGGAGGTACAACCTTCTTGTTTCAGGGACCGTGGTCCTAAAGTTATTGAGCAGCACCTGGTCTGAGCTTTGCTGAATCTAGAGGCTGAAAGCATACTCCTGGGTCCAGATAGTGACCAGTGAGGTGTCTCCAGAACACAGGGAAGCTATCGAGCAGAGGAGTCTTTTCCTGCCGCCATCACGAAAGATAAGCTTCTGTGGCCAGAGGAGCTCAACATTATGTGTCCCCCTCAAAACTTGACATTATAGTAAAACAGAGGGTCAATACATTGTTTAAATTGATAGGAACGGTGAAGTTTCCCCATACTATTTCCAAGATAAACAAACACTTGAAGTCATGATGACAAATAACAACATAGCTTGAAAAACAAAACCAGTATTACCTCATAGTACTACTACACAACTGACACACATAGGATAATACTATTACAATATGTCACTACAAGGTTCATATTTATAAATTATGTACATATAAATTGTGATTACATTTGATTGTGATTCCTGGTTCACTGTGTAGTTGAATCAGGATATATATTAGTGGAAGTAATTAATACATATATATTTGAACTTTTACCATGACTCAATTAAGATAGTCTTATAGAGTGTTAAATGTGTGTGAGTGTCACAGTGTTGTCAAGTGTGGTGGAATAAATTAAAATGTTTATCTGTCTGTTGTTGTTGTGATTTACACTTCATCATTTACATAACCCTAGACACTTAACGTAGTCATCACAATATTCCAGAATAATTCTGACTGAGGTATAAATGTGGTAGCAAGTAAGGTTATCTGTAAAACACTACACCTATTAGATACAGATACCTTCACAGCTGACCTCAGTCAGTACACTAAGTCCCCTATAAATATTTATAACATCCCACTTTACCACAATTACAAGTATACAATAATATTCCACAATTAATTACAGGCACAGTACAAACAAACAAATAGGGTCAGCTCTTTATGACAACCTTTTTTACCATTATATTTTTAGGTGACAATGTATACAAGTATTCCTTTCCCCTAATGGTTACAACGCCTCTGCAATTCCAGCAGTAATCTTTTTCCATACCATAGGATAGGTGTTATGCTCCTTGATGACAATCATATATAATCTTGTAATACTACACCTCTCTGATAGTCTATCATATGATGGATCAATCTCTAGGCTCTGCCTAAGTCTGCCATGGACCCACTTACTTGCAGTCGTATTGCAGTATCTCACATTCAAACTTTATTTTAAATAAAAGGTTAATAAAATCAATCTTACCACAAATTTCAATGAAATATACACAAGCGAACGATGACTGGCAAACAATTTATGGCACACTTTAGATCTGCCTTGTCCAGACTGCTTTCTATAGGTTTGAAAAGCACCAGCCTACTCTCATCGCTCCTTGTTCATCAGAAACTTTTCTCAAAATGGCAACGAGCAGTCTACGTTTCCGATAATATATAATGTATGGGCCAATGGGACCATGAACTCATTTATTTTGAATCAAACTTTAAAAAAACAAACTCTCAAACTACTATGTTTACTACTGCAAATATATTTTTAGTTTTAGGTCAACCAATCCTAACTCGCCTTCCTTTAAACTACCGCCAATCAAATAACAGGTACCTTTTAGTCCTTATTTCCTTAAAAGCTTTTTTCAAAACATGCTATGAAAAAAAAGCAGGCATGATTTTTGTTTTCGTCAGTCCGTCTTACAATACATAGTATTTTTGCCAATATCTTGGTTATTTATTGTACTAGCGCTTAACTGACACCATATTATTGATCAGGAAATCATAAGGCATCCGAATATAATTTTTATGGCCCTATGTATTATGGTTCATAATTCCATATTTTTTTCTATGTTAGTCGTTCAAATCTAGAAACTGCCACCTGTTCAATTCTTCTTACAACTATTTTCAAACTAAAAACGAGAATCGTCCGTAGTCCGTTAGAATTACGTCATTTTTTATAAGAGCTAAGGCTGTCTGCGTGACCAAATTGACGAACATTTTTTAGTTTTTTTATCGCAATTTGAAAATCGCCCAAGGCTATGTCGCTCGAGTTGGCTTTTTGAAATCAACGCGAGACGGCGTACCCTAGGTTCTGTCTTTCCATTCCCTCCCCTCCTTTTCTTTTATTCTATCACTCTGTCGTCTTGAACTTGCAAAAGTGTTACATTTAATCTCAAGGACGAATTTGAAAAGACAGTACCCTTCATTTGGCTATTAGGCTTATCAAAACCCGCTTACCGGCTGGCGTGGGGAAGAAGACGCTGGACTCAAATTTTATTTTCTATCTTATTTTTGACTTATGCACTATAATATTATTTAATTTAGCTATTGTATTTAGAATATCGTCACAGGCGTCTTTACAACTTAAAAGAGTACCCGCAATTTTAAATACCAATACTGGAAACTTAAGGAATGAGAGCACCCGTCATAAGAGGAATACTAACATTTCCCGGACCAAGTGTTCGAAGCATCTAATCAAAGTTGCTGTGTCCATTCTACTGTGCGAGGAGATTGTATTTCCCATTGGGGTAAGTTGTGAACATATAGTTTAAAATGTGAATTGTGACATATCTGTACTTGCTAGGTGGTTATACCAGTCATAGGAGGCTGGCAACCTCAACATATGAAAATAGTATATTCATAAACCACTACAGCAAGCGCTGGTGATTGCTTCTTTCTAGTCGTTCAGAAAACTGACTGCAGAGGTGACCCCAGACTCCGAATGGAGCAGTAAGAAGTGAGGATTACATTACATTTGCCTAAAGTGTATAGTATCATTTTGTGAGATATATGTACCTTGTTAATTGTAATTCAGGCAAGCCATTGCCCTCGCGCTGTCAAGACACATTTTCCCCATTAAAGTAACCAGAAGAATAACGGTGATTTCAAATCATATTCCCTGAGTTATACTGTACAAGTTCAGACTCTCTGTGATGTCTTGGATCCACCGTCGCCTAGAACACATGGAGCAGAGAATTGGAGACAGATATTAAGGGAAAAAAGGAAGACATGGAAAGACCTTGAGCTGATAGCACGTGACGGGAAGGCTTGGTATAAATTTGTTAAAGGTCTATGCTCCTTAGTGAGCTGAAGGGCGATAAGTGACGGCATGTGTGAGGTAGCAATAGGCCTTATTCTTATTTGTCTCATGGGATAATCCTAATAACTATTCGGGACGCAATCCCTTTTACTGACTTACAGCTGAAAGTAATATACAACTTCTTCTCCTTGGGTCCATAGAAGGTGGCTGTCAAAGCACTCAGCGGCCATCACGCCAGGGCCGGATTAAGACTGGAAGGGCCTCTAGGCTTTTTTGGTGTCTGGGGACCGCTTCACCTAATAGGCAAAAATTTTAATATTTTTTGTCTCAAACCCCTTAGTATGGTGATGGTATATACTAGTATTATTAATAGACTGGTGTGTTAGTTTGTTAGTATTGCTTACATTTGTTATTAGTAATTTTTTTTAAATTAACGTTTATTAATATTATTGTTATTATTAAGATAAACACAATAAATGAATTTTGTTGAAAAATCTAAGCATTTTTTAAATGTTTTTTTTAACTTATGCACAGACCCCCAAGAGCTGTAGGCCCTAGGCTTTAGTCTACTTAGCGTAATGGATAATCCGGCCCTTCGTCACGCCTAGTGGCGTCTTGTAGGGCAGCAACAAACTGTCCCACTTTGTTCGGTCGGCGGCCATCCTACGTGCGGTGTAATCCAGCTTTACTTCATTTTTTGCAACTCGACCTACACATTTCTCCGCCAAGTTGTTTTTCTTCAGCCTTTCTTTCGCTTTCCTTCCAGGGTCCATAGCATAGCTGTAAATAGATAACTGGTATGTAAGAAATAAAAACTGACCTCTGTCAACAAAGCATTATTTTTGTGGTACCTAGCTGGCAGAGAGGATAGCTACGATTGACATCTGTAGCTAGGCGGTGGTGTCGTTCGGAAGGTCCTGGGTTCGATTCCCGGTAAGCCTATTACTTCTGTTTGTTTTTCTGTTGTCTAGTCTTCTACTTCTTTATTTCTCACGAGTGCCTAAAACATACCTTTGTGTATTATTTATTTATTTACAGTTTATAGTCCTCGGGTTTCCCCTCCTTATTTGTTTAAACGTGTAAGAAACCACACTTTAGTTTTAAAATTGGATAACAGTTTATGACACTCTGCATGAGTGCCTATTATTCAGAGTCATCTTATTAATCAAGCATTTCTTTCCTTCAAGATATGTATATTCAGTTTTTAATTTGTTAACAGCCGAATGTTTTTTTCACTTGCTAAACCGAAAAAAATATTAAAAATATAACCTGTCAAAGCCGTGAAGTGGCAATTACCGCGGAATACATCTGTATCGCAACCTTCATAACTCACAGACCAAGCATGCCCCTCCCGGTAATCCTATGATTATATTTGCGCATAAAATGGAGTGATATTACATCACTTCTCCTGACAAGATTCATTTTATTGCAAATGAAGTTTTGTTTTTAAGAAGAAATGACTGGTTATTTCAGTTGCAAATAACCGGAATATGATTGCGTGCGAGCGGGGTGCCGTGTCGCTCTTGATCGTTTGGAGGACTCTTTGGGGCGTAAGTTGATGCTTGCTGGCCGACAAAATGATTTTTGGTTCCCTTAACAGCGGGTTTTATGTGCGGAAAATTGAATTGCGTTTATATATAGCTGGTACATTTAATAATGCACTTGTGCGCGTACATACACACGTACACAAAGTGTATATTATTTGTCCAAAATAACGAAAACACGTCGAGAAAAAAAAATAGATGATAACTCGTGACAACGACGAGAAAGAGGCGGAAATAGTTAACGACTGAGCCCTGGGTAGTTCCGGGTTGGGGGTGTCTTGTGAGACAATGAAAGAATAGTTCTGCTCCCTTGATATGTTGTTACAAGGTGATTAATATGAGCTTTGTGTCGGAATGGCAACCTCATCACGCAAAACAGATTGCTACAGAAAACACCGCAGCCAGAGTATGTGAACGGCGCAAGGGGACCAGCTGCAGTGGTGGCTCTGTGCTCCATAGGGAGATCAAAGGAAAATGAATGAATGAAATGAGTTAGGACAGAGCTTAGGCAGTAACAAAACAAAACAATGCACTGAAAAAACTATTCAGCTTTTATGACATGTACCTCAGAACTGATGACAAGAACCAGACAAGCGCCAGTGGTACAAGAGGTAAAAATAAGACCATGGCGATGGATAGGACACACACTGAGGAGACCCGTTGATAGCTCTACAGGGCAGTCCCTTTTCTTGCACCCTCAGGGTAAGAGAGACAGAGGTAGACCAAAAAATATATAAAAAAAACACGTGGGGAAGAGAGCTGCATACATAAGTGAACCTGATGAGGAAAACATAGAAGGATGGCACGCTAAAGGAGGACTTGACATTTGTTTGTTGAAGGCCTATGCTCCTTGGGAAGCTAAAGGTATTTGATTGATTGATTGATTAACCGACCCCAGGTCGTATTTAAAGTTTTATCGCCCCGGGCCCTTACTAACTTGCTGCTTCCTCTCTCCCCGTTTCTCAACAGAAAAGTTGTTGGGGGTTTAATTGATTTCTCTAATGACTTTGTGTCTGCGCCTAGCGTCAGGTCATAAAGATCAGATTAGGTCAAGTGTCATATCGGTATCGAGTGTCGACATTGATGAAGCTGCATCGTTTTCCATATCTTGCGTTGACGATGCACTCTGATAGAGTGTTTTGTGTTCATTTCTTGATATTATTTTCATACACATAAAGCTTTGTTTCCCTCAGTTTTTTCCCGCATTTTAAAAAAATATATTTGGACATGCGCCCTAATATAACCGACTGGGTTGAACGGGACGCGCTTCGCCAAAACGAGGCAAAATTTTATTGAAAAAAAAAAATCTTTTTCCTTTAAAAACGGTCACAAAGTCCCTTTCTCTGTGTTTTTCCATCTGTTTCCGATTCCATTCTCTCATGTGTTTCAATTTCTTTTCTCTCTACTTTTCTTACCCTGGGAATGTCCAGATCAAGTACTGCCTTGTAAATCTATCAACATGTGTCCTACCCAACGCCAACATCGTTTCCTCGCATCTTTCTTCCACTCGAATTTGCCGGATTCTGTCCATCAGCTTCATATTGATGATTTTGTCGTACCTTTTTAACCTATTCTCCGCAATTACCTTTTTGTACAAACCTATGGCTGCAGACTTTTATAAACGGGTGCTTGCGTAGACAGAAGGACTGAAATGGTAGGACAAAGTCACAAATGTGGAATTGATGACAAGAATCAGACAAGTGCCAGTGGAACAAGGGTTGAGAAGAAGACGCTGGCGATGGATAGGACACACATTGAGGAGACCTGTTGATAGCATCATTACAAGGCAGTCCTTGTTCTGGAATCCACAGGGAAAGAGAGGCAGAGGTAGACCAAAAAACAAACGGAGAAGAGAACTGGATACAGAGGTAAAAATAGATGAGGAAAACATGGAAACATGCGGATGGCACGGGACAGGAGGACTTGGCATGTGTTTGTTGAAGGCCTATGCTCCACGGGGAACTAAAGGGTATTGTCAAATCTATAGCTTTTTGGTTGCCGTTTTTTGTTGTTTCCCAACGCAGGCTTGTAGAAAGTGTTAATCATTCCTGTGGGAAACCCATTCATAAACATTGTATGTATTTCCCGGGGGTCTCTGGGGTAATAAAGAAAGAAGAAGCCCACTGATCCCTCAGGCATGTTGTAATGGGTGACTAATAATAGTCTGTGCATGGGACAGGCAACCTCATCCTGTAAATCTAGTTGATACAGAAACAACAACAAAGAGATCTTGTGCTCATGTGCTTGAAGTAGGCTTCCTCTACGTAGCCAGCTACAGTGGTGCATCCATGCTCCGTGCGGAGTGATAAATAAGATGATGATATAAAGCTGATATTATGCAGCCTACTTTGGCATATCCCATAGTTTTGTCATCTTCTTGTTTGTTCCTTTCTGTTTCTTTTTGGAACTTGCGGGCCGCATTACAGTTGACAGTCTTGCATGCAAGCTTCGCTAAATCACTTCATGTCTCTTATGGTGAGTGCAAGTGAAGATGTTTGCTAACCATCAAAATGATTTTTGGTTCCTTTAACACCGGGGCTTAACATGCACACAATTTAATTTAATTAGGTATGTATTTCAGAGCTGGCATTTGCTGATGATGTTGCCCTGATTGCTAAATCAGAGGCACATCTCGAATCCAACCTGCAAGTCTGGAAGGAAGAGCTGGAGAAGAGAGGGATGGTCATAAGCAGCTCTAAATCAAAATCCATGGTGATATCACGAGAAGAAAGAAGACATCAGATTAAGCTGGGAGAACAGGTCCTAGAGCAGGTCGACCACTTTAAATATCTCGGAGCTATTATAGACCGAAAGGGAGGCATCAAAGAAGAGTTGGCCACTCGAAAAGCAGCAGCTGGGAGACTTTTTCAGTCCATAAATCGAGGATTCCTCAGCAAGAGAGAAGTTGGTACGAAAACGAAGATGGCTGTATACCGCTCCACCTATGTCCCAGTCTTGACATATGGATGCGAGTCATGGGCAATGACTACAACCCACAAAAGCCAGATCCAAACCTCAGAAATGAGGTATCTGAGGAAGATGGTTGAAGTAACAAGAAGAGACATGGTCCGCAACCAGACGATACGTCAAGGCCTAAAATCCCACCGCCTGCAGACCCAATAGAACAGTGCCAACTAAGATGGTTTGGCCATGTCTGCAGAATGGGAGAAGATCGGCTACCACAACAAGCATGGGAAACAAAGAGCCAGGGATCCAGACCCCCAGGACGACCCATAGTCCGCTGGGAGGACAACATTAGACAATCTTTGAAGGACCGAGGACTAGAATGGAACCAGGCCAGGAGGAAGACAGCCGATAGGATAGTCTGGCGCTCTCTCTTCGAAACCTCTACACCTCACGGTAGAAGGGGAACGACTAAGTAAGTAAGTAATTAAGTATATATATGTATATACGTATACGTGTGTGTGTGGGTAGCGGGTACATGTAACGATACACGGCACGCATAGATACGCACATATGCTTCTATACATAAAACGTCGAAAAGGACGAAAACATGTCTATAAAGACAAAAACTACGAAAACATGTCTATAAATCGACGAAAACATGTCTATAAAGACAAAAACGACGAGAGTTCGTCGCAACGACTGAGAAAAAAAAAAAAAGAAAGAAGAAGATATCATCAGTCGGACTTCAGAGCTTAAACATTAAGAGAATAAAAAAATTGTGCACTGAAAATAAAACCTGTACAATTTTGACAAAAGTACTTGTACAAAGGGCTTCTTTTAAAGTTGTACCGCCTCAGGTCCTAACAAACTTGCTGCTTCCTTTCTCTCCCTTTTGAAAGCGAACTAGCTCTTGTTTTAATAGGTTTTCCCACTGACTTTGTCAGTGCATGTCATAAATATCAGTTTAGATTAAGTGCAATATCGGTATCGATGGTCGGGCATTGTTGCGGCTCTAACGTGTTCCATATCTTGCATTGATCGGGGGCTCTCAAAGACTGTGTTGTGTCCATCTCTTGACGTTATCTTTCTGCTACATCCCTTCAAGTTTTCCTTTTATTACAATTTTGAACAAAATTATATTCTTACATTACTCTATGCTACCACGACATTGTGGATAACACAATTGTCTAAGTAAAACGTCCTGTGACGAACAATGAAAAAAATCCCGTTAGCTTTTCCGGACAATACGGAAAAGGCGTGCATTGTATCCTGCAAGCTAATTTGAACACCTGTTAACTCATTAACTACCGCAAGCTGCTGTCAGCGGCTCACAACATAATCACATTTGGACCGCAAGCCGCTCAGGGCGCCAATCTAATTTTAGTAATAAAACGAAAGAAAAATGTACTGAAACACTCTCTGATCTGGTTCGAGATTTTAAGTTGCCACCGGAAAACAAATTCCCAAAGCATGGTTGTTGTAGAACACTGAAAAATTGATATTATGTTTATATTTTTCAGCGTTTTGGGTTAGTTACCAAATCGTGTAAAACTGTTTACCGTGGCAACTAGTGCTAGGACTACAATAAATGCGTGTACATCTCGTCTAACGGCTGAATAGGATAGAAACGTGTTTCAACAATTGACTGAAAGATCTAGCGACGAGGACAAGAGTGAAAACGGTGTGCACATTGATTGAAATTGTGATTTTGATAGAGATGGGGCGCAAGCAGTTATAATTGTGAAAATATTGCAAGTCCTCGGCCATCGGAGGGCCGTTAAATAGCAACAACCTCTATTAGAGTTGCAACTAATGTTTATTGTAATAGTACATTCATTTATCTTTAAAATGACGTGTAATTCATACAAATCTGTAAACAATTACGAAAACTACAGCTTACTTTGTGCAAACACCTACAGGATGAAAATGGGAAAAAAATTTAATTCGGCCACAGTGTGTTTTTTCATTCGTAGTGCATTGGCCGTAAGTCATGATAAGTTTGATTTGAAAGATCCAATAAAGTTGAATTTTTTTTTTTTTTTTTTTTTTTTTGGTTCGGTTTTTGCCTTCTTCTGGCGAGGCACGTTCCTTTCAAACTATTTGTTTATATCAGAGCGCATTGACCATCCAAAAAAAAAAAAAAATCAACTCTGTTGACTGCTAACCCGATCAGCGTTGATAGATTCTAAGTCCTGAAAAGGCAACATTATCTATCTGCTAGCATAAAGCCCTAAAAAGGAGTCGCCAGCTACGCCAACGCCCGAGCTAGTCTGTTTTCTTCTTCTGGAATGGAACGAAATGAAATAACAAGTGCAGAACTAGTGGCTTCAACAGGTCATGCAACAGACAGAGCATACCATAATTATGTCCCCTGTCATGTTTTGGCGGTTTACTCTCTCCAGTTGGTCTATAGGCACTAGGTTTATAGAGTGTTTGCACAACCCTGCTTAGTTCTCCTTACGAGATGCCTGATAGGGCGCTATGGACGTATTCGGTGTTCTCCTTACGAGATGCCTGATAGGGCGCTATGGACGTATTCGTTGTTCTCCTTACGAGATGCCTGATAGGGCGCTATGGACGTATTCGGTGTTCTCCTTACGAGATGCCTGATAGGGCGCTATGGACGTATTCGGTGTTCTCCTGTGTTAGACTCTGGAATCCACATAGAAGAGCAAGCAATCATCATCATCATTCAATCCTGGCTCCTTAAGGAGCATGAAGCCACCACTTTAAAAAAAAAAAGAAACTTACGGTACTTATTTGGTCGTTTCTTTTCTATCCTGGGGTGTAGAGATTTGCCAGAGAGAACGCCTTATTATCCTTTCGGCTGTCTTTCTCGTGGCCTAGTTGCAATTTAGTCCTCGGTCCTTCAGAGATTGTCTAATGTTGTCCTACCAGCGAATTCCGTTTCGTCATTGGAGGTCTGGACCCCTGGCTCTTAGTTTGCCATATTTGTCGTGGTAGCCGAATTTACTTAAACAAAAAACAAGTTACTAAAAAAAATCAAGAATATTAAAAAGCGTTTTGAAATAGATCTATTAGCATGGCTAAACAAAGGCATATAACGGTATTGATTAGGCAGTGAGATAAACACACTCCTGCATTCTTTTTTCTTATTGTCTTTTCAAACTTCTGGTCTTTTGATAAAAACATTTCTACTCTCATAAAAGAAATGTTCGTTTTTAATACGTAGTTACATTCGTTGAGAAGAATTTTAAACGGAATGTCTCTCTCTGTGCGCCTCTCTCTGCCTCTCTCTGTCTCTGCCTCTTTCTCTCTCTCTTTCTCTCTCTCTCTCTCTCTCTCTCTCTCTCTCTTTCTTTCTCTCTTTCCGTCTCTGTTTCTCTGTCTTGTAATTCTAAAGATTAAACAAGCAAAACATAAAGCAAAAAATAGCAAACAGACAAACAAAAGCGAGAATTCGAGCACGATATCGATTGTTTTCGCCAATGCAAAGTTGAAATACGAGAATATATCAAGCAAAAGCGATCCATTAGGGACATAAAGACGAGGAAACCAGGTATGCGCCCTTCCCTCATCTTGTATCTTACATCATGTTCGTGCAACCTTCTCTCTTTCCTCATTCACAAACAAAAACTCGTTACTTGTCAATGTTTTGTATGTCTTTTCTCTCTCTCACCCCCCCCCCACCACCCCCCCCCCCTCTTCCTTACCGTCCGCACACTTCCACCATTTCAGGACAGTGATATTCGCCTTCATTATGTCCGTGGTTCTTAACCGGGATTACGCGTACCTCTAGAGGTACCTCCAGATGTACTCGTACCAACGGTTACTTTGGGAGTTGCATTCATGATGGCAGATGATCTCGTTTGAAGAATATTTTTCTGTCAATACAGACCCGCAAATATTACACGTGATTAGCTGAACTTATCTTGAAAACCCGAAATTTCTATATCCTATCCATAAAAGTGGTGTTTATTTAAAAAAAAATAGAAAATGGTTATGCGTCTCACGAGGATAAAAGACGAATGAAATTGCCTACGTTCCGATCGCAAGGCCTTCGTCTGGGAAAGGAAACGTAGGCAATTTTCTTCGTCTGTTATACTAGTAAGACGCGTTACTTTTTTCAATTATTTTTTTTTAATAAACACACCCTCTACCACGTCTTAGTTCAATCTCCATCATATTCATAAATGAAGAAGGAAAAATGATTGATAAACAGACTGATGTCTCTTGCGATAAGTCGCTCCAAGAAAAGTATTCAATGTTTCACTCTCTTCTTTCTGGGCAAGTTTGTAAAACTCTTTCCCCAACAAAGCAGTTCGAAAACTTTTACCTGTGATAACGAAAGTATGTATGTGAGAGTGGGTTTGACAAATATTGTGACACAAAAGCAAACAATAGAAACAAACGTGACGCTTCCGTAGATTTTCACCGGCAGTTATTTACTTTGACACTTAATATCAGCGAAACCGCTGAAAATCTATCACAGCAGGTCTCTCATTGAATTCACCGAGCAAGTCTTCTTTTCTTTTTATTTGGAGTCTTATAATACTTAATTTTGCTTTTAGTTTAACATTTTAAAAATAACGCTTTTTTTCAGTTCCACCGTAATACATGCCAGGTACACCACCTTGTCTAGAGCATGTCACAATGATCTGGGAAGCAATTCAAAAGGCTAAGTCTAACAGAACAAATCTCCGTGTAATTGTCACGAAAGGGTTTCTTTATAGTAAAGAATAAGGTTATCCTGGACAAAAAGGTGTATCAGGTGATACCAGGTGTAAAGGGCAATTTTTACTATCTTGCAATATAATACATTTATATTCTTATTATGTTCGCAAATATTTTGTAAGCAAAGTATTTCCTTTTTAAGTGCTTAAGGAGAAGTCATTTTTGGGTTGCTTCCCTTGAAAATAGTTCTGTCATCTTCGATCGGACTCCGCAGACGACTCTAGGCCTACTGCGATTTATTCTGTGGCTGGGTAGGAATAGATTGTTCTTGCTTCAGTATATCTATGGCCTGAATTTATACGTAGTGTTTGTATGAGTAGGACGAGTCTGTCTTATATATGGATATCTTTGCATTTCTAAGTCGAACTAATTTGGTTGTCGCTAGAAAAGGTCAAAGGCTATGCAGCGGAAGTATCGCTAGCAAAGGGTGTGATCCATGGCTGTCATCCTGTGAGGATGCCGAGTTTTGTTGTAGCAGGCTTTTTGCCGAAATAGTGATCTATATATGGATGGGGAAAAGTGATAATCATTTAGACATGTTGTATGTACTTTACCCCAGTGTTTATTCTCTTTTGCCAAGGAATGGCAAAGTTATATTTCGCATAAAAAGGTAAAACCACAATTTATTATGAACTTGGGCTTCGCCATCGTTGTTGATAAGCAGATGCACAGTGGTACTTTTAAAAAGAATATCCATTCAAAGGAAGAAGACATTCCTATGTATCAGCACTGGATTGTATGATATTATTCAATTACCTCTATGAGAGAACCTATGAAGAAATGAGGACATTTAATGAATGACTAATTTTGGTCTATATTCTATAGTGAGTGAAGCTCACGAGAGAGAGAACAGCCATGTTGAAATTCATATACTTTGTATTTATCGAGTGAGAAAAAGGATGCCTGTACTATCGCTCGATGAACCAAGAGATCACTGCTACATGTGAGAACCCATGTCTGGGATTCCTATATTATGAAATATATATATATTGAACTTTACGTGAAGGAATATTCGCTAGACGAGGTTAGGTCTAGGAGCCTTCCTATGTATTGGTTATGGTCTGACGTGCCCAGTCAGTAAAGCCAGATGATTTACATGATGGAACGCTGAATGCTTATTTACGAATGCTCCATTATGATATTTGCCAAGCATGAATGCTAACTTAAGATGATATTCCTGTGATCAACATTATGCTGTCTATGTCGACATTTGTTCCTGTAACCATACACGTACTGTCCAAGTGTGCGTCCCATTAAATGTTATAAAAAGACCACCGTAGTTCCAGTACTTCTTGAATTCGAACAGTGTGAGTATGAGTGATGTACTACCAACCTGTCAACTCTATCGAATCATTCTACCATTCGCGTACTGACATTCAGATACACACTCATTGTTTACACTCACATTCTTGTCGGAGCCTCATCACGTTCCAGGACAAGATGACCTGTATCACCAAAACTGTGCTGGGTTTGATGAGTTGACAATCGTTACACTTTACTACACCAGTCCCAACATCTACATTTATCCACTGGTGGACATTCACATCATTTAGCAAATAAAGCATGATTCAACAACTAGTAGCCAGTATGAGTTAACAACTACACACAAAGAAAGAGTTTAACACCAGGATAGTGCCAGGTAAGAGACTGGTCTTACAAGAAATACCCCCTTTTTCTGAAAGAATAAGGGTGTATTGACATCAAAGGTTAGGATCAGCTGTATAAATCTCCAGGTGTGATGAGGGTGAATGTCCTGAAAGTCTATATGCTCCCTTTCAAGATCCGCCTAAGATATTATGTATTATTATTTGATGATGTTGGCTCTAAGTAAGTAAGTTTAACCTATACCGGTTCTCTTTTAGGTTAGGTAATTTAAAGAAATTCAAAGATATTTACAGCATAAAATAAATAAACATAGAAACTTTAATTATCAAACAGAATCCTGTCTTGAAAATTCTATTTTTCTCTACACTGATTAATTATTATAATTCACTAGAGTTTGTCACTAAGTTGAACTGTGAAGGTAATAATAGATACATTCTGTCCATAAGAAATCATCCTTCACTGTGTTTTTATTTCTGTTTATATTTTATGTTATATACTGAATAGGCTGACCAGTGGCTATATATCGCAACTTATCTGGTGGGTGACGAATTCAAACTCCTCCCGCCATAGACTAACACATCTATGAAATTTCAGGCAGTGGAACAGGGGTGGCTGGCTACAATGACTTCACGAGCACTTGCACATCAGAGTCCGACAGAGTTAGTTGATTCAGATACTTCTGATAGTTTGCAGGATAAAACCTGGAATACAAACAATCACAACCCCTGTATGGTCCAGCACTATTTTGTCCTTACATACAATAGACATAACACACAGTGTCAGACATTGTGCTAACATATGCACAGGACAATTTACCTCACCAACAATCACAGCCAGTTCACGGTGACTACAGTTTCCTTATACAAGTGTAAATCCTAAGTTAGATTCCTTTGTCCATGATCTGCTTCCATACAATGATTTGGTATAGTATAAATGTACTAAGTAATATCTTGATCGATTCATTACAACAATTCCTGTCAATCCTTCCTTAGGTTCCTGATAAATGTAATTCCTGTAAGAAATACTCTTTCAAATACATTATCAAACTTACAGTCGTATTTTTGTCATCATTCTCAATTATTTTACACTTTTCACAATGCTGGCTTTTGTCTCTAAAAGTCAACACATACTTGCGTTTCAGCCGACAGCACATTCGTCCTGTAATATTTCTTAACACATGCTATGCACTACCTAACTCACCTGTGGATTAATCGCAGCAAAAATACACACATATATATATATATATATATATATTTATATATATATATATATATATATATATATATATATATATATATATATATATATATATATGTATAGTCATTCTTACCCTCAGGCAAAACATACAAGCTGTTAATGGTATCTAATGTCTGCGTTACAGTTGCGGATGGCAAAGGTACATGACGATTACACGGTTACTGCTTCTTCTGTACAGCTTGAAGTTTAGAATTTTGTGGCCTCAATTTAGCCAAGGGCAAGGTCTTATATACCAGCACTTCCTCCGTATCGGATGACATGGGGGAAAAAGGGTGTAAAGAATCTCAAAATGAGGCCTATTTTTGCCTTCTGTTCAATTAGTAAAAACAAGTTTTTCAATTATCTTCTTTATTTGTGGGGCGATTTTGGTCATCTAAAGCCTGAATTATACTGTGAATTATTCTGTATTGATCTATCTATTTATTAGTTAGTTGGTAAAATGCTTTTTAATATATGCTTTAACTAGCTAAGTTGGGACTAACCATTATGTAACGAAGCTCTTTCACTCGATATCTCTATCTTACAAGAACACTATTTGAGAAAGTTTTTACACCTACCTCTAAAGTAACATTCCCATTGTTTAATTATATACTCCTTTCCGGTGATACTTCTTTATTCTTTTCATAATTAAATATCCTTGTCCCATCGGTTACACAGAATAGGCTTCAATGTTTAAGCATAGTACGTTTCCTAACACACAATAATAAGGGTGCGTTTTCATTGGCTATTGTATCATAGAGTTCTCTACCTATGGCTTGCGGTATGGTCAGATTAGAAAACCGTGTTGTGAGACAAATATCACGACTGAGCTCCCCCATTTTAAAAGCGTGAACCACCTGGTGGAGCTTTCCTGTCTGGATTTACAATCACGGTATTCTCCCAATAGGGGCTCAGTCTGCCTTTCTTCTGTCTTGGTTTCCTGCAGGTGGGTCAATTCAAATAGGCACTACTCAAGAAATCTGCCTCAACCCTCTGCGATCCAGGGATAATACCTCATGTTGTGTTAATAAACAGCACATGTGCTGCTGCCTGTCAAATGCTGATCATCAATCAATATTCACCATTACTCTTCTCTGAGTCTGTTCAATGACATGTCCAGAGGGGTTAGATGTTCCTCAAGGTTCCAATAGTTATGAGGATGTCTTACTTACTTACTTAGTCGTTCCCCTTCTACCGTGAGGTGTATGAGGATGTCACCTATAATATTGGTGATAGCTGAGTTGTGTAAGGGACCCAGTAATTTCCTCATCATCCTGGATAAAACACTTGGAGCATTCTTCAACCCAGAACGCAACATATGGAACTCATAGTGCTCCTCCGAAGTGTGAACAGCCAGCAATGGTCTGAGCTCAGGCTTGACTGGAATCTGGCAATACCCTTATCTAGATTCACTAGTGACTCTGTTACTGTAATTATTTCCCAAATCCAGGCAGAGTCTATTTTCACACTCAGCTAAACCTCACTGGCGAGATAATATGATTCATATGGGGAAATGAATTTCCTGCACCAAGAAATCAATTCTCCCTGTAGCATAGCTAAATAATATATATATTCTCAATCCATGTCCGTGTCAAATACTTCCAATGGACTGTGTATATGGGCCGACTAACTACCAATGTTGCCGGTACCCTTTCTAATGCTAATTTAATAGCCGTATAGCGATGTAGACTGAGCTTTAGGCCAATTGCCGAATCTACCACTCCCAATTTTTCTGGGGTTATCCCTCAGTTTCGTTTTCAAAGTGGGCTGACAAACCACTCTTCTATTTCTAGCCAGTTCCAAGAATGCCGAACATATTTGTGCTGGTGCGGGATGGGTCTTTTCCCCTCTCGGTACAAAACGGAGAGTTGCCATGGTAACTGGTTTATTGGAAGACGGTTGGTGAAAATGTGCCATCTTATCCACGCTGTCTACCTGTTTATGTTTATTTTCAGGCCTATGTTCACCGCAATGCGTTCCTAGGTCCTGTTGAGTTTCCCCACTTTGGGATGTCACCTTGCTACATTGTGCACAGGTGGTCACATACTGAAATATGTCTTCAGCAATACCTGGCCAACAATGATGCACTAATGTCCGTTGACAAGTGGTACCAATTTTCTTATGTTCACCGTCTGAATCAACATGTGCTAGTTCCATAACTTTATCCCTATAACTCAATGGAAGTACTAACTGTCCATGTCCTTTTTGTCCTGTTCCAGCTTTCCTGTAAAGCAGTCCATCTTTCAAATAAAATTCTCCTTTCTTAGGGGTGTTATGGCTGTTTGGCAATTTGCCAAAGGAAGGTTTTAATGTTTTATCTTTTTCTTGGGCCTTTTTCATCTTTTTAGGATGAATATTTAGTGGTGTTCCCTCCTCCTTCCTGGGACTTGACCTGGTCAGGAGTGTTGCCATGACGACAGGTTTTATTGGGTTCCCTAGGAAAACATATCTCCTTCCTAACACCAGCGGATAATTAGGATCATCACACACTGCTGCACTGATCACTCCTTCCACATAACGAGTTTTGACATTTATTCTGGATATGGGAAGTGTCAATGTGGCTGTTCCTTTTAATGCCCCTTGTATCTCCACTTTTTCTGTGGTATACTGATCAGGGTTCACCAAGGAGGCACTCACAACTGAATCATATTTAATCCTGAATCATAAAGGCACTTGATAGTTGTACCATTACAAGTTACTTCTTCACAGATGGGGGATGATGGAGATCTACCTGACTTGCTGTCGGTTCCTTCCTGCCCTTTCCCACTGTTATCATACATGCAGCGTGATATGGAGGGCTTTTCTACCACATTCCAGTGTATTGTGGTTATTCATTTTGCAAATTTTGCACCACTTATCTCCTTGTCTGTAGGGTTTATTATCTTGTACCTTAGGGTTCCTGTTTCTATGATCAAATCTGGGTTTGTCATAGTCTTGTCTGTAACTGTGTTGTTGGTCCCTATTATCATACTCACCTTGGAGACAGAGAACTGGTGGTAAGTTTCTCCAGAAAGTAGCTTAGTAGTTCTGAATTTCTTCCTATAAAATTCTGAGTTCTTTTCATAGCGAACCAGCAATGCCTGTTTTAAGATTTCATAATCTTCTTGGTCCTCTCTGCCAAGTTTTGTGAAAACTTCATAAGAGGCTCCTCTCAGCCCTTGAGATAACTTAAGGCTCCATTTCTCTTTCTCTAGGCCATAGTTAGTAGCTAATCTCTCGTACCTACTTAAAAAGACTCAATATCATCTTCTTTCTCCTCAAATGGATCCAAGTGAAAATTCATGGCTCTATTGGAAGCGCCCTGACTTGCACTAGTATCAGATGTAGTTGGACTACTTCCATTTACTGGAACATTTCCTTGAAGTTTAAGCTCTTTCAGTCTCAACTCATGTTCCCTTTGCAATCTCCTTTCTTCAGCCTCAGCAACTTGTCTTCTCTCTTCAGCCTCTATTTGTCTAGCTTTCCTATCAGCTTCTAGTTTGCTAGCCTCCCTATCTGCTTCTAGTTGTAATCTTTTAGCTTCAGATTCTATTTGTAATCTTTTAGCGTCAGCTTCTATTTGTAATCTTCTTTCTGTTTCCAACTTCTTATCTTCTCTTTCTATAAACTTGTCACATTCAGTAGTGACATATTTAATAAGTTCCTCCCCACTTAACCCAAACTCTTTTGCCGCCTGCACTGTAGCCAATCTAAACTTTGCCAAGTCTGCCATTCTCATACACTCTAATC
Organism: Oreohelix idahoensis; assembly: GCA_024509875.1. Classification (NCBI taxonomy): domain Eukaryota; kingdom Metazoa; phylum Mollusca; class Gastropoda; order Stylommatophora; family Oreohelicidae; genus Oreohelix; species Oreohelix idahoensis. The sequence continues at coordinate 236,004 of JAMPIV010019134.1, forward strand.
AAAATTAATTACAGACTTAATTAATACACCTAATTATTTAACTAAAACCACTGTCAGCGTATTCAGACACCAAATTTTTTTTTTTTTCCCTGCTCACTGGTACTACAAATTGCTTTATTTAGCTGTTATTTTTACTTACATTTATTTTTATTTTAAAATTACTCCTACTGCTAACCATAAGACTGACTGTCTCTAAGAAAAGACCCCAGGGTAGTACTGAAATCCCGGATGAGCCTCCAGTGTCACGAAAAGGTTTATTTGTAGTAAAGAATAAGGTTATCCTGGACAAAAAGATGTATCAGGTGATACCAGGATAGTGCCAGGTAAGAGACTGGTCTTACAAGAAATACCCCCTTTTTCTGAAAGAATAAGGGTGTATTGACATCAAAGGTTAGGATCAGCTGTATAAACCTCCAGGTGTGATGAGGGTGAATGTCCTGAAAGTCTATTTGCTCCCTTTCAAGATCCGCCTAAGATATTATGTAATATTTGATGATGTTGGCTAATTTTGCTAAGGGTATTAATTTATGATCTATCTCAATAACTATAATATGTATCAAACAAAACTTGTAACTCAATGTAAATAATGTCAGCAGGTCTGATAGTACATATTTACAATTTTATTTAACCTATACCGGTTCTCTTTTAGGTTAGGTAATTTAAAGAAATTCAAAGATATTTACAGCATAAAATAAATAAACATAGAAACTGTCGTGTGAAATTCTAATCGACATATATAAATTAAAAAGTAAATGTAAAGCCTAACAAATAACTTCAATAAAAGGAAAGAAGAATGGTAAAGAACAGTGCTGTCACAATGACTGTACTCGAAATCCCTCTTTTTTTCTACTTCGTCTGCAAATTGTAACGTTTCACGTTGATAGTAAAAGCCTACTGCAGCATACATGCTTTCTACGATAAAACGTGTACTGCATTTCTAAGAAAAACCTTGAGATACGCAAGCTGACCTATATTTACTATTCCATTCATGTCATTTTATACACTAAGTTACCATAAACGAAAGACAGATGGAATTAGGATAGAGAGAAGGGAGGGCTGAAAGCAGGAACGCATACAACACTAAACACGCGTCTCGCTATACAATTAAAGTCATCACGCGTGTAAGGCCACAAGCACTAATTTTTTTTCAAATCGACAGTGATAAAAAACACTACCCATACGAGAGTTAGGTTTTAAAAACCTGAAAAAACGCTTATTAGGAAACATGACATTATACTGGTTTACGTTTGAAAGCCTGACAGTACCCAGACACCACATCGTATTCGAAGTGAACAGGAGGTAGAAGAAAATGCATATTTTGAACGCAGCCCCTTAGCCCCATAAAATTTATATAGTTGGGTTCCTTAGGACTTGCTGACAAAGAATATGTTAAACTTTACGCAAATAGTCTAGGAATTAACAAATTATAGCCAAAAGAAATAGTGAGGGTGTCAGACAACCCCAAAATCAGAATCGCTCAGTGGCAGATTTTGACACCACCATTGTACGGGAAATAGGTCCCCATGTTAAATCCTATTTGATTGGAGCGCAGTAAATGTAAGGCTAAACACGATTAGTCGGGCTACAAATACTATCTTTTGTTGTTGGGGGAGACGGAAGGAAGGGTACTTTTTTTCAAACGCTTGTGTAAACATAGCTCGATTGGTTAGACCCGCCAATATAGTCAATTAGGAGCGTCAGGTCAGCACCACATTTTCAAATAAACTTTCTAAAGCAACAGTGCGTTGAGATTCAGCTTATATTTTTCTAAATAAAAGCCTGAGACAGTGGCAGGTCGGATTTTGTGCCCATTCATTGCCAGTCAACGTAATTCTGTATTATTTCCATGAATTGTGGTAAGCTTGAAATATTTGATATCTTTTTAATGAAAATTGAATGTAAATTGATAATTTATGTCTGTATATGTGTGTGGTTCAGTAGCGAACATGAGGCAAAGCCTATATAGTGCTCCAACCTGAACAGAAGGTGTCGGAGGAAAGTAAAACTACATGGAATTGCCAAACAGTACACTGACACCTATCTTATTGACTAGAAAGAAATAATGCTGGAATTGCAGAGGCGTAGTAACCATTAGGGAGGAGTATACTGATGTCAATTGTTTCAGATGAAGATAGCAATTGGTCTACCGCTCTGAACTCAGTGTTTGTTATGTATTGTGTTCAGTCTGGAATTAGATTATAAATTAGTTATGAAGTAGGAGGTACAACCTTCTTGTTTCAGGGACTGTGGTCCTAAAGTTATTGAGCAGCACCTGGTCTGAGCTTTGCTGAATCTGGAGGCTTACAGCATACTCCTGGGTCCAGATAGCGACTAGTGAGGTGTCTCCAGAACACAGGGGAGCAATCGAGCAGAGGAGTCTTTTCCTGCCGCCATCACGAAAGTTAAGCCTCTGTTACCAGTGGAGCTCAACATTATGTGTCCCCTCAAAAATTGACATTTTATTAAAAAAGAGGGACAATACCTTGTTTAAATTGACAGGAACTGTGAACTTTTCCCCCATACTATTTCCCAGATAAACAAACACTTGAAGTCATGATGACAAATAACAACATAGCTTGAAAAACAAAACCAGTATTACCTCATAGTACTACTACACAACTGACACACATAGGATAATATTAATAAAATATGTCACTACACGGTTCATATTTATAAATTATGTATATATAAATTGTGATTACAATTGATTGTGATTCCTGGTTCACTTTGTAGTTGAATCAGGACATATATTAGTGAAAGTAATTAATACATATATATTTGAAACTTTACCAGTGACTCATTTAAGATAGTCTTATAGAATGTTAAATGTGGGTGAGTGTCACAGTGTTGTCAAGTGTGGTGGAATAAATTAAATTGTTTATCTGTCTGTTGTTGTTGTGACTTACACTTCATCATATACATACCCTAGACATTCAACGTAGTCATCACCATATCCCAGAATAATTCTGACTGAGTTATAAATGTGGCAGCAAGTAAGGTTATCTGTAAAACACTACACCTATTAGATACAGATACCTTCACAGCTGATCTCAGTCAGTACACTAAGTCCCCTATAAATATTTATATCATCCCACTTTACCACAGAAACTTTAATTATCAAACAGAATCCTGTCTTGAAAGTTCTATTTTTCTCTACACTGATTAATTATTATAATTCACTAGAGTTTGTCACTAGGTTGAACTGTGAAGGTAATAATAGATACATTCTGTCCATAAGAAATCATCCTTCACTGTGTTTTTATTTCTGTTTATATTTTATGTTATATACTGAATAGGCTGACCAGTGGCCATATATCGCCACTTATCTGGTGGGTGACGAATTCAAACTTCTCCCGCCATAGACTAACACATCTGTGAAATTTCAGGCCGTAGAACTGGGGTGGCTGGTTACAATGACTTCACGAGCACTTGCACCTCAGAGTCCAACACAGTTAGTTGATTCAGATACTTCTGGTAGTTTGCAGGATAAAACCTGGAATACAAATAATCACAACCCCTGTATGGTCCAGCACTATTCTGTACTTACATACAATAGACATAACATACAGTGTCAGACGTTGTGCTAACATATGCACAGGACAATTTACCTCACCACCAATCACAGCCAGTTCACGGTGATTACAATTTGCTTATAAATCCTAAGTTAGATTCCTTTGTCCATGATCTGCTTCCATACAATGATTTGGTATAGTATAAATGTACTAAGTAATATCTTTATCGATTCATTACAACAATTCCTGTCAATCCTTCCTTAGGTTCCTGATAAATGTAATTCCTGTAAGAAATACTCTTTCAAATACAATATCAAACTTACAGTCGTATTTTTGCCATCATTCTCAATTATTTTACACTTTTCACAATGCTGGCTTTCCTCTCTAAAAGTCAACACATGCTTGCGTTTCAGCCGACAACACATTCGTCCTGTAATATTTCTTAACACACGCTATGCACTTCCTAACACACCAGTGGATTAATCGCAACAAAAATCTTATATACCAGCTCTTCCTCCGTATCGGATCACATGGGGGAAAAAGGGTGTAAAGAATCTCAAATTGAGGCCTATTTTTGCCTTCTGCTCACTTAGTAAAAACTAGTTTTTCAATTATCTTCTTTATTTGTTGGGCGATTTTGTTCATCTAAAGCCTGAATTATACTGTGAATTATTCTGTGTTGATCTATCTATTTATTAGTTAGTTGGCAAAATGCATTTTAATATATGCATGCTTTAACTAGCTAAGTTGGGACTAACCATGATGTAACGAAGCTCTTTCACTCGATATTTCTATCTTACAAGAACACTATTTGAGAAAGTTTTTACACCTACCTCTAAAGTAACATTCCCGTTGTTTAATTATATACTCCTTTCCGGTGATACTTCTTTATTCTTTTCATAATTAAATATCCTTGTCCCATCGGTTACACAGAATAGGCTTCTATGTTTAAGCATAGTACGTTTCCTAACACACAGTAATAACGGTGTGTTTTCATTGGCTATTGTATCAGAGAGTTCTCTACCTATGGCTTGCGGTATGGTCAGATTAGAAAACCGTGTTGTGAGACAGACTAATATCACGACAGTAATCTTGTTGGATGTAGCAAATACGTATGAATCCGTTCCACACCAGATGCTGTGGCAGGGCCTGGAAATGTACCATATTCAACAAGAAATTTCAGCATTGCTGAAGCTGTATTTCTCAGGGTTCTGTCTCAGATTTTCAATTAGAGAGTACACAACGAAGTGGATTGACCTATAAGTTGGAATAGCGGTGGGATGTACCACCTCTCCGATGCTATTCGTGTTGGTTATGCAAGTAATCCTCAAAGCAGCTGAAGGATTTGCAATAGGGCCAAAGCTCAATGGACAGTGTCACATGCCCCTAGCATTCATGAATGACACAACAATTCTGACATCAGATGAACATCAGGCCTGGAGAATGTTAGGACGCCTGGACGAACTAATCAGCTGGTGCAGAGTGAACTTGAAACCTAAGAAATCTACAAGCCTATCAGTCAGGAAAGGGAAGACATTTGAGTTTACATTCATGGCTTCAAACCAATGAATACCTACTGTCATTGAGTAACCTGTTAAGTCTTGGCAGGGTTTATGATGCCTCATTAAAAGACTCAAAGGCAGTTCAACAGACAATAGAAATGGCAGACAGAGGACTACAGATCATAGACCAAAGCAGACTCCTAGTAAAGTTCAAACTGTGGTGCCTCCAGTTCACGTTGATACCTGAATTGCTATGGCCACTGCTTATATACGAAATAAGGACGTCGAGTGGAGCTATATAGCAAAAGGTCAAGTTCATGAGGAAATTGTTAGGAGTACCACCAGGTCTGCCAGACGTAGCACTGTACTGCAAGAAGGCAAAGCTTGTGCCTCAGTGTATGATCTACTGAAACTGTTGGAGTTGAGGGGACAGTCAAGAACAAGGGTGCTTAAGAGGTGCAGCGAAACTGCGGAAAAGACATCGTGCTGGTTGTAGAACAACCGCAATGGGCCATACACAGTGGCTGCAACGAGACCTCTTGCACCCATCTTAACAGCCAAAACCCTTGCAGTGAACCCATCGTGTCTCAAGTCCGTGGCCAGATCATTATACTTGGCCACTTTGAACAAGTGTTGGTCCAATCCGGATTCAAATGGCACGATCAGCTCAATAATTATAATCTTGTGCGATGATGAGGAATGCAGTACACTATCTGGCCGTCGTGAGATGATCAGATACTCTCTGGACATGCCCCTAGCCCAGGTAGGTCTACTGCCATATCTCAGTCATTTGCAACAGTAAAGAAAAGATGGTAAACTGCTACTTGATTTACTTCATTTGGGAAGTGCTGACGTTCATGCTCTCAGAAAGTATGTATTTGCAGTGCTTGGTCTAACTTTGCTTTTCGCCTTCACCCTTGCCAGGTCTATTGTAGCAGCCAGCTCATTTAGTACTCTGTTGTAGCGCCATGTGTATCGTCCTTGCCCTAATGACACCTTGCAAGCTGAGAGCACATGTTCAAGTGTCTGCCTCTCATAGCACAGGAGGCACTGATCATCATCAGACTTTCCCCATCTCACAAGGTTTGCGGACGACGGCAGGACGTCATACATTGATCTAATAATGAAGCTGAGTCTAATAGGTGCCATATGCCAAGGTGGAGTGGGCTCAATACTCTGCACAAGACAACAGAAGGCTGACACATGGGAGTCATGACCCAATTTGGTCCGCCCCCTTACAGTGTAAAGGAGATTAAGAGGCCGAAACGCTTGATGGACCGGAGGACCACTTCTGATGATCAGATTGCCTCTTGATGTATCGCTCTGTGTAAAATTTGCTATCATGCAAAAAATAACCCCTTCTTAGCGTTCTATGCCTTCGATAATCTTAGTGGGGTACCCGAGGACCTGGCAGACTCTCCATAGGGTATCTCGTCCAACAAAAAACAATTTAAAATATGGCTGCCATCTTTCTCCGACATTTTCTTAATTTTTCTGTGACTGTGCAGACTGTAAAACTACAGTCTTGTATTTTGATACATAGAGTTTAGTGGGCATTGGTTGAAGTATGCTGCTAGATCTTAGAATACTATTTTCTATAAAGCTGAACACATGTATTTGATTTTATGTTCGCGCGAAGCGGGAAATTTTAGCATCCCCAATAATTTAAGGGTTCAGCGACACGCTTATGAAGAAAACGCTACTGTCAGTGGCGTAACTATCGCCAGGGTGGACCGGGCACGTCCTGGTGGGCCGAGCCTTGATTTCGCCCCGGAAATTAGTGGTCGGAATGGGCAGTCGCCATTATACATATCCTTTTAATTTCCTTTTTTTTCATGCTTTTAAACAACGTAGCATGTCCCACTATCTTGATGCAGAAATATGTTTGGTTTTTAGGACCATCACCATTGCACACGAACAACTCCATCAGTGCTCCGATCTCCTCCCGTAGATCACACAAGGAGGATCTCAGCACAGTGCACGAACTCCATAGCACCGCCGAGGATCCCAGTGTGTGTATGCAGGAATCCACATTCAATAAATACTTTTGTGCTGGGTAGTTTTCCTATTTTTTAATTTTACCAGGGCAGCGGACGTTTGGCCTACTCTTTATGATTTCTAACAAAGCAGTTTTTGCTTACTTACTTACTTACTTAGTCGTTCCTCTTCTACCGTGAGGTGTAGAGGTTTGGAAGAGAGAGCGCCAGACTATCCTATCGGCTGTCTTTTTCCTGGCCTGGTTCCATTCTAGTCCTCGGTCCTTCAAAGATTGTCTAATATTGTCCTCCCAGCGGACTCTGGGTCGTCCTGGAGGTCTGGATCCCTGGCTCTTTGTTTCCCATGCTTGTCGTGGTAGCCGATCTTCTCCCATTCTGCAGACATGGCCAAACCATCTTAGTTGGGACTGTTCTATTTGGGTCTGCAGCGGGTGGGATTTTAGGCCTTGACGTATCGTCTGGTTGCGGACCATGTCTCTTCTTGTTACTTCAACCACCTTCCTCAGATACCTCATTTCTGAGGTTTGAATCTGGCTTTTGTGGGTTGTAGTCATTGCCCATGACTCGCATCCATATGTCAAGACTGGGACATAGGTGGAGCGGTATACAGCCATCTTCGTTTTCTTACCAACCTCTTTCTTGCTGAGGAATCCTCGATTTATGGCCTGATAAAGTCTCCCAGCCGCTGCTTTTCGAGTGGCCAACTCTTCTTTGATGCCCCCCTTTCGGTCTATAATAGCTCCGAGATATTTAAAGTGGTCGACCTGCTCCAGGACCTGTTCTCCCAACTTAATCTGATGTTTTCTTTCTTCTCGTGATATCACCATGGATTTTGTTTTAGAGCTGCTTATGACCATCCCTCTCTTCTCCAGCTCTTCCTTCCAGACTTGCAGGTTGGATTGGAGATGTGTCTCTGATTTAGCAATCAGGACAACATCATCAGCAAATGCTAGCTCTGAAATACAGACCTGTCTCATCTTCCAGTACCCCACTGAATACTTTCTTGTTCTCTCCTTACATGCCTTGATGACATCGTCCATGAGGAGTATGAAAAGATAAGGTGACAGGATATCGCCTTGTCTTACACCAGTGGTGGTCCTGAACTCTTCTGACTTATAGTTTGCTGTCCTCACATAATTTCTGCAAGACTTGTAGAAGCTCTGTATAGCATGAATCAGAGGTGCTGGAATGTTCTTCCTTGCCAAACAGTCCCAAAGTTCGCTCCAGGGGACCCTGTCAAACGCCTTTTCCAGATCTATGAAACAAAGATGGATCTCACTCTTGTACTCAAGGGCCTTTTCACTCAGCTGCCTGAGTGTGAAGATTAGGTCTTGAGTACTTCGGTTTGCTCGGAATCCGCACTGGGCTTCATCCAATTGTGGCTCAGCTAGGCATCGGAGTCTCTGCTCTAGGATTCTAGAGTAGATTTTACCAGGGACACTGAGAAGGGATATGCCTCTGTGGTTTCCACATTGTCGATTGTCACCCTTTTTGAAAATCGGTGTTATAATGGCAATCTCCCAATCCTTTGGTATGGCCTTGTTGCACCATGCTGCCTGTAGGACCCTTAGGAGTAATAGGTCGCCTGATGCTCCCATGTACTTAACCATTTCTGGTGTTATACCATCATGCCCTGCTGCTTTGCCCATCTTGATTTTCTCCAGTGCTGCCTTCAGTTCTTCCATCTTTATGTCATCTTCATCACCATTTGTATCCTCTTCTGTGCTAGTGGTTATCATTTCTGATGCTCTACCTTGCTCACCATCAAGGAGTTCTGAGAAATATTCTTTCCATCTTTCCATTACTTCCTTCGGGGCAGTAAGCAATTTGCCTTGCTTGTCCTTTATAAATTTAAGAGGGCATTGTTTTTCCTTCCTCATGTTCTTTAGGGTCTTATAGAACAATTTCTGGTTTTCTTGCGCATCCTTTTCTAGCTTTTCTCCAAATTCTTCCCAGGACTTCTGTTTTGCTGCTAGCACCTTGTTCTTTGCTTCTGTTCTGAGTATCACATATTCTCTATATTTCTCTATTTGTCCTGCTGTGTTTTTAGCTCCTAAATATTGTTTCCATGCCATTTTCTTTAATCTTATTTTCTCTTTGACTTCCTCTGTCCACCAAGGTGTCCTCTTTCTCTTGTTCCCAAGTCGGACTTCACCACATGCTTCTGCAGCAGCTGTCTTTATGATGTCCTTGAATTTAAGCCACAGGGTTTCCAAGTCATCAGGTTGTTCTTCTGTGTTTCTCACCGCTGTAGCAATAAGCCCCCTGATATCTGGTCTTAATTTCTGGCTCTTTCAGCTTGTAGGTCTTAATGCTCATTTCTTCCGTTCGTTTACTTGGTTTCTTGCGTGGTGCTGGACAGTTCCTAGGCTGAGCAACTCTTTCAGTTGTTCTTTTGATTGTAAGCAGGTAGTGATCACTTCCAATCTCTGGCCCCCTCCAGACTCTAGCATCCCGGACATATTTGAATGAGCTCCTCCTAACAATGGCATAGTCGATCACTGACTTCTCATTCTTTGTTGGTTCACACCTAGTGTATGCATGTATGCGCTTATGGGGGAACTTTGTGTTGGTAATGATCAGATTCTGCTCACTGCAGAATCTGAGGAGTCGCTTTCCATTGTCATTGAGAGTATCTTCTCCATATCTTCCGATAACTCCACCCCATCTAGCTTGGTCATTTCCAACTCTGGCATTGAAATCTCCGAGCATGATAATTTCATCTAGGCAGTCATCCACTGTCCTTTGAAGCAGCTCGAAGAATTCTTCCTTGACCTCTGCTCTCTCATCCTCATTTGGCCCATACACTATGACCAGGTTGACTATGGTTTCTCCTTCTTTTAGTTTTACAACCATAATGCGCTCCGAGACAAAGTTCCATCCCTTGATACTATCTTTCTGGTTTTTGGCCACAATGCAACCCACACCCCCTTTAGCTCTTTCAGATGTGGGTACACCACTGTATAGCAGAGTGTTGCCATCGAGATCCATGACTCCTTGTCCCTTTTTCTTTGTTTCGGTAATAGCCAGGATTTCTAGTTTTGCTTTCCTCATCTCTTCCATCAGCTCCTCTTCTTTCCCATTTATACTTCTTGTGTTCCATGTTCCATAAGTCGTAGTCCGTAGTCCGTTCCAGTTCGTCGCCTTTAGAATCAGTCCGGTTTTCTCTCTTATATTGCTTGTAATCATAGTTTAAGACAAACAGGTGATTGGCCTGTTGTGCCTTTGCATGGTGGAGGGGCTGCCTCCTTACGGCCTCCATGCAGGCCGCCCTCCTCCTTTTTCATCCGGGCTTGGGACCGGCATAGGCGGAGTTAGCAGTTTTTGCTCCACCACAATACAGTACATACATACACTCAAAAAATATCAATTTCTTAACGTTCTATGCCTTCGATAATCTTAGTGATGTACCTGAGGACCTGGCGGACTCTGAAAGGCAGAAATGAAATATATTAGGAAGACATAAAAAGATCTTGAGCGGACTTGGGACCGGCCTAGGTGTTTGGGGCGGAAGCATTTCTCAAACTTTTTTGACATGGGCCTGTACACATCTTACCAATTTTTGAACGCCTATGGTTGGAAAAGCTGAAATGAAAATATTGGGGACATAAAAAGATCTTGAGCCCAAAGGCACCAGTTTGTTGAACGCCTATGGTGTTTGGGGAACTAAAGGTAATAATATAGATCAGCATTTCTCAAACTTTTTGGGCTCAGGACCCCTTTACACTCTTACAAATTATTGAGGACCCCAAAAAGCTTTTGTTATGTGGGCTATATCTACCGATATGTACCGTATTAGAAATTAAAACAGAGAAATTTGTAAATATGTGTTTATTAGTTCATTTAAGGACCCCCTGTAAGGACCTCGAGGACCTCAGGGGTCCTCGGACCACACTTTGAGAACCGCTGATGTAGATTATTAAATAAGTGAAAAGGTAAAGATAGTCCCATAGCAGATACTACCGTAGGGGAGTTAAGTGTTAGATACTTCACTATACTAGTCCAGAATCGAAATGTGGGGTGATCAGTTCCCTTCCTCGCTGCCTTTTCCTTCCCTAACTCAAAGTCAAGTACCCATTTACAGCTGGGTGACTGGAACGTGTTGGTACCGTGATTCGAACACGGCACCACCTTTTCCGCGAGAGACCAGCGCTCTAACCACTTTGTCAATCGGACGCTATTAAATAAGTAGTTAAATTTAAAAGAATTGTATAGTTAAACAGTTTAAAAAATAAGTACATCATTTTTAGGCACAGATTTGCCTTATATTGATAGTTGATGGTTATAGTTGTTTAATCCATTATGTAAGAGGAGTCCCAGTTAGTTTGTTCCCGAGGCCCCGTACCTTGTAGTTACGCCACAGCGTACTACACCGCCGAAAGCGGGGCGTCTGGTTACTTAATCTGTGGCGCCAAACCTCCACTTCTATTAAAGGGGTCTGCATATAGGGACATAACGTCTACCGACAGATCACATAGGATGTTGTAGAACGCTAGGTGATGGAGGGGGAAAAAGATGTGGCCGGGGGAGTGGACGGGAACGGCACCAAATCAAGTTAGATGTGACCGGGCTTGGTCACGGTGACAAATCAAGTCTAGTGTGACAGGGTGAGAATGGGGTGGAATCTTTTATCAATGTTCATCTGTTGTTTTACTGGCGACTGCCAGAGGTGGTGCTTACAGATATGAATTGGAACATAACCCAGGTGGTTCTTTTGGGAGACTCGTAACTGTGTTTACGTTTTAGGCTGTTAGATCGTCGAAAATATGGTAATATTCTTTTCTCTATTACCTGATGTAAACAAACGACACTTCCTACTGACGTTCAGGAAATAAGTTCAAGCTGGACTAAATATGAAGGAATACCTTTATTTAGTGTCTGTAACCTCTGACAACTTCATAACAGTTCATAAATACATGAGCTTCTGTGGTATACAAACCAGTCATCCCAAGAAATAACACACAGCCATCGAACTTACAAGATGGTCCAAACCCCAAAATCACTGCCTCGCTCGTCTCGTGCCTAAAACCAACTCACTTAACCCCCTTCTCTCAAACCATCACTTCCGTCCTAGCTACTGAGCAATTCTACCCCAAGTTCGATGACGTCATTCCTGAACACTTTAATTAAATCACTCATAGGATTTGTGACTAGTGTTATTACACTAACTAGACACGCTCAAATACTTAGTGTTTAATCTTGCTAAGTATTCTTACCCTAACTCTAATTAAGTGGCAGCACCTTAGTGTTAATCCGACGTACGAGTTCCTTGTCACGAGCAAGTTTACAAAAGTTCATTATAGTATTACTAGCAACAAACCGCCAAAATTGGCAGGTTTTTAATTATAGTGTGTTGTTTCTGTTACACGTATTAAATTGCTACTTCTTCTATAGTCTCGCTTGCTCGCTGTGAATGACGCGATCGTCTCTTCCTTTTTAACCATCTTATCATTTTGATCCATAATATTAAGTCTGCAATACTTTAAATTAAAATTTTGTCTTCAAGAAACAATCAGAAACTTACATTTTAAGGTTATTTTTAAGAAAAATGATGAGTTAAACCTGTTTCCCGAATGAAACTGAACAGAAGAGTGTCTTGATTGCCTGTTGATTTAATGCACACAGTCACACTTTTCTATTTTCGCGAGAGTACATATAAGGGGAAACAATACAATTATTGTCTAACTTAACCACAGTTGCACCTCCTTAGCTGTAGTTGATGGTTAATGTACTCTCTCGAAAATAGAAAAAGTGCGCTAATGACGGTGTGCAAAATGTGACTGACCGACCGACCGACCGAAGTTATACGGCGGGAATTATGGTATTGGAATCCTACATGAGACGAGAACGCGATCTTTTTTAAGTGAAATTAACGTTTGGTAAAATTGTTTTATTAATTTGAATCTTTTTACCGCTCTATTGATAGAATTGCTGGAAGTAGACCGTCTGGCAGAGATGAAAGTTGCGTAATTCCATTCATTCATTCATAACCCTCCACTCCCAAAGGAGCATAGGCCTTAAACAAACACATGCCAAGTCCTCTTGTCACGTGCCATCATCTCAAGTTCTTTCCACGTTCTCCTTATCATTTTCACCTCTGTTTCCAGCTCTCCTCTCCATGTGCTTCTTGGTCTACCTCTGCTTCTCTTGCCCTGGGGATCCCAGAACAAGGACTGCCTTGTAATGCCATCAACAGGTTTCCTCAGTGTGTGTCATATCCACCGCCATTGTCTTCTTCTCATCTCTTGTTCCACTGGCACTTCTCTAGTTTTTGTCATCAGTTCCACGTTGGTAACCTTGTCATACCATTTTAATCCCTCTATTCTACGCAAGCACCCACTCATGAAAGTCTGTAGCTTTTTGGCAGTTGTCTTTGCTGTTCTACATGTCCCAGAGCCACACAACAGGACTGACTTCACACTTGAGTTGAAGATTCTTATTTTCGCGTTGGATTCGACCTCTCCCGATCTCCATACATTTCCCAATGCAACGAAAGCCCCTCTTGCTTTTTGTATTCTTATTTTGATATCACTGTCTGTCCCTCCAACTTTGTCTGTATTGCTGCCAATATATGTGCACGACTCTACATCCTGTACCGGTGCCCCCTCAAGCCCAACCCTGTTATCACCACCTGCATTTATTCTCACTATCTTTGTCTTTTCCCTGTGCATTTTCAGACCCAATTGCTGTGACCTCTCATCGAGTGTTCTCAATTAGTCCTGCATCTGATTACGGCTATGGGACAGAAGAGCTAAGTCATCAGCAAGATCCAGATCATCCAACTGCTTAGTCAGAGTCCACTGGATTCCACCTCCGTTGTGTGCCGTCGACGGTTCTGCAAGCTGTCCCTCATGAAGAACTCTGCATGTCATGTCTTCACATGCCTTCTTTATCAAATTAATGATCCCCAGGGGAACTCCACAATGCCTCTTCAATTTCCAAAGTGACTCTCTGTCCACACTGTCAAATGCTCCCTCGCAGTCCACAAATCCAATGTACAGTGGTGAATTCCATTCCAGACCCCGTTCAACCATTATTCTCAAAGTGGCCATCTGGTCTGCACAGGATCTGTCCCGTCGAAAACCTGCCTGCCTATCTCCCAGCCTCCTGCCCATGGACCCCCTTAATCTTTCAAGGACAATCCTGTTTAACACCTCTCCTGGCACCGAAAGTAACACCACTCCTCTATAACCTGTGCACTCCTGCAAAAATCCCCCCCCCCCCCAGGCAACCCAACCAGACACCCTTCCCTCCACTACGCCGGCATCTCTTCCCACTCCCAGACCCCACCAAGCAATTTATATAACATCTCTGTAGCTGTGTCGATATCTGCTTTGATGGCCTCCGCTGGAATGCCATCAGGTCCATACGCTTTTCCATCTCATAGAAGCCCCATGGTCTTCTTTATCTCTTCCCTCGTTGATCTTTCACCGTTAATTTGTAGCTCCTCTTCTGCTGGCTGGATGTCCGGGGGGTTATGTGGAGCTGGTCCATTGAGAAGGTCCTCAAAACATTCTGTCCACCTCTTCATTTGCTCCTGCACATTGCTGAGCAGCCCTCCATTCCCGTCTTTTATGAAGCAACCTGTCCGCCCGTATTTCCCCGTTAGCTTCTCTGCGCCTAAATACAGTTCTCTGATATTCCCCTTGGCCGCAGCATCTTCCGCCTCTCCCGCCAACTCCTCAATATACTTCCTCTTGTCTCTTTTGACACCTCCCTTTACTTCTTTGTTTGCTTCTGTGTACACTTCTTGAGCCCTGGCTTTGGAACTTCTGGTTTTGCTTGTGTTTAAATCTGCTTTCTTGTTTTTCCTGTCTTTTATCTTACTTATGGTTTCTGTTGTTATCCATGCCTTTTGTTGTCGTTCCCTTTTCCCCAGCATCTCCCCACTTGTCTCATTCCATACCGTTTTGATTTGCTGCCAATAGTCTTCTGTATTCTCTGCATCTTCCAGCTGTTGGAGCACTTGGAATTTGTTGGATAATGTGGCCACAAATTTGTCTCTTGTTTCTTGATTTCCCAGATGTCCTACATTAAATTTTTGTCTACAATTTTGCATTGTTGCATATCTCTTGAGTTTCATTTCCACCCTGGCTATCAGAAGGTGGTGATCTGATGCCACATCTGCTCCTCCACATACCCCCACATCCTGCAATGATGATCTAAACTTCTTGTTTATGCATATATGATCAATCTGATTTTCTGTTCTATGGTCTGGTGATATCCATGTTGCCTTGTGTATTCTCTTATGTGGAAACATGCTTCCTCCTATAGCCAGTTGATTTGAAGCACAGAAGTTTGAGAATAGTTCCCCATTTTCATTCATTATTCCTAGCCCCTGTTTTCCCATGACTTCTTCAAAGCCGGCGTTGACTGTACCTATCCCTGCATTCATGCCACCCATCAAAACCGTGATGTCTCATCTTTTTACTTTTTCCATAATTTCATGTAGTCTAGTACAAAATGCTTCCCTCACCGACTCCCCTTTGTCATCAGTTGGTGCACAACATTGGATGACATTTACATTTATTTCTTTTCAGCTGTTTTAAGAGAAGCTGTTATTATTCTGGATCCAACAGCTTCCCATTCAATGAGTGCTTTCTGTGCTTCTTTAGATAACATAAGAGCTACCCCCCTTCACTGTGGTGCGAACTTTCGTCTTCATGTCCTGAGGACAGCACCAATTCACCTGTGATACGTTTCTCCCTGTCCCCCCCCCCCCCCCCCAACCCGTTTCACACAGTCCCAGAACCCCGATTTTACACTCCCTCATCTCTGCCGCCACCTGTGTCACCCTCCCTTGTTCGCCCAATGTCCGAACATTCCAGGTGCCAAATCCGGAAGTTCCCCTAGAAGAAAGAAGGTTAGTCAGCAACACAGACTCCTTTCGGCTTTCTCTGTGTTGCATCATACGCCTCCCTGCGAGAGGACCTTCCCCTGTCTTGGATGGCCGTGCTTTATTTTCTTTAATTGACTTGTCCATGTTTGTTGAAGTTTTTTGTGGTTTAAATTTTTTACGGGATGGGGTAACCGGTCCCATGCCCAACCCTCCTTAGTCGCTTTCTACGACATGCTTGGTAGGGAACAGTGTTAATATTCTTTGCTCCCCTTTCGGGCCCCGGTAACACACGGGTGAAAGTTGCGTAAAGGCTTCTTCTTCTTCTTCTTCTTCCATCCTTAGCCACCAACCGGCAAAGCAGTGTGTGGCCAGTACGCCTAGTGGCGTCTTAGGGCAACAACAAATTGATCAATCTATTGCTGTTTCCACCACGCCTAGTGGCGTCTTTGTGGAACAAAAACAGACCAAACAATCTATCATTGTTTCCGTAATCAGATTGGTTGGCAAGCAGGTGATCAGCCCACTGTGCGAAGTTTTTACGGGATGGGGTAAACAGCCCCATGCCCATACCCTCCTTAGTCGCTTTTTACGACATGCGTGGTAGGGTGCAGTGTTACTATTCTTTGCTCCCCTTTCGGGCCCCGGTAACACACGGGTGGTAAAGGCTTCAATTATTCCAAATTCGAAATACTCTGAAACAGACATAGTTTTATTGAGGTAGATATTCAAACACCTCAGCGTTTCTAAAGTAGATCCCCACAGGTCGTGGGCTGCCTGTCGTTGTTCTATAATATAAATTGCCTGCAAAGACATTACTACGCCTCTTTATTTGCTCTTGCATTGGGGAGGTTTCTGTTGTAGTTTACATGCTGCGATTGCTTGCCTCAGACGCAACTGCAAATGAGCCCCTTCTTACAACATGATGGAGAGAACAACGGTTATATTATTGTTTAGTTCGATCAGAATCACCAAGAGTCAACACTCAGTGGTGGTGGATAAAAGACAAGACAAGCTTGATCAGAGAGCTCTGTCAATCACACGAGGTGATGTTCTTCGAGGAAGTTGAGGGGAACTGCTGTAAGACGTGGAGTACGATGGATGGGTGCTTCATCGACTTTGTCAACCACTTCCACCCCACCATCAAGTTCACCTCCCTCATCTCCACAGTATCTGTCAACTTTCTTGACATTACTATTACTATCACGCCTTCCGGCCTTAATACCTCAGTATACTACAAGCCGACAGATGCCCATAGCTACCTTCTGTATACCTCTTCTCATCCTCGGGCCTGTCGTGACTCCCTTCCATTCTCACAACTTCTCCGCCTCCGTCGTTTGTGCCTAGACGATGATGACTTCCACTTCCGAGCCAATGAGATGTTGGATTTCTTTCGTAGCAGACTTTATCCGGAACATGTTCTCACCTCTGCCCTCCAACGTGTGCTCCCCATCTCTCGTCAGGAGGCCCTCAAACCTCACTATAAACCCACTTCGGATAGAGTCAAATTGATCTTGACCTATCACCCTCACAGTACTGCAGTCAAACAGATCCTTTTCCGCCATCTCCCTATCCTCCAAGCAGAGTCTGGGACCCAGGAAGTTTTCGGTGAAGCACCTTTGGTGGCATATAGGCGTGACAAGAACTTGAAGGATCTTCTTGTTCGCAGCCGTCTTCCAAAGGAGAATGCCACTCAGTTTGACACACTACCCTGTGGTCGGACACGATGCAACACGTGCAAGTATGTCATCTCAACCAACAAAGTGTCTTTTCCTGAGGCTACGTACACCATCACCAGTAGCCATACACTTTTAATGGTCCTGACCATCATGGTCCCATCGACATCCAGGTCACGGCGATCAGATCCTGCTCCTCTGACACTGCCAGCCGAGAACAGCTTGAGAACCGTCTTATCCACCGCATGGGGTGTCTAAAACCAGCCGGTCTCAACACTCTGCACACCTTTGTCTGAGGTCACCCTCCCCCCCCCTTCCCCTCTTCCCCTTTCCTCCCTTGTTCCATTTTGACTCTTTCCACTCTTATCCTATTTTTCTATTTTCTGCCGCCTTCTAATAATATGTATGAATATAAAATACACTGTTTTTAATATGTCTTGATTTTTTTTTATTTCATATTTATTTATCTCCAACTAATTCTGTCCTCTTCTATTTCCAGTCCCCACTAATATTACGTTTGGGTAGTTTATTGTTCAGTTTCGTTTTTTAGTTTCGTATTATGTATTGTATACATCCGGTGGTGACAGTCATTTCCTTTTCCGGGCACGCCAGTCCATTTGCGGGAAGTTTCCTTCAGGGAAGTACCATGGTACAATTTTTATATTAATTTTTATATTTATTTAGGTTCTTATGTGTCCTATCTAGCCTTTACTTTCTTTCCTTTCCCTGACGAAGGCCTTGTGATCGTAACGTTGGCTATTTTCTTTGTCTTTTGTCCTCGTAAGACGAATTACCTTTTTTCGATTTTTTTCCCCACCCATCCGAGGTGATGTTCTTGCATCGCTCGATCAGAATCACCAAGAGCTAACGTGCAGTGGTGGTGATGAAAGACAAGACTAGGTTGATCAGAGAGCACCCCATCGAGGCCAGCTCCTTGACGTGGAGATGGGGCTCAAGTACAGCCATCAGCGGATGAAAAACCAAGACTGGCCAGGCCCTCCTACATTCGAGCAAGACCACAGTCTGCCTTAGCAAGTCGAGGTGCTGAAGATGGAGGCAACCAGCCAAGGGGAGCACCACAGCAATCAGGATGCCACGCACACACGCAATGGAAATATGTCTATATCTACAAAACGTTATGGCACTCGCCCTGTGACGGACACCCAGGCAGACGCAGTGCCGGGCCCTCTGCCTCAAAAGGGCTCAACCCCTACTACTGGGGGTCCTTCTCAATTGCCCCGGGGAGCCAGGAGGCATGAGAATAGAGATACTGGCCAAGCAAAGCAAAGACCACTTAAAATAATGCACTGGAATTCTGAAGGCGTCAACAGTAAAAAAGATGGCTACAGCAAAAAACTAGAGCTCGAAAATATCTTGAATGAAGAGCAAGTAAATGTATGCTGCTTGCAAGAAACCCACCTCAACAAAGATATAACCTTCAAAATCAGAGGCTACCAGTGCTACCGATCCGACCGAATAGACAGGCGAAAGGGTGGAATACTGACACTCGTGAGGAGAGGTGATGAGCTTGAAAACTGGCAGGATGACAATGGGCTTATCCTGATTAACCAGCCAATCGACCCACCAACCTTCTACTCGAGATCATGGCACACCACCTCTACACCAGACCTGGCATTCCACTCACCCGGCCTGGAGTGGAACACCACACCCATTGTAGGGAAACAACTTGGAGGCAGCGACCACTGGCCAGTCTTCCTAATTGTGGAAAATGAACTTGTCAAGGAGAGCAGCACTCTCTCTAGGTGGAACTACAAGAAGGCAGACTGGACAATGTACCAGCATCGTACCAGTATACTGGCTAGAGATCTGTCTGTAGACAAAGACATCAATAAGTTAGTCGATGAATTCAGCAGATGCATATTACAGGCTGCTCGTGAAACAATACCTAGAGGGGCTCGTAAGCACTACAAACCATATTGGAATAGTGAACTAGAGCAACTGCACAACGACGTGGAAACATCTCGAAAGCAGGCAGAGACCAGTCCATGCCAATAACACCACAATAACTACCAGCAAGCTAAGGCCAATTTCCAAAGGGCCAAGTTGCAGGCCAGGCTGAGAAGCGGGAAGGAGAAAACAGAGTTCTTGAACTTTGAAAGAGATACAAGGAAACTGTGGAAGCTGGTAAAACAACTTAATGATGAGGGTACAGGGAGAAACTCAAAGATTGCACTGTACAAAGATGGAAACATCCTCATGGGAAAACAGGCAGCTGATCACTTTGCAGACTCCTTTGCTAAAGACAACAACATCGAAGTAAGCCCAGAGAAGCAACAGGAGACTCGTGAGAAACAACAATACTCAGGACGAGATGGAACCATACCTGAAGTTATGGAGGCACCAATCACATTCAGAGAACTGGAGCTTGCAATATCCAAATTGAAAATGAGAAAGTCGCCAGGAGTTGATGGAGTGTCCAATGAAATGATTAAGAACTTGGGAACCGCAGCAAAAACAAAGCTGCTGCAGATCTTCAATATCTGTTGGAACTCAGGCAGAGTTCCACAGACCTGGAGGGAAGCAATCATGATACCACCCCTAAAACCAGGAAAAGACAGTTCCACTGCCTCCAGCTACAGACCAATCAGCCTTACAAGCTGTCTCTGCAAAACCATGGAACGTATCATCAACCTCAGGCTACAGTGGTACCTTGAAAGTGAAAACCTTCTTGTACCACAGCAGGCGGGCTTTAGGCGTTGTTACTCTACCGAAGATCAGGCAACGTACCTTTCCCAAGAGATTGAGGATGCGTTCCAAGATAAGAAACTGGTACTAGCAGCATGGATAGATCTAAGGAAAGCATTTGACAAGGTTTGGAAAGAAGGGCTTCTGAAGAAACTGAGAAACTGTAGAGTGAATGGTAGGATGTACAAATGGGTGAAAGTATACTTGCATAACAGAAGAGCCCGAGTACAACTAGATGGCCTCAAGAGTAAGAAAATTCTACTGCGTCATGGCGTCCCTCAGGGAGGGGTTCTGTCCCCCACACTTTTCCTAGTCTACATCAATGACCTGGTTGCTGAACTACCACATGGAATGAAAGTGGCAATGTACGCTGATGACCTGGTAATATGGTGCACAGATGAGCATGCAACAGTGGCCACCAAACTGCTACAAAGAGCTATAGATGCCTTAACCTCGTGGGTAAATAGATGGTGTGTCAGCATCAACACAGACAAGTGCAGCACTATGCTCTTCACTCCCTCTCCCAAACAAAAAGCTGGTGACAAGATAAATGAAGAGCTCCTGATAGAAGATAAACAACCCACCTATCTCAGAGTTACATTCGATGATAGGCTGACATGGAAGCAGCACATCAACAAGGCAGCAAGAAAGGCCAGGAGGAAGTTAGCCATCCTTAGAAAACTAAGTGGAACCACATGGGGAGCCAGCGGGAAAATACTTAGTAAAGTTTACCAGCAGGGCATACGACCACACCTGGAATATGGGTCAGCTGCGTGGTGTCCAGCATCAAACACCACATTACAAGAGCTAGATAAGGTGCACAACCAGGCGCTTAGGGTCATCACGGGGGCAATGAAATCAACGCCGAAAGTGCTAACACAGGCAGAAAAGTTCCTCTATGCCAAGCCATCCAATTGTAGTGAAATTGACAGAGATACAACGGTAAAATACCTCCAAAGATAACATGTAAGGATAAAAACATAATGCGTAGGCTGCTGATAGTACATGATCGCCCAGACCGCGGGTCATCACCCTCCATAA
Source organism: Oreohelix idahoensis (assembly GCA_024509875.1). Classification (NCBI taxonomy): domain Eukaryota; kingdom Metazoa; phylum Mollusca; class Gastropoda; order Stylommatophora; family Oreohelicidae; genus Oreohelix; species Oreohelix idahoensis. The sequence continues at coordinate 257,274 of JAMPIV010019134.1, forward strand.
AAATTGACTTGCTAGACAGGAGGGGAACGGCGGATAAAAAGGAAAAAATATGACTGGAAAGATTGCGTGAGACTAGAAAGGCTAAGGAGACGCAATTGGGGGGGAAACGGAGAAAAGTCACGTTTCCCAAGTTGACATAAAGTAAGGAACTCGACAGAAGGGACCTTGGATATGTTACGCCACAGTCATTTATTGGTCGCTTTTGCGATACCAAGCCTTTGATTTGAATTCAGCGGCAGACCGCAGATGTTTGGAATATTACAAAAATTAAAAAGTAACTTTTTCGTAATATTAATGTTAGGAATATAAAAATTAGCTGGCCGGATGGCCCATTCTGAGCAGTGAACTAATATGTTCTTAATTTTACAGACGGATAGATAATATTGAAGATAATGACAAAAGACAGTGTTGTTCACATCAGCGACAGACTGTATGGAATAAAAAGTGTCGCTATTTGCACAAAAAAACACGACCTTGAGACGCAGGTGTTCAAATTTACTCAGTAGGGAAGCGAAGGGACATTGGTGGGAGCTGTGTCTAAATATAACTTTTAACGACAAAATTTTGGAGGGGAGAGAAAGGTTGGTTCAAAAATCAAGTACGTTTTTGAAAAAAACAAGTAGAGACGGACAGACTAACAGATAAACATCCATACTTGACTGAAGCATGACTGAAATGACTTTAGGGTAGGAAATTTGAATTTGAAATAAACCTAGGCAGTGATTGGCCACAGACAATCATTTTATCGGCGCTCAGACGCGCAAGTGGGGCCATTCCTCAATAGTTGTTCGATGATAGACACAGTATTTTAAAGTGTGGTGATTTCCAAATGAAAGAAAGTGAAATAAGTTCAGGGACGCCATACTATAGCCAGCAGCTCAGCTGAGTTTTGCTAGCATTTCTGTGTTCTTTATTCATAATCTGGTAAGATTGAAATTATTTCTTTGTATATTTTGAATATTGTTTAATGTTCGAGTGATTTGATACTGCCATATCATAATCTAGCCTTACAAACAAGTAGGGATTTGCTCTAGACCCCCCGCCCAAGTCAGGGTCTAGGGACCAACAATATACATAAACTCCAGCAAGGGTTAGGAAAGACAGATCAAGTGTTGAGAATAATGAAACATATTACCTATCCACTTTTAGGGAAGGAAACTAATAAATATTTTTCAGAATCTATAGTCTGGGAGGACCTATCTGATGTAAAACCACCATGGTAAATGTGCTGTTTGGTCAGAGAGATCTGACCTGTCTGTATGATGTGGTTGTTGTGTCCGTGTTGTGTCCAGACGTGGGTAGAGAATAGAATTTTGACACATAGCCAATACTTTGATTGCAGAGCTGTGAGTTTCAGTTGTCAACAAGGCGGTGTCCATTCAGTTGGTGATTTTACTCGAGTGTATCTGTGCAGTACGTTGTGACAGAGACCACTATTATTGCCCGCCAGCACGGAGAGGTGGGACCACCAGATTTCAGCACCAGAGCTACATATGAAAGTTGAGTGAGCCTCTGGTCTGCTGGAAGTTCACCAACGCCTTTTAGTTACTAATACCCCATAAAATTCCTGTAATTTACTGGACACTGTGTAGTCAATATAGACAGGTGTGATGAGGCCACCCCAACAGCACAAGCATTAACTATCCTCCCAAGTAGATGACTACTAGAACATTTTAATAAAACTAACTAGTCTAGTAATTATATATGTACACTCTTGCATTTATTATGTAACATTCCATGCATTTCTTTCATAAATTTTAAATCCTTTTTTTTTTAAAAAGTTCTGGTCAACATAAAACTTGATCCAGAACAAAATAAATGTAATATAATTCTATCAAAAATTTTACACTCTTGAGTTAGTTCAGTGTATTATAATATTTGTTAAATATTATTAGTCTGCTTAAATATCTGTGGGTGTATCTATAACTATCACACCACATTACACATCATTACCCTAGACATTTTACATAGCTACATTCATTAAGAAAAAAAAATTGAGTGTGAGGTCGTAGTGGTAGCAAGAAAGGCCTTCTGACAATTCACAACTACATTTTATCTCAGGAGCCTTCACAGCTGGCCTCATACATTACATTTAGTAATATCACCATCATACAATACCATCAAACCCACTACATACATTGGGGTCTTGTCCAGGGATAATTAGCCCAACAGTAATATTAGGATCTCCTGGTTGGAGAAATAAAATTAGGGGAAAAAAAATTGTGAAATTCCCTTTAAAATTAAAAGTGTCCCTGCAGATAAAAGTTGGTGAATCTTCACAGCCAGTGATAATTAATTAGTTAACTGGTTAGTTAGAATTAGTTAGACTATAGTCATAAGAAGTACTTAGTGTATTTACTGGTTAGAGATTTAGCTTGTATATTATTATATTGTCTGAAAAGTATGGCGGAGCTAGCAAAATTCCGATCAGCTGCTGTGCTGACCGCAAAGGAGATGGGAATGGATGGTCAGATTTTAATTCAATATGTAACGGCTGAATGTGATAAATATATTGAAAGGGAAGATAGAAAGGTAGCTGAAGAGAAGAGGTTACAAATTGAGGCTGATAGAGAAATTAAGAGGCTGCAGATTGAGGCAGAAGAAAAACGACAGCAAAGGGAGGCAGAAGAAAAACGACAGCAAAGGGAGGCAGAAGAAAAAAACGACAGCAAAGGGAGGCAGAAGAAAAAAGGTTGACTGCCGAAAGGGAGGCAGAAGATAGAAGGTTGCAAAGGGAGCACGAATTACGACTAAGGGAGCTGGAATTACAAGGCCCGGCTCCTGAAAATGGTGCCAGCCCTTTTGCCTCAGATGCTACGCCCAGTCTGGGAGCCTCAAACTCAGCTATGGGGTTTCATTTAGACCATTTTGTTGAAAAAGACGATGACATAGAGGGGTACCTAGGACGTTTTGAGTTATTAGCTACTACATATGGGTTAGAGAGAGAGAGAGGTGGAGTTTAAAGCTATCACAGGGATTGAGAGGTACTTCTTATGAAGTATTTGCCAAAATGAACAGGGAAGACCAAGACAATTATGACATGTTAAAGCAGGCTTTGTTATTAAGGTACGAGAAGAATGGTGAATTTTATCGTAAGAAATTTAGAAATGCCAAACTGTTGTCTGGGGAGACATACCACCAATTCTCTGCTAGACTAGAAACCTATTTGGAGAAATGGACGGCTCTGGGGAAGACCCAAGATCTTAAAGAAATGATCATGATTGAGCAATTGAGAGAGTCCATGGCTCCAGACATGAGAAAATTTCTCATGGAACAAGGTGCAGAGAAGTTGGGGGAAATTTTAAATGTTGCTGAGAGGTATCAGGCAGCTCAGGCAGAGGTAAGTGGTGCTAAAAAGAAGCACATAGACAATTTTAAAGCTCCACAGCAATTTAATAAATTTGATAATAGAGAGCAGGGAAATAAAGGTAGGACAAAACTTTGAGCGGCCAAGAAATGACTATCGCGACAGAAACTCACAGTTCAATGACCAAAAGTTCAATGAAAGAAAACCGTTGAACCAAGGAAAAAGATGGTGTAAATGGTGCAAGAAGGATAACCATAACACCGAATTTTGTAGAAGGAAACCTTCAAACATTGCTGCAATGAAGTCGGGGACGCGAAGATTAAAGGTTAATCCTAATGGACAACAGGAACCTTATCACCCCCCAGTTTGTGAGGATGTTATTTGTAATGGGGTCACCATAAGGTGCCTTTATGATACAGGTTTGGATTATGATTCAGTTGTGAAGTCTAGCCTAGTGGACCCAAGTCAGTATACCACAGAAACAGTGGAAATACAAGGGGCGACTAAGGACATACCACTCATGACACTTCCCATCGCAAGGATAACGGTGAAAACTCGCTATGTGGAGGGAGAAATCAGAGCAGCAGTGATAGATGAACCAATCTACCCTCTGATATTGGGGTGTAGATACGTCTTCTTGGGGAATCCCGAGAAACCTGTGATCATGGCGACAGTGCAGACCAGGTCACAGAAGAAGGAGGAAGAAGGTGAACCTATAAATGCTCATCCAGAGGAGATGAGGAAGGCGCAGGCTGAGGATAGGACACTCAAGCCCTGTTTTAAAAAAATTGCCCAAATGCCACACACCTCCGAGCAAGGGGGAATATTTCATGAAGAACAAACTCTTATACAGGAAGGCCGGAACTGGAACAAATGGTCACAACCAGCTGGTTCTTCCCACTTCATATAGAGATAAAGTGATGGAACTCGGGCATGCGATTCCCTTCAGTGGTCACATGGGGATCAGCGCCACAGGACAGCGTATAGCTTGTCATTACTTCTGGCCAGGGATAACGGAGGATATAAAAAGATATGTCAAATCCTGCCCAGAATGTCAAAGGGTAGCTCCAAAGCACTGGACTGCTCCTGCAACTCTAGGGGAAATGCCCATAGTGGGAACACCTTTTGAGAGGGTTGCAGTGGATATTGTAGGACCTCTCACTCGGACCAAGAGGAGGAACAGTTACATCCTTACTCTGGTGGACACTTGTTCTATGTGGGGAGAGGCGGTAGCCCTGCCATCAATTGATTCAAAACATGTAGCAGAGGCACTACTTACAATATTTACCCGATTAGGATTCCCGCATCAAATCTTGACGGATAATGGTTCTCAGTTCAAGGGGAAACTAACGGAAGAAGTTTTTAAGCTATTTCAAGCCAGACACTTTCATTGTAGTCCGTACCATCCACAAGGGAACGGCCAGGTAGAGAGGTTCAACGGGACTCTCATTTCTATCCTGAGAAAGCTGGCACACGAAAAACCGGATCTGTGGGATCAATTCCTGCCCGCCGCATTGTTTGCGTACCGGGAGGTACCACATAGTTCAACCGGGATGGCTCCCGCAACTCTGCTATTTGGGAGGCCAATAAAAGGTCCATTAGAAGCTCTATTAAGGACCTGGACAGATGAGAAGGCGGAAGAGACTGTTACCTCATCGTATCAATACGTGAACGAACTGACCACTCGTTTGAAAGCTGGATGGAAACTGGCAAATGATAATTTGAAGCAAGCCAGGAAGAAACATGCAGCATATTTTAATAGGAAGGCAAAGGACAGGGAACTGGCAGTCGGAGAGAAGGTGCTGCTTCTACTACCCGGAAGCCAGAATAAATTACAAATTGGTTGGCAAGGTCCATATACGGTTCTAGAGAAGGTGTCTAGAACAAACTATAAAATTGACAAAAAGGGGAAGGAGAAAGTTTATCATGTAAACCTGTTAAAGAAGTATCTGGACAGACCACTCCAGGAAAGCACCCCCTTATTGACCTTGGCTATTGCAACCCAGATGCAAAAAGAACCACTCACCTCACATGAATACCCATTACATCCTTGTGAAACCGCAGCACAGGTAAAAGTCAGTAAGCACCTGACTAAAAACCAGAGGGAGAGAGTTCAACAGGTTCTGGAGGAACATACAGATGTATTAACAGATAAACCAGGCCATACAAATTTGCTACAGTATGACATGAAACTGGTAGACTCAAACCCAATCTGTATGAGAGCCTATTCTATTCCGTTCGCGAAGGAGAAGGCATTGAAGGAAGAAATAGAGTATTTGTTGAAGGAGGGGATTATTTCGCACAGTGAATCATCTTTTAGTTCTAGTGTCGTTTTGTTGAGAAAACCGTCTGGGGAACACAGACTGTGCATAGATTACAGGAAACTGAATGCTGTCACAGAAGGACAAGTGGATCCATTACCAGACACAAAACAGTTATTTGCCAGACTGAACAAGGCAAAATACTTTTCAAAGGTGGATCTTAGTAAAGGCTATTACCAGATCCCAGTGAAGCCTGAAGTGAGACCTTATTTGGCTTTTAGCACTTCGGATGGACATTATGAATTCAATATGCTACCATTCGGACTGAAAAATGCTCCGAGTGTGTTTTCAAGGATGATGCGCAAATTGTTGGATCCCCTGAATAACCCATGTATCACAAATTTCATGGATGATATTCTCGTCGCCACAGAGACATTTGAAGAACACATTGAAGCTCTGGAGATGTTGTTTGATAGACTTCGGGAGGCGAACTTAACTGCTAGGCCAACAAAATGTTGTATTGGATGCAAAGAGTTGGAATTCTTGGGACACACTGTATATCAGGGTAATATGACCCCTGATCCTAAGAACTTGGAAAAACTGCAGAGAGCACCTAGGCCGCAAACAAAAAAGGACGTGCGATCATTTGTGTCGTTATGCGGATTTTATCAGAAATACATCAAGAATTTTAACGCTATTTGTGCTCCTCTGACTGATCTGACTCGCAAGGGACTTCCAGATAAAATTATTTGGACTGCACAATGTGAACTAGCGTTCCAAGAGTTAAAGGAAAAACTCACTAGCAAGCCTATTCTCAAACTGCCTGATTTGACACAGGACTTTGTCTTAAGAACCGATGCAAGTAATGTAGGACTAGGAGGGGCTTTGTTGCAAAGATCATCTTCACCTGATGGGGAACTGAAACCAGTCGCTTATGCAAGCCGTAAATTGAATAAGGCGGAACAAGGATACTCCACAAGCGAAAAAGAATGTTTAGCGTTAATCTGGGCAATAAAGAAGTTTCAAATCTATCTGTATGGTAGGACTTTTGTGGTGGAGACGGACCATCAGCCTCTCGTATTCTTATCTCAGGCTAAGCATGAAAACGCAAGATTGCTGAGGTGGTCTTTATTGCTTCAACCTTATCAGTTCAGTATCCAATATATCCCAGGCAAATTGAATGTCGGTGCAGATTTCCTCAGTCGGCACCCCTGTGATCAAAATTAGAGTAGTGGCAGACGTGAGGAGTAATTTTACCTATGTGTATCGCTGGTTTTGGAACTTGCCATAGGCATGTTTTCAAGTGGGGAGATGTGTAGTGAAATTGACAGAGATACAACGGTAAAATACCTCCAAAGATAACATGTAAGGATAAAAACATAATGCGTAGGCTGCTGATAGTACATGATCGCCCAGACCGCGGGTCATCACCCTCCATAAAAATTGACTTGCTAGACAGGAGGGGAACGGCGGATAAAAAGGAAAAAATATGACTGGAAAGATTGCGTGAGACTAGAAAGGCTAAGGAGACGCAATTGGGGGGGAAACGGAGAAAAGTCACGTTTCCCAAGTTGACATAAAGTAAGGAACTCGACAGAAGGGACCTTGGATATGTTACGCCACAGTCATTTATTGGTCGCTTTTGCGATACCAAGCCTTTGATTTGAATTCAGCGGCAGACCGCAGATGTTTGGAATATTACAAAAATTAAAAAGTAACTTTTTCGTAATATTAATGTTAGGAATATAAAAATTAGCTGGCCGGATGGCCCATTCTGAGCAGTGAACTAATATGTTCTTAATTTTACAGACGGATAGATAATATTGAAGATAATGACAAAAGACAGTGTTGTTCACATCAGCGACAGACTGTATGGAATAAAAAGTGTCGCTATTTGCACAAAAAAACACGACCTTGAGACGCAGGTGTTCAAATCTACTTAGTAGGGAAGCGAAGGGACATTGGTGGGAGCTGTGTCTAAATATAACTTTTAACGACAAAATTTTGGAGGGGAGAGAAAGGTTGGTTCAAAAATCAAGTACGTTTTTGAAAAAAACAAGTAGAGACGGACAGACTAACAGATAAACATCCATACTTGACTGAAGCATGACTGAAATGACTTTAGGGTAGGAAATTTGAATTTGAAATAAACCTAGGCAGTGATTGGCCACAGACAATCATTTTATCGGCGCTCAGACGCGCAAGTGGGGCCATTCCTCAATAGTTGTTCGATGATAGACACAGTATTTTAAAGTGTGGTGATTTCCAAATGAAAGAAAGTGAAATAAGTTCAGGGACGCCATACTATAGCCAGCAGCTCAGCTGAGTTTTGCTAGCATTTCTGTGTTCTTTATTCATAATCTGGTAAGATTGAAATTATTTCTTTGTATATTTTGAATATTGTTTAATGTTCGAGTGATTTGATACTGCCATATCATAATCTAGCCTTACAAACAAGTAGGGATTTGCTCTAGACCCCCCGCCCAAGTCAGGGTCTAGGGACCAACAATATACATAAACTCCAGCAAGGGTTAGGAAAGACAGATCAAGTGTTGAGAATAATGAAACATATTACCTATCCACTTTTAGGGAAGGAAACTAATAAATATTTTTCAGAATCTATAGTCTGGGAGGACCTATCTGATGTAAAACCACCATGGTAAATGTGCTGTTTGGTCAGAGAGATCTGACCTGTCTGTATGATGTGGTTGTTGTGTCCGTGTTGTGTCCAGACGTGGGTAGAGAATAGAATTTTGACACATAGCCAATACTTTGATTGCAGAGCTGTGAGTTTCAGTTGTCAACAAGGCGGTGTCCATTCAGTTGGTGATTTTACTCGAGTGTATCTGTGCAGTACGTTGTGACAGAGACCACTATTATTGCCCGCCAGCACGGAGAGGTGGGACCACCAGATTTCAGCACCAGAGCTACATATGAAAGTTGAGTGAGCCTCTGGTCTGCTGGAAGTTCACCAACGCCTTTTAGTTACTAATACCCCATAAAATTCCTGTAATTTACTGGACACTGTGTAGTCAATATAGACAGGTGTGATGAGGCCACCCCAACAGCACAAGCATTAACTATCCTCCCAAGTAGATGACTACTAGAACATTTTAATAAAACTAACTAGTCTAGTACTTATATATGTACACTCTTGCATTTATTATGTAACATTCCATGCATTTCTTTCATAATTTTTAAATCCTTTTTTAAGAAAGTTCTGGTCAACATAAAACTTGATCCAGAACAAAATAAATGTAATATAATTCTATCAAAAATTTTACACTCTTGAGTTAGTTCAGTGTATTATAATATTTGTTAAATATTATTAGTCTGCTTAAATATCTGTGGGTGTATCTATAACTATCACACCACATTACACATCATTACCCTAGACATTTTACATAGCTACATTCATTAAGAAAAAAAAATTGAGTGTGAGGTCGTAGTGGTAGCAAGAAAGGCCTTCTGACAATTCACAACTACATTTTATCTCAGGAGCCTTCACAGCTGGCCTCATACATTACATTTAGTAATATCACCATCATACAATACCATCAAACCCACTACACCAATGAAGGACAGATTCCAAAACCTAGCAATGGGGCGATTGAAAAGAAGCAGCTTCATCCACCAGGCCAAACGCTTTCGTAGACAAACCTCAGACGTGCCTGAAGTTGACAGCCCCCTGAAGTCTGTGCCAGAACAAACCCCTTGGAGAGAAGAGCCTGGACTACCAATACACATCCAGACAAAAGTGAAAGGAATATTCGACAGGGATGAACAGAACAGCGTGCAACGTAGGACAGTCACTCTCAGTTTCCTGGAAGATGAATACCCACAGGACCTCTGGGTCCGAGTATACAGGGATGGTCAGCACAGAATGCAGTAAAGAATTGAGGAGCAGGAGTGTACATAGAATACCCAAACAACACTAGGGATACGGTCAGAGTACCAACGGGGAAATTCTGTAACAACTATGATGCAGAAATCCAGGCAATCAAGGTGGCAACTGAGAAACTGTTGAACACCAATCTCGGTCCACAGCCTGTGGTATTCCTGACAGATGCAAGATCAGCACTCCAAGCACTTCAGTCCAGAAAATTGCCAGGTATACAAGCCCTACTTTCTGAACTGTGCAACCAGCGCAGGGTCGCCATGCAATGGATACCGTCTCATTGTGGAATACCAGGAAACGAGAGAGCAGAACGACTGGCTAAAGAAGGTGCTGCAGACGAGCAACCGGATGTACCAGTTACGTACCATCAGAAGAAAAAGATGATCAAATCAATCAGAAAGCCACCAACACCAAAGCAGGATGACTACCAAGCTATGAACAGATCAGAACAAATTGTCATTCTGCGCCTCAGAACAGGACACAACCGACTCCGCAGCCACATGTATACAAAATTCAAGATTGGCAATTCAGCCATGTGTACATGTGGACAGGCACCCCAGACTGCGGAGCACGTACTTCAAGATTGCCCCGAATATGATATATTGAGGCAAACCCACTGGCCCAGAGAAACAACACTGGAAGCAAAACTATACAGACCTCTGTATGAACTACAAAAGACAGTGAAGTTTATACAAGAAACAACATTGCAGATATAGACAATATATTTCAAGCGAGCGGAAGAAGAAGAAGATCAGAAAGCTCTGTCACCCAAACGAAGTGATATTCTTGCAACACTAATAAAAATGGATTTACTGTGACAGTGCGAAGACGATGTGTGAAGAAGAATAAGAATTCATGTGTAATGTTGTCGTCACTCTCTCTGACCTACTTTCACACACGTTCCGCAGTCACAGAAAAACTTGATGACAGGGGTCCCACTTTTATTAATGAAACCCGGGGAGCCGCGCTGGTGTAATGGCTTCGGCGTTGTACTGGCGACCAGGTATTCATGGTTCAAACCCGGGCGTCGGCGTTTGAAGAAATGTTTACGGCCGGAAATTTGACTGAATAGCCTGAACGGCTCCTGTGATAAACCCTCTGTGGATGGGAAGGAGCGAAGCTCCTGACCGGGTTGGAAGGAAAGTCCTCAGGTTCCCCAGCCTCGCAATGACATGTCATTGGGCCGAAGGGCTGAAAGCCCAAGTGCCGCTGGTTAAAAAAAAAAAAAAAAAAATTAATGAAACCCTATCGGTAGCATATGAATCATACAGAAAACAATGTTGTACACAAGTTTACTTTGAAAACAATTCTTAAGCAACACCGTATAACCAAGCTATTTAGGTATTCTCTACGTAACACCATATAACCCACAACTATTTCTAGGCTTTATTGTGGCCTACTAATATATCTTCTTCTTGAAGATGTTGTGGTAAAAAGGCAGTGAACCACGGAGACAATGGTGATGACAAGATGGCGCGGTTACATTACATTGTTTTAAAATGTGGGAAAATGATTTCTAGTGATCAGGTTAATAAAGGTAATCCCATAGCATATACAGCCGTGGGGAAACGAAGTGTTGGAGACTTCACAAACCCAGGCTCAGCTTTATGATGCGAAGTGACCAGCTCCCTTCCTCTCTTCCCATACCATCCCTAATTCAAGAGCAGAGTTGGGTACCCATTTACGGCTGGATAGACTGGAACTTAACTCAACCGGGTTTCGAACCCGGATCCCAGCAACATTGCCGCGAGTGGCAAGCGGACTAATCACTCTACCAGTTTGACACCCAGTTATTAGATAAGGGTTAAAGAAATTCCCATGTTACTAATTGTCTAAGACAAACGTCCTGTAACGACCAATGAACTAACACCTTGTCTTCTTCAGCGTTCGTCCTAAAAAGGACGTTTGTTACGTTGTGTCGCCGTTTACAGCAAAGCTGCGATATCTGCGCCTTTCGGCCCGACACATCCGTTTTCGGCACGGTATTTTTGGGACCGGGTTAGCCTTCCCTCTTCGATCCATACTCTCTCAGCCAGACTGTAGTGATGCAACCTATTTCCAGGACCACCACTTGGAGGTGGAGTAGGGTCTTGGTCAGCTCTGGTTCACTGACCCTGATGCAAGCAGTCAAGCTATGAGTCGCTGACTGCATTCCTCACTTTTGATGCGTCTTCGGTCCCTAACCCCTTGTGATTTTCGGGAAAATACGGAAAAGGCCCACATTGCGCCGTGAAACCTGAATTGACCACTTATTAAAAGTGCGCGCAAGCCTTTCAAAAATTTTTTATCGTGGTGCATTGACCATAAGTCAGGATAGGTTTTACTACAAAGATCCAATGAAGTTGACATGAAATGGACAACGATGAGATGACCACAGGAGAATTAGTGCCGTCATTAGGACATGTGACAGAAAGAGTACGGCATAATTATTCCCCGTCATATTATGGCGGGTAACTTGCTCGTAAATAAATAAACAAACTTTTGTCCAACAAGAATAAACGAAAATTGGAGATAGGTTCAAGTCTGATTAGTGGAATAGAATAAGATAAGTGAGAATCAGACAGTGTCTAAGAAGAGCTTGGATATCTTATATTCATCCGGGTATTTGATTATCGGGTATTGACAGAGACGTGACGGCCTCCATTGTCGTCTTGTTCATCCGAGGTGTCAGATCTGTTCAGGAGAAAATGAAACGTTATTCTCATAAAGCCTGACTGTAAATTAAATCAGTCGTCCCCTTACTTCAGCCACGAAGACATCGGCGCTTGCTTATCACTGTCTGTACAAGTAACAGTAAAGAAGCGAGGAAACATATTATATCAGTTGTCGGACCAGAAAATGGAATCGCTTGTGTTGCCCCCACCCACCCAGGTCCTAAAACGGAGTGTTCCTCCATCGTGTCAGACGGTAAATGCTAATGGTATGCAGATTATGGGCAAATGTCGTCACCAGGGAGATAAAATATGATTAAGATACAATGCTGGATCTGTCACAGTTTGAAGTAGAAGTTAGCAAGTCATCGACAGTGCTAAACAAGGCAAGGGCAGAGCGGTGTCATTAATAAGGCAGTTCCATTATCTAAACACGTTTTCATAAAAAAACTTTCTTCATCTTCTTCCTCTTTTCATTCATTTCACCACCCTTCAGCTCCCCAAGGAGTCTAGGCCTCTGAAAAACTCACGCCATGTTCTCCTGTACTATGCCATCTGCTCAAAGTCTTTAAATGTCTGTACTAATCGCTTTAATTTCTATGTCCATTTCTCTTTTCAATGTTTTTTGGTTTTCTTCTCCTCTCTTAACCTGCGGATTCCACAATAAGGACTATCTTGTAATGCTATCAACATGTTTCTTCAGTATGTAGTGGATACATTGCCAACGTCGTCTTCCCATCGCATATTCCACTGGCACTTGTCTGGTTCTTGTCATTAGTTAAACATTGGCGATCTTGTCAAACCATTTCAATGCTTCTTTTCTACGCAAACATTCGTTTATGAAAGTCAGTACTAATGGTCTTAGTTTAATGAGCATAAATACTATAGCTACTTAGCACATAGACATCGTGTGATTTTTAGCCTTTGAATAAGTATCGATGGTCCCTGTAAGATGTTGAATCATACTCGTATCTTGGCAGATACCCCCTATCAGTATAGAAGACCAACCATCTCGTGGCATTGTATCACTCACTAATTAGTGGGTCTGCTGTGATCTCCACCAGCTGAGCCTGCTGAGTTGGGGAAGTCCGCTGGGGGTTGCAAGAAAGCCCAAAACCTCAACCCACATTGGCTGCAAGGGTAAAAGAGTGAACAACTCGAACCCCCGGGGTTCAGAAGAAAAAGAAGAAGAAAAATCTATCTTGGCAGCAATATAGACTGAGTTGGAATAACCGATGATGATTTGAAAATAAGAATACAAAAGGCATGATGAATTTCACTGTATTGAGAAATGTGTGGAAATCACAATAAATAAAGTCAAGCACACAAATAAGAATCTTCAACTCAAAGTCAAGTCGGTAACATTGTATGGCTCCGGAACATAGAGAGCCACAAAAATAACAACCAGAAATATACCGGTGTAAATAGAACAAAAGGTGAAGGTAGTCCCATAGCATGAACTGCCGTAGGGAAGAAGTTCTAGACCTCTCTCTACTAGGTCCAGCATTTTGAGGTGGGATGACTAGTTCCTTTCCTCACAGCCTTCCTTCCCTAACTCAAGAGGAGAGTCGGGTACGCACTTACAGCTGGATAGACTAGAGTTTAAGGCTGCAAGTTTTCAATCGTTTAAGCTTGGCAATTGTGTCATAAGTGGCAGGCGCACTAACTGTGTAGCCAGTCGGACACTAGAAAGATACAGCCTTCCGTAAATATACCAGTGGACCACGTGGTGAATAGTAGACACTGGTGTTAGATAGGTCACTCACTGAGAAAACCAGTTGATAGCTTGGCACGTTAGTTCCAGTTTCTCCAACTTGGCTTGCAATTAAAGGATCATCACATCTAGTCCCAAGCTAGGAGGAAAAAGCGCGTGGCATACTTTGCATTCCCCGCCATCCAAGGAGGTCTCCAAATATGCAGAGCTAAAATACTGTACTCTGGTTCTGAGCTCTCCCAAGAAATTGTCACGCCCTACGCAGAACTTCTTATCAGATCCCCTTGCCTATCATGGGTCCATAGTGAGATCCTCCTGCATGCAGCAAAGCAGATAAAAACCAGAGTTATGTCTGGGGCTCACATGACTCCTCCATGCTTAGTGTACAATGATGGGTTCTCTCACATGACTCCTCCAAGCTTAGTGTGCAATGCTGGGTTCTCTCACATGACTCCTCCAAGCTTAATGTACAATGCTGAGTTCTCTCACATGACTCCTCCAAGCTTAGTGTACAATGCTGGGTTCTCTCACATGACTCCTCCAAGCTTAGTGTACAACGCTGGGTTCTCTCACATGACTCCTCCAAGCTTAGTGTACAATGCTGGTGTTAAGTCATGTTTTATTAATGGGAGTTAGGTGTTAAAGATTTGTATGTATGGGTCGGATTTTTGTACACACGTTAGTTAGCACACTTTGGTGATGAGATGATTTTTTTAGTTGGGGGCTTTATGCTCGGTAATTTTTGAACATAGCTCAACTGAGTAGTTGTTAGTTTGTTTTTAAAAATAAGATAAAGAAAGTTTTCGAATGTTCTTAGTGATAGTTTGGGGAAAGAGACGGTTGAGCTGAGCTGAGTTCTCACGCGGTTAGTTCGCGCATGAGTAATTTTTACTGAGCTGTTCTGAGAGGCAGTAATCTCGTGACAGTACGTTCCTGGCAGAGCTTCGAGATGGTTGTTCCATCTCGTTAGTGTGTCCAGAAGTTATTATCGAGGGGAATATATTTTTGAAAGTGAAGGGAAGAGTTTCCTTCCAAGATTGATTCTTTTGAGGCCATGGATTGTACCGGCCATTATTATTATGATTCATATTTCCTATGATGGATTTTCCCCTGTGATTGGAATGGATTTACTATTATAATACTGTGCAGAGAGCTGCTGTGAATTGCGATGTATGCAGTCCTTTTGAGGGATATTTTTGTTGCCGTAATACTATGAAATGTGAGCTGCGGGGTTCTGCAGCCTATGTACTTTGGATTTTGTACCTGTAACTGAGCTGTACGGATTTACTTACCTTATGCCTGATGATCCACTATGGGCTGTTATCTATGATTATATCCCTTTGGATTTATGCACGCTGTTATGGACTTATTTACATGTCGTTCCATGATTTGCTATGAAGTATCGTCCTATGATGTCTACGTGATTGTGGTATAAATAAACAGTGTATAAATTTATAGCAGTTCCACTACTTCCTGAACCATCGTTACTGTGTGTGTGTGTGTGTGTGTGAGTGCAGAATGGATATTACACCCTTAACGAACTTTGACATTCGCGTAAGTACATATGTACTTGTTTGCCCACTTGTTGGCCACCTGTAAGCCCGACCACGGCTGATTGTTATTGTCAGCAGATTATTTTGTCTTCTTGCCACCGTCATTGATCTGACGCATATCCCGCCACTGACATCTACCTAAGGATTTATATCTTTACATAAAGTGTTGGCCTGAGTGGCCTACTGAAGAAGGTGTTAAGGCAAATAAACTTTAACAGCTGGATTCTCTCACATGACTCCTTCAAGCTTAGTGTACAATGCTGAGTTCTCTCACATGACTGCTGGGTTCTTCACAATGACTCCTTAGTGTCATACTATAGCGCTATGCTTAGCTGGTGGTCATGGAAGTATGACTCCAGAAATGCCTCCATGCAAAATCCCCAAGATAAGATAAATCGAGGAAAACATATAAAAAAACACATAAACTCGGAGAAATGAACTGACCGACCTGAAATATATACACGATTGGCAGATATGCAGATAGAAGAATGATGATACTTCTACCTCGAGGGAGTCACCACAAGATATTTAAGAAATCGAGAACAATGCTGAAAGGGTCAGAACACGTTAACTCTTTCCCGCCGCCTTTTGTGGAGAGATATAATATTAGCTCGTTAAAACCCCAAACTGAATTAACAGTAAAATTCCTCTGGTTATTATTATTATTGTTACCATTGTTAGTATTGGCTCTTTAGATGTAGAAATAACTGTATATATATATATATATATATATATATATATATATATATATATATATATATATATATATATATATATATATATATATATATATATATATATATATATATATATATATATATATATATATATATATATATATATATCACAGGAGGAAGATGAAACTTGGCACATTTAAAGCTCATCATATTTGCACTGAATGTGTAAAGTACGCGTTTGTTTCTTCAATGGGTTTTCCCGCTACGGTGCACGGCGCAATGTACCCTATTGACCGGATCTGCTGTTCCAAAGATTTGACAAAACAATGGAAAAGAAGGAGACCAGAGCTGTGATAAAATTTCTGATGTTTCAGGGAAAAACACCTACAGAAATACACAGGGAGATGGAACCAGTGTTTCGTAATTCTTGTCCTTCATATACTTCGGTAAAAAAAACTGGTGTCAACAGTTTAAGTGCTGCCGCTCAAATGTTGGTTATCTGCCAAGATCTGGTAGACCAGCCTCAGAGTGCAACGATGAAAATGCAACAAGAGTGAAGAAAATCATTGACCAGGATCGAAAATTGACAATTGTGGAGATAGCTAGTAGAGTAAAACTAAATGAAAGAACAGTTTATAGAATTTTACACAGCAGACTGAACATGAGAAAAGTGTTTTCACGCTGGGTTCCGCGACTTTTGACACGTGAACAGAAGCAAACGAGGGTAAATTGCTGTCAACAGTTGCTCAAAAAGTGTCAGTCAAAAAATGTTTTGGAGACCATGGTGACAGTAGATGAGACTTGGGTACACCATTATGACCCCGAATCAAAAATTGCCAGCATGCAATGGAAAACCCCGGGCTCCCCAACACCTGTCAAGCAGAGGGCGCAGAAATCTGCAGGAAAAGTGATGCTGACTGTTTTTTGGGACGGCAAAGGTGTCCTTTTGAAAGATTATCTGCCTCGTGGCAACACAGTTAATGGACAGCACTATGCAGATCTTCTCACCAAACTAAGAAAGGTTGTGACCAGGAAACGAGGGATAACGCGCACTCAAAATCTTCCTTTGCTTCAAGACAATGCGCCCTCTCACAAAGCACGACTTGTGCAGCTAGCAGCCAACGATTTGAATATTGAAATTCTTCCACACCCACCATATTCTCCAGATTTGGCTCCATCAGACTTTTTTCTATTCCCAAATCTTAAAAAACAGCTAAAAGGAAATCATTTTGACAGCTATGAAGAGGTTATACTGGCATGTGATGACTGGTTTAGTTTGAAAAATAGGGTGTTCTACTCCCAAGGTCTTTTCAAGGTCAAGCTGAGATGGCAGAAGTGTGTCAATTCATATGGTGGCTATATTGAAAAGGAATAAACACTGTACAAAATTTCAGCTCTTTGTGACATGTCCTTCATGGTCAGGCCCAAGACTTATGTCAATCCCCTTGTGTGTGTGTGTATATATATATATATATATATATATATATATATATATATATATATATATATATATATATATATATATATATATATATATATATATATATATATATATATATATATATATATATATACTAACTAGCAATAACCCGTCAATAATGACGGAAGTAAATAAAATGATAGATCTGTCCATGCACTCTGAACACATATGGTCCACGTCCAACGAAGCGATCGATTTGGGCACCCATGGATGCAAAGCCCAAGACTGAATTATAAGAACGGATATTTTCCTTAAAATGTCGATGTTGTGGATGTGCTGGGTTGCTTAAAAGATCCTTGAGATACGGAGGAAAAGGACGTCTCTGCTCTCCTTCTTGCTCCAACGGTACTGTCCCTTTATGGCAGCAATATTTGAGTGTACCATCGGTTGATCTTTCCACTTGAAAATTGAGAGAGTGACAGAACTGACATTCCTGATCCATTGGGCCGCAGTTGTGTACAGCAACTGCATTCTCATCAACGGCATCATGATTTGGAATTGTTGGACCACGAGCAGCTCTTGATCGTCTCACTTGTTGTGCAGCTGCTGCTCTACGTTCGTTTGTTTCTTTTGAAGTCTCCTTTGCTCGTTGTGATGCTCTCAACTGACGAATGCGAAAAGCTTCTGCAGCGCGTTGAGATTCAGGCTCTTCTGTAGACTGATTTGCTCGTTGTGACTGACGCTGTGCTTGTCTTTGTACCGCTTCATGTTGTCGTGGTAGTGCTGCTTCTTCTAGAGTCGCTCTTGCTCGTGATTGACGCGATCGTCTCTTCCTCTTAGCATTTGCAGCTCGTTTTGCAGCCATCTTATCATTTTGATACATAATAATAAGTCTGCAATACTTTAAATTAAAATTTTGTCTTGAAGAAACAATCAAAAACTTTCATTTTAAGGTTCTTTTTAACAACATGATGGATTAAATCCGTATCCGGAATGAAACTGGATTCTACACCGACTTTTCTTCGCTGAGTGTTACTATTTTCGGGAGAGTACATTTAAGGGAAAGAATACAATTAATGTCTAACTTTCAACCACAGTTGCATCCCTTAAATGTGACCGACGTACAAACGGCGAGAATTATGGATCGTTTTATATATATATATATATATATATATATATATATATATATATATATATATATATATATATATATATATATATATATATATATATATATATATATAATAATAATAATAATAATAATAATAATAATAATAATAATACTTATTCACACATGTGCACTTCTCTTTGTAATAATTAATTCAACTATGAATTTGTAAAAACAACAAAAACAAATTTAATGATCATGTCGTGATTAATTCTGTCTCACAACACGGTTTTCTGTATAAAGTTAGTTGCTTATCCTTTACAGGACGTGGCAATCAACCCCAGCTTTTATTGGCTGTTTGTGATTTTTCTAGGCAATATTTACGTTCAGTAGTTTGCCATTGCTTTCTGAACGGTACGGCGCTTATACCATTGTTAAAAATCCACACAAAGCGATCTGCTACCAAACCGCCTGCAGCAGGTTTCGAACCTGGTATATCTGGATTATGAAACTGCGTTCATATCCATTAGGCCACAGACGTATACTTAGGAGTAAATCTGACCATACCGCACGCTATATGTTGAGAACTCTCTGATACAGTAACCAATGAAAACGCGTCATTCTTGGTGTGTATTGTAAAACGTACTAGGCTTGAACATAGAGGACCCTTTTGTGTAACCGATGGTACAATGCCATTTAATTTTGGAAAGAATAAAGAAGTATCACCGGAAAGGAGTATATAATTCAACAACGGGAATGTTACGCTAGAGGTAGGTGTAAAAACTTTCTCGAATTGTATTTTAGTAAGATGGAAATATCGAGGAAAAGAGCTTGTTACATCAGGTTAGTCCCAATTTAACTAGATAAAGCATGCATATATTAAAATGCATTTTGCAAACTATCAATTAGTAGATAGATCAATACAGAATAATTCATAGAATAATTCAAGCTTTAAATGACCAAAATCGCCCCATAAATAAGAAAGATAAGGAATATTAAAAATTTTGCTAATTGAATCGAAGGCAAAATATGCCTCATTTTGAGATTTTTAACACCCTTTTTGCCCCATGCCATCGGATACGACGGATGTGCTAGTATATAAGACCTTGCCCTTGGCTAAATTGAGGCCATAACATTAAAAAAATACAGCTGAACAGAGGGAAGCGGTAAAAGTGTAAACGTTTTGTACCTTTGCCAACCGCATCTGCCTGGCAGACCGAGATGTCCATTAACAGCCTGTTACAGCTTGTATGTATTGCCTGAGGGTAAGAATGAATATATATATGTATATAATTATGTAATTTTCCTGTGATTAATCCACTTGTGCGTTAGGAAGTGTGTAGCCTGTGTAAACTCTTGGAGACGAAAGCCAGCCTTGTAAAATGTGTAGAATAATTGAGAATGATGGCCAAAGTACGTCTGTAAGTTTGACAAAGTGTTTGAAGGAGTATTTCTTAAAGGAACGACACATTTACCAGGAACATAAGGAAGGATACACAACGGGCTGATCACCCGTTTGCCAGTCACTTCGATTACGGAAACAACAGCAAGTTGGTTGATTTGCCGTTGCCCTAAAGACGTCACTAGGCGTGATGGGAAACAATGGCAAAGAAAACCTATCTGCTGTTGCCCTAAGACGCCACTAGGCGTAATGGCCACTGACTGCTTTGACGGTCGGTGGCTAAGGACGGAAGAAGAAGAAGAAGATAAGGAAGGATGATAGGAATTGTTTTAAGGTATTGATTAAGGTATTACTTAGTGCTTTATACTAGACCAAATCATTGTACGAAGGCAGATCATGGACAACTGGATCTAACTTAGGATTTATAAGGAAAGTGTAGTCACAGTGAACTGGCTGTGAGGGGTATTGAGGTAAATTGCCCTGTGCATATGTTAGCACAATGTCTGACACTGTTTGTTATGTCCATTGTGTGTGAGGACAGAATAGTGCTGGACCATACAGGGGTTGTGATTATTTGTATTCCAGGTTTTGTCCTGCAAATTACCAGAAGTGCATGAATCATCTATCTCTGTTGAACTCTGAGGTGCAAGTGCTCTTAAAGTCATTGGAGCTAGATACCCAGCGTCTACTACCTGGCAATTCACAGACGAGTTAGTCCATGGCGGGAGAGTGATTGATTTCTACATAAAAGATAAGTGGCAAAACCTAGCCACTGGTCAGCCTATTCAGACTCTACCTCTAATATATACAATAAAAAGATAAAAATACAGTGCATGATGAATCCTTATAGATATAAATATGATAATTACTACTTCACAGTCCAGTAAGAGTGACAAAACATATATGTATTAGATAATGGTTAATCAACAAGTGAAAATCATCATATTGATTCATTTTGATAATTGATATTCCATGCTTATTTATTTAATTATGTAAATACATTTGATTCAGTATAAGTTACCTAAACGAAAAGAGAAACGGTATAGGATAAATAAATTATAAAAATGTACCATCAGACTTGCTAAAATTATGTAAATTGAGTTCCAAGTTTTGTTGATACATATTATATATACTCGTAGATAGACCATAATTAGTACCCCTAGCATAATTAGCCATAATAGAAAATAATAATAACACATAATATCAGGGGAGAATCGTGAAAGGGAGCAAATAGACTTTCTGGATATCCACTCTCATCACACCTGGAGGTTTATACAGCTGGATTCTACCTTTGATGTCAATACACCCTGATCCTTTTGTGGTGAAGTGGGATGTTATAAATACTTATAGGGAACTTAGTGTACTGACTGAGATCAGCTGTGAAGGTATCTATATCTATTAAGAGTAGTGTATTATAGATAACCTTACTTGCTACCACATATCTATATATCTCAGTCAGAATTATTCTGGATAGTGTGATGCTACGTTATGTGTCTAGGGTATGTGTATGATGAAGTGTAAGTCACAACAACAGACAGATAAACAATTTAATTTAATCCACTACTCTTGACAACACTGTGACACTCACATACATATAACACTCTACAAAGATATCTTAAAAGAGTCACTGATAAACTTTCGAATAACAATATGTATTCATTACTGGCATGAATGAATATGTGTCCTGATTCAACTACAAGGGAACCAGGAAGCACAATCAATTTAAATTACAAGTTATGTACAGAATGTATTTAATATGAATATTGTAGTGACATATATTATTACAAATGTTCTATGTGTGTCAGTTGTGTAGTAGTAAAATGAGGTAATACTGGTTTTGTTTTGTTCAAGCTCTGTTGGTATTTGTCATCATGACTTCAATAGTTTGTCTTTAGGGACCAGTATTTGAGATGTTCAAAGTTCCTGATTTTAAGACAAGTAAATTCCCCTCTTAATGTTAATTTTAAAAAGTCAGTTCAAGATGAGGGGACATAATGTTGAGCTCAGCTGGCCAATTCGCTTATCTGGCGTGATGGCGGCAGGAAAGGACTCCTCTGCTCGAATTCTCCTCTGGGCTCAGGAGACACCTCACTGATAGCTAAAAAGACCAAGGAGTATGCTGTCCGACTCTGGATTCAGCAAAGCTCTGACCAGGTGCTGCTCAGTACCATCAAGACCACTGTCCCACAATTCATACGAATAACACAGATACGTTGATTAGCAATGAATTCTGGCACAAACTGGCACAAATTTCCATCTGCCTATGTTCCAGGCTTTTATTGAGCAAAATATATGCTGGCTTCAACGCACTGATGCTTTATCAAGCTATTTTAAACAAGTGGTTTCGAACTAACGCTCCCAAGTGTGTATATCAGCGAGTCTGACCAATGAGCCCCGTTTCGACAAGTGTTTGAAAAAATGTTATCTTTTCCCGTCTCCCCTAACAACCAAGATAGTATTTATAGCCCGACCAATCGTGGTTAGGCTTTCATTTGTTGCGCTCCAATCAATTTGGAGTTTACATGGTAGGCTATTTCTGTAACGTAAATTTTTTTCAAACACGTTAAAAAAAAAATCTTATGAGCAGAAATGATTTTATGCTGTCAGGCACCCCCAATATTTTATTTTGGGTATAATTTATTAATTCCTGGACTATTTGCGTAACGTTTCAAGAAATACAGGTATCATCTGATACTTCTTTTTGGGATCGATTTCAATAACCTTTTTGGTCCAGGATCACTTTAGATTTCAATAACAACAAAACCCTTTCGTGACAGATCAATTACTTTTCCACTTGTAAATAAATAAGAACTGGTGATTGATAAAAAGTAAGTCTCATCATGGAATATATCGGCTTTCGTAATCTTAGTTTCAGAAAAGAAAGTTCTTTGATTGGCCGGCTAAAAATGGGACTTGCCAAACTGCTAATGTGCCCATTGCTGCTTGTTCTGCAGATTCGTCTCTGTGGTGAGGGCACGTTTCCAGATCAGTTAGGAAGTATCCGCTCGTGGTCAAGACAAGAACCTTCACAACCGTAGAATGTAGGTTTCAAGTGTCAATTACAAGCTTTGAGCCACAGAATGGCATTAAAGCAAATGGTCTCTTCGGGTCGTACCACAAATAGTCGGGTCCTCTCGTGCTGGTACCACAAACTATAGAGAGAATAAAAAGAACAATTCCGATGCTGAATCTTTGTTCTCCTTATATTAATCAGGAGCCTTTTCCGCTGTCTGTCAGCGGTTTGTTTTCTCAGATTTTTTACTATCCCTGAGGGTATATCATATCACTCAAGAGATATGGTGAAAACTCACCATTATTTCAGTTAATTTAATGAAATATTTGTGACTGGACAGCGGCAAATGGCTTGTGCCTGAGGCAACATATTAAGTTTACATACATTCACACAATGATTATATACAACTATACACATGTTGATGTAATCATCACTCATTCCGTGCTCCATTCGGAGTCTGGGGTTACTTGTTGTCAACTCCTAATTTATGCTGTGGATATAATACTGACGCTAATTTAATACTTGGCTCATTATCTAAGGATACGACCACAACATGAAATGGTTGACACAGAAAGATAACACTTTCTATAGGAATTCCCTTTTTAATCAAACACTACACACAGTATAGCCACACACGGCTGAAAACAGTATGGAATACATAAAACACTGCCCCAGATATTTCTCGAATTAATATATCAAATTAATCTCACACATGACAGTATAACAGTACTATACAAACTTAGTACTGAACAATCGCTCACTATGGCGAACTGGAAACTACACAATGGAAAAACAAATCCACTGGCAAATTATACCCGATGGCCTGACAATAATATCACTGGACACTAAACCACTCCAAATTATAATAATGTCCCACAGAATAAAACCACTATCGACCATATTCCATACTCAAAGAAAAGGGAACAAGAAAATGTCCGTCACTTTCGGACAAAGGCCAGCGTCTCTTCCGCGCCTTTCTTTTACCCCCTTCCGGTGTCGCCCGACTAACCGGTTTTTCAAAAGTTATCAGGGTTGTCAAAACTCGCTGATAACGATGTCACAAATCTATATTTCTGCCACCAGAAAATACGCCGTGACATCCACCCCACCCCCCCACCCTCTTAAGAAAGAAAACGTAGTGTTCTTCTCTCCGAGGAGTCCTCGTCCGACCCCGTACGGAGTTGGGACAAACCTATGCCATGCCAGGATCTCCTCATCTGCCTAGAGAGTGCCATAGTTCCCCACCACCATTGTCGTTCATGCCTACTCAACTTATCCACCGAAAACAATATGAGCATGAAATAAGCCACCCCAGGTAATGGTAGTCGTGAAAAATAACGACTGTCCACCCCTGGTATATCAAAACACAATCATTTGTACCTGCTACAGATATACATTATATTCGCTTCTAGTGCAGGTTGCCTTTATGGCATCATAATACATACATTGTAAAGCATAACATATTACAGCATAAACATGCATTGCAAGACATCATATGATATTTACAAGTTTACAAAACCCACATATTCATATCAGAATGGTACTGGGGTCGTGGGTCAGACTCTAAGGCTCGGTTCGCGTCAACCGAAACACCTTACTGAACACGAACCCGAAACCTAACCCTACTATTGCTGGACTATCAGCAGGTGGTTGTGAAGCAACGACATGTGCTTCCACCTTACTGCATCACGCGCACCCCACCTATTCGCAAAAGTTACCCGTGCCATTTTGGTATTGTCGCGCAGCGACAATACCTCCACAAATCTAACCGGCGCGACCTCATCAAACACTCGTCTGAGAGTGCGCCAACTAGCACTCAGGGGAACGTTACGCACCCAAACTGTGCGATCACCAGCTATCGGACCCTCGTATAAGTTCCTACTGCTCCCAATCATGTCATTTGGTACTTGCCGCGAACCACGTCTACGATGTACCTTCTGGTCATCCCCCTTGGGAGTTTGGTGATGCTGAGCCTCTCCTCCAGCCACACCCCTGGCCTAATGCACTCCCCGTACATTGCCGACGATTAAATCGGCAATTGGATCCTCGAGAACGAACGCGTTCACTCTCCCCGATAGGAACGGGGTGTCCACATTGATACATGCCTGGGGGTAAGACTCCACTTTGCCCCCGAACGTGATGCATTTCGCAGTTTTGCCCGTAAGGCAGGACTCGTCGATGCACGACCGACGCACCCCAATTGTGGTACATCCAGTGTCCCTCAACACGGAGACTGGTTTCATCTCCACCATACCTTTGTGGAGATCCACCTTGCCAGTCTCATGGACTGCCGACAGACATGGTGCCGCATGCCCACAGTGTAGCACTATCCTCTCGTTTGCCTGGAACAGAGGGCGACACCCCGCACAGTCCTCGCTGTTCACTGTGTCCAACACAAACGCGGAATTCGCGTGTTCAATCGGGGTGGGACACCTGTCAGCGCAATGATTATTTCCACCACAATTGGTACACAAGCGCTCCCTCTTCGACTCATCGCGTGAACTCTTGCTAGAACCTTTAGACGACGACGACCGCGCATCAGAGTCTGAAGATCGAGTCTCTGAGGATCCACTCCTCTGCTTGGGATGTTTGGTTTTATACCAAAACTGGTCTTCGTCCCGAGAGTCCTCCAAGTGTACCTGCTTACGCGTTTGGCGCCCTCCTGCGTCGTTATTACTTATTACTTGTCGGTTCTGCCAGTTCGGCCGACCATTCCGATGGGATCGGAAATTCCCATAATTACGTCTACGTTGCTGATATGAACTGGAGGGCTTCTCATACTTCTGCTCTTGACCCCTGTCTGCATCGCCTGACTGATTTCGCCAAGGATGGCGCTGAACTTTGCCGACACCGGCAACTATATCGTCTGGAAGACCTGACTTGTGGATGGGTTTGCCCGGGTGGGCAAGGACATAATGATACCCCAATTGGGCCATGACTCAATATCTTTTGGCTGGCGCTCTTGGAAGAACGCCACCAACCCAGTTGAGCACGACGACAACACTTTGTCTCGTAGCATCAAGTCTAGCAAGCCATCATAGTCCTTATTAATTCCCCCCATCTCAATCCATCTGTTGAGCAGAAGTTTTATCTTCGAGATGAAGTCCTTGAAATCTTGGTCTGCGCTTGGCATCGCGTTTCTGAAACGCGTCCGGTACCCGCCAGCAGTCAGACGGAACTTCCGGAGCAACCTTTCCTTTACTTTGTGGTAATCGGCCCTTTCTTCTAGCGGGAGGCTATGAAGTCTCCATCGCCGGCCCCACTAGCAATGCAGATAACAGAGATGGCCACTGATCTCTGTCCGCCTTCCAGGCCACGCATGCGGCCTCGAACCTCTCCAGGAAAAATCTAAACTGTCGATTTTATCATTAAAATTTGGCAGACGCAGCCTAAAGGGACGATGGGACCCCCATGAGTCGAGTTCTGACCACTCGCACCCACCTCCAGTCTCTTTAATTGTATTTCCTTATCAATCATCTTCTCTTCCAGAGCTATTCTCATTCTCTCCTTCTCTAATTCTACTTCTATCTCTCTCTCCTTCTTCTTTTCTTCAAATTCTCTATCTTCTCTCAACTTCTTTTCTTTCAATTTGAACTCTCTCTGTTTCCACTCGTTTTCTTCTTTCATCTTCCTTTCTTGTAACTCGAATTCTCTTCTTTTTAGCTCTAGCTCTTCAGCTCGAGCATCTCTTAGGGCATTATGTTTCTCAATCCTTTCCTTCTCTTCCTTCTCTTTCTTTTCCTTCTTTTCCTTCTTTTCCTTCTGTTTCTTTTCCTTCTTTTCTTTTTCTTCCTTCTCTTTCTTTTCCTTTTCCAAAGCATTTTGATTTTCAACTGAATAAAATTTGGCTTCAGCAAAATCCATCTGTTCTTTCTGGGTGTACCCACATTCCTTGCCTATCTGAATGAAAGCCTGTAGGTCCATGATGTACACTCAGAATACTCACTATTATCTTCTGCTATAGATTCTTACTATGCAACTACTCACCCGTATGTACTGACAACACTTACTTATATCAACAGATAACTCTCTGCTTGCTAGGAATGCAGTAATGATAGTAAATATTGATAACACTTCTTAAATTTACACATACTCGTATATATGTATGTAAGTATATACCACCTCACCTCTCACTGTATACAAATAATCCACTATACCTCTTATTGTATAACTATAGTCTTACTTTGCCACTTGGCTACTGTCTCATCACTCTGAATATTTGGTCCTTCCGACCACTTAGTCTCTGTGATACACTCACAGACCCTTACAATAGTCGACAGTTGTATAACAACAGCTGATGAAACTTCCAGGTGCTATGACACCAGTGTACCAACTTGACAATAAATCAGCTTGTACTCCAAATTCTGTTACTGGCACCCACACTTGTGCTTTACTCAGATAATACTTTTAATTATTACTAATCTGTCTTATATGAATGTTTCTATTGGCAAAATGAGCACTACACAGATGAAAAGACACGCACTAAACACTACGAAAACAAAAATCACAGTCACGAGGAATACGATTATAGACAAAGTAGAGCAGAAGTAGATTAATATATACAATGCATGACTGCGCACGAACGAAAACAAGGGATCCCTGTAAACGTATTTACAAGATAGTAAGATGGAACGAGAGAACACACCACTTAAGCACGACAAAAGAATACTGAATGTGCAAGACACTGTAAATACAAACTACACCAATACACCTAACATCGACAGGGCTTGGATGTTAAGTGGGGCAGTCGCAGGAAAACCGTCTGCCTTACTCCACCACTAAACATACACAGCCACCCCCTAGAAAGAAATCAGTCTAATTCAATCTTTTCCCACAAGTAGGCCCAGAATGAATTAAACTCGCCACCCGTCCAACCTTGAACACACAAATATAATATTATACAATAGACTAAACTACAACTACACTTAACAATGAAGTGCTGAGAGCTATCTCCTTCACTAGGCACTATCAAATCACTCCTAACAAAAGAAACTATATCACATACAACCAATACTCATAGAATAGCACATCAAAGCTTTACTATGTAAATAATACCATTACCCCAAGTAATATGAAATAGAGTGAAAGATCCCACCTACTAACTAACCCCATATAAACAACCAGACTAAGTTCTACAAAGAGAGTAGAGAAAAGGAACAGAACAAAAGGAGAGAAAACAACAACAAACCACTACGCAAGCTTCAAGAAGCAGATGAAGAAATAGAACTATCTACTCTAAAAGATCAGACTGTACGATAAATAGTATCAGACTGATAGACAGAAAAGAAAATTTAGAATTTAGAGGAAAAACAAGAAACATCAATATAGCATATCATACTTACTTACTTAGTCGTTCCCCTTCTACCGTGAGGTGTAGAGATTTGGAAGAGAGAGCGCCAGACTATCCTATCGGCTGTCTTCCTCCTGGCCTGGTTCCATTCTAGTCCTTGAAAGATTGTCTAATGTTGTCTTCCCAGTGGACTCTGGGTCATCCTGGGGGCTGGATCCCTGGCTCTTTGTTTCCCATGCTTGTCGTGGTAGCCGATCTTCTACCATTCTGCAGACATGGTCAAACCATCTTAGTTGGGACTGTTCTACTTGGGTCTGCAAGGGGTGGAATTTTAGGCTTTGACGTATCGTCTGGTTGTGGACCATGTATCTTCTTGTTACTTCAACCACCTTCCTCAGATACCTCATTTCTGAGGTTTGGATCTGGCTTTTGTGGGTTGTAGTCTTTGCCCATGACTCGCAGCCATATGTCAAGACTGGGACATAGGTGGAGCGGTGTACAGCCATCTTCGTTTTCTTAACAACCTCTCTCTTGCTGAGGAATCCTCGATTTATGGCCTGAAAAAGTCTCCCAGCTTCTGCTTTTCGAGTGGAACTCTTCTTTAATGCCTCCCGTTCGGTCTATAATAGCTCCGAGATATTTAAAGTGGTTGACCTGCTCCAGGACCTGTTCTCCCAGCTTAATCTGATGTTTTCTTTCTTCTCGTTATATCACCATGGATTTTGTTTTAGACCTACTTATGACCATCCCTCTCTTCTCCAGCTCTTCCTTCCAGTCTTGCAGGTTGGATTGGAGATGTGCCTCTGATTTAGCAATCAGGGCAACATCATCAGCAAATGCCAGCTCTGAAATACAGACCTGTCTCATCTTCCAGTACCCCACTGAATACTTTCTTGTTCTCTCCTTACATGACTTGATAACATCGTCCATGAGGAGTATGAAAAGATAAGGTGACAGGATATCACCTTGTCTTACACCAGTGGTGGTCTTGAACTCTTCTGACTTATGGTTTGCTGTCCTCACATAATTCCTGCAAGACTTGTAGACGCTCTGTATAGCATGAATCAGAGGTGCTGGAATGTTCTTCCTTGCCAAACAGTCCCAAAGTTTGCTCCAGGGGACCCTGTCAAATGCCTTTTTTCAGATCTATGAAACAAAGATGGATCTCACTCTCATACTCAAGGGCCTTTTCACTCAGCTGTCTGAGTGTGAAAATTTGGTCTTGAGTACTTCGGTTTGCTCGGAATCCGCACTGGACCTCATCCAATTGTGGCTCAGCTAGGCGTCGGAGTCTCTGCTCTAGGATTCTAGAGTAGATTTTACCAGGGACACTGAGAAGGGATATGCCTCTATGGTTTCCACATTGTCGATTGTCTTCCTTTTTTGAAAATTGGTGTTATGATGGCAATCTCCCAGTCATTTGGTATGGTCTTGTTGCACCACGCACCTGTAGGACCCTTAAGAGTAATAGGTCGCCTGATGCTCCCATGAACTTAACCATTTCTGGTGTTATACCATCATGCCCTGCTGCTTTGCCCATCTTGATTTTCTCCAGTGCATATCATACAAAAATTACAAACAAAAACTTAACTGACGGTCCAGCGCCACTTGTCCCAGAAGCTCTTCAGCATAGATGATCCAAGATGTAGACCAACAAACGGAACACCACACTTAACGTAAAGTTCCAAAACAAATATTCTAGACTGTGGTATCGAATATCCCGACAGAATATCCAGAATACAGTTCAGAAAACCAGACTTCTACGTAAGTCTGTGTGCCAGCATATACAATACTGTCCTTTGGCACGGTACTGCAACAAATATCGATACGTATGCACTGTTCTTTTCGGTGCTGACACAGCACTGTCCAAAATAGACCACCGACTGTATACTCCAACGAAAGTCTCGATAAGCAGTTGTTTCACACGTCTATCTGATACATGAAAATAAGCACAGTACGTTGCGTCACACCGCTTCAGAAAACCAGCAGACTTCAAGGTAAAGTATTCCAGAACTACTCAGGTCAGCAGGCTTCACTACTCATTGGTATTCACCCACCGGCCGGGCACATCAGTGTAGTACGGTCACGTCAGAAGAATGAAATCAGCGTGACTTGAACCAGACATCACTTGGCAAAACTCCCGGGAGGTAACGTTCCCAGGAGGGTAGAGCAGTATGTGAGATGACACTGCTGCAGATAGGCTACCAGAACACGATATCAAGTCCCAACCTACTTTGGTTGCATAGATCTAGACCATCATTCAGATACGAGGAGTCTTACACACCCTGGGATGCCGCCAACACTATAGACACTACCTATACCACCAAATATAGACGATCTAATCTCCTCTGCCGACACACACAGTCTGGCACCAGAGCCCGAGATCTAATCTCCTCTGCCGACACACAAAGTCAGGCACCGGAGCCCATTTAATACCGAACTCAACACTCTATCTCCGCTGCTCCCCTGGATCACCACCTTACTAGAACTACACTCCGAAGCACAATTTCTAATACCTCAAAATGACACGCCAGACGCTAGCTGCCACTTACTTCTACAACCTTAGACATATTAATAACACTACTTGCAACTTAGTACCAACATTGCTTTGCAACCATTGTCGAACACAATACCTATCAACAATGTCAAACTGATACTGTACCGCCAACACACAACCTGTCACTGTGACCTAAAAAAAAGAACAATACTGGGTTACGTTCCGCAACGCGTCACACTTGACCGCCTACATTTCACTACTGCTGACTGACAAACACACATACCCGAAGCTGGCAACCGAGAATAACTCACTATCGTGACTTAGTAAACAGAAGGCGCCAACACACTGTGACTGAAACCTTCTAACATATTGTGTGCATATTAAATCCTGGCCTATCTAAAGAAAACATAGGCACTACGGCCTTTTGGAAACAGCCCTTAGCTGTCCAAAATACTCTATAAACTACTGTACACAACGATTACAGTAGTCAGGGCACTGTTTAGACGTAGCCCCCAGATATCAACTCCTAATTTATGCTGTGGATATAATACTGACGCTAATTTAATACTTGGCTCATTATCTAAGGATACGACCACAACATGAAAGGGTTGACACAGAAAGATAACACTTTCTATAGGAATTCCCTTTTTAATCAAACACTACACACAGTATAGCCACACACGGCTGAAAACAGTATGGAATACATAAAACACTGCCCGAGAAACTTCTCGAATTAATATATCAAATTAATCTCACACATGACAGTATAACAGTACTATACAAACTTAGTACTGAACAATCGCTCACTATGGCGAACTGGAAACTACACAATGGAAAAACCAGCCCACTGGCAAATTATACCCGATGGCCTGACAATAATATCACTGGACACTAAACCACTCCAAATTATAATAATGTCCCACAGAATAAACCACTATCGACCATATTCCATACTCAAAGAAAAGGGAACAAGAAAATGTCCATCACTTTCGGACAAAGGCCAGCGTCAACTGTCTCTTCCGCGCCTTTCTTTTACCCCATTCCGGTGTCGCCCGACTAACCGGTTTTTCAAAAGTTATCAGGGTTGCCAGAACTCGCTGATAACGATGTCCCCAATCTATTTTTCTGCCACCAGAAAATACGCCGTGACACCTGTGCTTTTGGTTCTTCCGTGAGAACTAGCATTAAGCAATCACCAGCGCTTGTTGTGGTGGTTCATGAATGTATCCTTTTCACATGCTGAGGTTGCCAGCCTCGTATGGACTTTTACCACCACCAGTAAGTACAAACATGTCAAATTCAAAGCATAAAAAATATGTTACACCGCACCTCAATAACTGAGAAATCTTAGACTTCTTGCTCAAGTAAATAGTCTTGGCAACTTGATATAGATGCATAGAACACATGTCGGGGTATTTAGTTCTATTACCAATTCTTCTGCGACTATGTGAGTAAGTCCTGTATAAGTCTGGTTTCTGTTTGAATAACTTAGGGGTTCCTTGCTGTAGTGTTCAGAAGTGTTTCTTTAAGTCCGGTACTACATAAAGTCAGAATCTTAACTTCTATTCTCTCCTGGCTTCAGTCCAAGCTGTCTACTTTACGATTTCTGGAATGCAGTGTCGTGTGTCTAAAAAGTCCTACTTTATATCTCAGGCTTCACCCACGCACTCTTGTTGTCTGCTACTAGGCAACTCCCAATCAGAGCGATTATTGACAACTCGAATTGCCATATCAATGGCATTCAAAGTATATGTTTTGATAGAGTAGGGCTTATGAAATTTCCTGCGTTACTCATACGTTTGAGAATTTAAACAGCCACTTTCCATATTGTAGTAAAGTCTAAATCAATATCTCGGCGATCATTGAATATTATACACCGCCAAAAACCCGTGTACGTAACTAACCACTGAAACTCCAGCATGGTACATGTAGGATCAGAGATATGTTAGGCCATTTAACATGGAGACAACAAAAGTGTAGATGTTGGACATATTTCGGAAGACAGTGTGAGAACACAGATGGAGTACTGTGTTAAAGAAGGACCAGTTTTGATAATAGGGATCATTAGCTTTAGGAAGATATCTATATTTTCACTGGATGTGGTGTAGAGCAGAAGTTATTGTGAAAAGAAGACAGTGGAGCATGAACCATGTTGTGTTTTTCACTGTTTCGGCTGCCCCAGTGAAATGTCAGATAAACTAAGGAATAAGATAGATATCTCAATTGATAAAGCTCATTTATACGAGTAATAAGCCTGAGATGGAGGAAAGCCGTTAAGAAATAAGGAAGCCATAATTATTTTGTTTTTAGTAAAGCACGTCTTGCACAAATCTACACATTTTTCGTGAATCCAAAATACTTTGGCCTAAATACTTTCCAGTACGGTGGCCAGTGACCTATATATAGCGGGAAGGAACGAAAGGCGGACACACTTGCCGCGAACTCAAAAACTGCAGACACAAGCTTCATTGCCATCTGCATATGTGTGAGCAGACTGTTATAATTCTTGAAAGCCTGTCTGCCTGAGATTAATTTAAAAATATGTGTGTAATTGTCGTACCGATAGGTTTGGGAGTTATTTTAGGTCCCGTCTGAGTAGTGTGGATGGTGATAAGTTTGTGAGAAAAAAAGGTGTGAGAAATAGATTTCACGGGTGAATAGCTTAAGGAGAAGATATGTCTCTGGAATGATGAAGTTTCTCTAGTCCAGCCTATCTATACGACTATAATTTAGTATAAGACAACCTTGCCCTCCTCATATATAAATATAACTTTAACTACACACACACACACAGCTATGTGACAGCAAGACACACAAACGTGAAAAACTACGGTTACTTGGGTATTGGTCTGACCAACACACAAAGTTAAGTTTCTTTTGTTGTTTATTATCATTTAAACTTGACAACACCAAACATCGAAAGAAATGTCAAATAAAATCAGATTTACATACATAGGAAAATAACAGATTAAATATGCCCTCCCCTTATTGAGAAAAAGAACCCAAAAAAGTTAATAACCCAAAGGTCAAAGGTTAGCACTATGTTACAGAATAGACAGTAAAGAACAAGTTCCTTCTAAATGCTACCCAGTAAAGTAAACACATTTAAGCAAAATCTCAGGTTGGTACAGTTCCTTTAACAAAGAAAAATATTCACTCTCTCTGACATACAGTGGCCACTGAATCACGCTTACCCATTCTTGGTGATATTCCTTGGAATTACAATGGTTCCTGAATATACAAAATGTCAGGTGTATTTCCTAAATTGGCCCCAGTCCGTCCTCTAACAAGTAAGATTAATGAGGTGGACGCCGAATTTGGTGGTTTAATTTTCCCTGAATTAACAAAATGTCACCGCGAATCGTTAGTGTAGCCAGACGTGCTCTTGAGGTTCACATTTTAAAAAAGAGGAAAATACTTCCAGTATTGGGAAACATCTGGCTGCAAAAAAAAAAATGATACTTATGATGATGATAATCCTATCGGCTGGCTCTATGGTGAGTACCGATTCTGAAACAGCGTAACTTTCTGGATAAATCCGCTTGGATACGACTGTCAAAAGTCGGGAGTAATGTTATTGGTTTCACAACCCAGTGGGCTGATAAAATTGAACAAAATATTTCTGGGTTTTCTAAGTCCAATTAAAATTTACAAGTTAAAATGTTTCTCATGTATCGTTGGCTCACAAAGGAAATTGGTGATGCACAAGCCAAGAAAAAGACAACATTAACTAATCCGTAAATGAAGAAAAGACCCCAAAATAGACCGCTGGACGCCCTTGATCAGGTCTGCTAGGAATAAAAGAAACATTTATGGAAAAATGCTACTATTGTATATAGCTACATTTACGCACATAGACGGGGACAAGACGATCTCTTATCCACTCTGTCAGTCCTGATTAAACTTAACCGGCACAGGTGTTTTCCTTTATGCCTAAACTACCGCACGTCGCAAACGCTGAGATTTCAGGTCGGATGAAGGTATGCAACCCTCCGCTCCCTTGCTCGCGCTGTAACGATTAGCGTACAGTGTCAATTATTATTCATTTATCCATAAGCGCACTTACATAAATATCGCCTGTCGTTAATAGCTACTAAATTGTCGGCGTATGTTGGTCTTCGCATGGTATTAAATACTAAGCACTTATAATAAATACGCACAATGAAATAAAACGTGAATTCTTTTCTGTCACTATCAGTCGGGCCTAACATACGAGTCAACTAGAACCGTCTCTTCTTGTGTGAGAAAGCGGGTGGTGAAAACTGCACATCTGGTGTGAAATAGCTACGCGTTATTTATTTCACTAGTTCTAACAGCTAGATGTAGCATAGAGATTATGATCAATAAATTTTCTATATTTCCTTTCTTTTTCTACCCGTGTCCTCCACTTTATTATCGCTCTTTTATCCTTTTCCTGTGTTTTTCGCATTCGTACGTTTGCGACTATAAACATTACTATTTTCCTATTCAAACTTTTGCCTGTTTCTTTTCTCATTTAGAAACGCACACGCATGTTATTATATAACGTGTCAGTCGCTGCAGTCAGACGAGATGTGTGATTATGTTTCATACTCAGACATAGGAGCAGACTTTTGGTCTAGCATTTTCACCTGACACGAGCGTTTCTTCGGCGTGAGGTGTGAAAACCGACACCTGCACGGCGCAGAATGAGACATTTGTCTGGTATTTTCCTATGTCACGGCACTCTCAGACAGTTTCGTAGCGTGAGGTGTCTAAGACGCGTTTGGCATTGTAACAATCCCAATTTCGGTAGTGTACCGCAAACCAACAATCAGTGGTGTTAATGATGGGTGTTGTAAGTAGGTGAAGACTGGGCGTGTGATGGAAAATAAAGGTCAACTCGACCGACGCAGGGTTGTGTAAACATGGAGTGAGAGTGCAAGGTAACGCGAATGGGATGAATGGTTCTGTGGAGTTGACAAGTTGGTAACAATGCACTCATACCCTCACGGCTGGAAGTCAATGATAGCTGGAACTACTGTAGACGTTTTTAAACAGTTTAATGACACACACTCTGACAGCACGGTTGACAGTCATTGGAACAGGTTGACACAATAAATCATTGGATACTTGACCAAATGGGTGGCAACATCAATTTGGCAATTTCATAGCATGTAAACATAATTGAACGATAGTAGCAAATATATAGTTCTGATTGTCTATCGTCTCATATCTCCACTGACTAATCGCATCAGTTTGAGTTAACAATAATAATGGTCATCACAATGCTCTCTTACAGACCCTCTGCTGACTACGTCTTTCAGGCTAAGTCTTTTAGGCTTTAACTTCAACAGGGTCTTTCTTTTAAGGTTGACAATCTCAAATAACCAAGAGTGGACTTCAATACAATGTAAGTCTTGGTATCGCCATCAGGTAATAAGATATATCTGTTCTCTGACTGACAATTTAAACAGACCAACAGTGGGGGTTCAAAATGGCGCTGGTCCCAGTGAGCGGCGTTCATCCAAAAAAGATATCCTCACTACAAATGAAAGCTCCGTTCATTTGCTCAACTAATATCTTGGGTTTTCCATACCCCTAAGAAATGTTACATATGTCCACTCACAGTGTGGCTAGTACAGGAATCGTCTACATACGATCCATCAAATATATAAAGATGATATAACATCTATGATGTCGTTAGGCCTAGGTAAAGTTTTAGAAAAATGTTCCTTCTTTACCTTAAGTTCAGAAAACACTAGCACTAGCACACTAGAATATATATATTCTGGGAGAAATATCGACCATCATAGTCTACTAAATGAAAATGAACAATCTTTTCCCCACAATCACTTCAAAATATAACATGACAAGCTTATCAGTGACAATTAACACTATTTTCATGCAAGCCTCTGAGCGACATTCGGCTGATCACCCGCTCTCTTTGCCAGTCACTTCGCTTTTACGGAAACAACAGCAAATGGATTGATTTGCCGTTGCCCTAAAGACGCCAATAGGCGTGATGGGAAACAATGGCAAAGAAAACCTATCTGCTGTTGCCCTAAGACGCCACTAGGCGTAATGGCCACTGACTGCTTTGACGGTCGGTGGCTAAGGACGGAAGAAGAAGAAGAATAGTCTACTAAGAGAAACTCCTCTTTTCCCCAGAATCAATCACAATGACGAAAAACTTCGGACTCCCTTTTGTCCGACAGCCTTCAAGATTCGTCCATCATCACCCAAGAGCCTCTTTCCGTCTCGGCCTCCGCAGAAACTGCCTGACCCCAAAGTTCAGTACAAGGAAAAATAGTTCCACTTAGACATACAAAGATATCAAGATATAAGACCGAATCGTCTGAAATAGACATGGAGTAAACATAGACTCGGACCATAAACATTCCTGCATAAACCTAAGCAAGAACAATCTGTTTTCTGGCCAAACAAGGAACAAACTAACGAAATCTAGATTCATACGCCAAATTCGATATCCAGGGGAGATAACCCATATAACAAAAGTATCAATCAATCATGGGTGATATATCTTTGACCAGGAAAGCATTTTGATTCTAAAAACAAATACTTTCCCTCAGACAAATAAATATTATAATAACTACATACATTGCCACCAGTAATCTTTTGGTAACAGACTACCGCAACCCCCGGGGAAAAAGAAATGAAAATTTTTTTTTTTCATCGGAGAGCAACATACAATAGGCTCACAACGCACGAATAATGCGCAGATGACTAATAAGAGCAATTTATAATGTCAAATTAAGGTAAAGTCGAAGCATAGATCGACTTGTGAGAATATATCTCAACATCTCAGAGAAAGCATTTCTCTTAAGTATAAATATTTCCAGGGAGGTGCCACCAACGTATACTACAATGCTGGCAATGACACAATGCATATAACAATTTCATATTTAAGCACTATAAGTACATGATTGACAAAGAAGAAAAATCATCAAAGAACAGCGGTGAATATATATCAATGAACGTAGTGATAATAGTGATACAATCACTATATTACAAATTACAATGTGTATCTATCTTGATATAGAAAAAGAACTATTATAGACTTAGATGTGTTAAGAAGTCCAAGACCTAACAGTTAGGTGGAATCATGTGGGCATCTAGACAAAATGTCTGCCATCACATTATCTGATCCACGGATAGCTCGTACCGAGAAATGAAAAGGTTGAAGAGCAATTGCATATCGAGTAGACCTCGAGCTCTTCAAATTCTTACTCTGTATAGCCGTAAGAGCTTTCTGGTCGGTTTCTACTATGAAATGTGCGCCTAGAAGAAATCTTTGTAGTTTGAGAATTGACCAAACCATAGCCAATAGTTCACGGTCTAAAACCGAATAATTCCTTTCTGCAGCATTAAGTTTTCTGGAGATATACATTACAGGATGCAGAGTTCCAGAGTACTCTTGCATTAGTGCCGCTCCAATCCCAGTTGATGAAGCGTCACTACGAAGAATAAATGTCTTATCTGTAGTAGGTAACACTAAAATAGGTGGTGTTGAAAACATAGTTTTGATCTTATCCAAAGAGGATTGGCATTCCTGTGACCAGTGGACCATATTAGGCGACCCTTTCTTTAGTAGTGTAGAAAGAGGTGCCATGATAGAGGATAGATTCGGAATGAATCTTCCATAAAATTGAATAAGATCTAAGAGACTTCGCACTTGCTTTTTAGTCTTAGGAATAGAGATGTTAAGTATCTTAGTGATATTATGGTCCTCTGTCTTTAGGAAACCATGACCAACTCGATGGCCTAGGAAAGAAATTTCGCTAAAACCAATGCAGGCTTTAGATGGTTTCGCTGTCAGGTCATACTCGCGTAGAGTAGATAGTAATTCAACTAACCCCGAATAGTGATCTTCCCAAGTATCGCTGAAAAGACAGATGTCGTCTAGGTACGCAATGACATCTGACCGATAAGATAGGATTCGACGCATCATGCGTATGAATGTAGCTGGTGCGTTCATAAGGCCGAAAGGCATGAAATTCCATTGAAAAAGGCCTCTAGGTGTAGAAAAAGCCGTAATTGGTTTGGCGCGTTCAGATAAAAGAACTTGCCAATATCCTTTAGACAAATCAAGTTTAGTGAAAAAATGAGATTTAGAAAGCCTAGTAAGTAGCTCTTCTGGTAAAGGCATAGGTTCAGCATCGACCTTCGTAACTTGATTCAATTTGCGATAGTCAACGCAAAGACGTATGTTATTGTCTTTTTTCCGAACAATAACCATCGGCGAAGAAAATGCAGAAGTGGATGGTTCAATTATTTTAAATCTATCATCTCATCCAACTCCTTCTCAACCTGTGCTTGAAAATGTATAGGGATAGGATAAGGTCTGACCCTAATAGGATTATGGTCAGTTAGAATAATGTCATGTTCAATGACATGAGTTTGTCCAGGGATGTCAGTAAGGACATCCTGAAATGTTTGTAACATAGCCGAAACGTGTCGCTGTTCTCCTAGAGATAAATCAGGAGAGACAATAACATTTTTCCATGATTAACTAGAATGAAGTGGAATCATCGGAAGCGGAATATTAACATCCGAAAAAACTTGTTTCCTCATCCTGTATTATGGACAGTGATGAGTAATGACCATGTTGGACTGGTGAATCGTCCGTTGCCTGGAAAATAGGCTGTAAATAATCCGGACGTTCATGGAATTCCGTAAGCATATTGATGTGGAAGGTTTTATGCTTTCCATCAATATCGACAATGTAGTC
Source organism: Oreohelix idahoensis (assembly GCA_024509875.1). Lineage (NCBI taxonomy): Eukaryota > Metazoa > Mollusca > Gastropoda > Stylommatophora > Oreohelicidae > Oreohelix > Oreohelix idahoensis. The sequence continues at coordinate 296,775 of JAMPIV010019134.1, forward strand.
AACATCGGAAATTTTCGAGATTATATCGTACGGACCTTTCCAAGAAATAAGAAGTCTGTTTTCCCTACAAGGTAGCAAAACAAATGCTTTGTCACCAGGACAAAGTTGTCGTAAGGTTCTTTTCTTATTGGCAAATTGTCTTGCCTTCTGTTTAGCAAATTCAGAAGAAGAAGTTGCCAATTTGCATGCTTCGATAATCTTTTGTCTCAGCGCGATGACATATTCGTAAGAAGATTTTGTGTCATCGGTAATATTATCAGCGGTTATGAGATCATGAAGTAAAGACATAGGGCCGCGCGGTCGCGCGCCAAAGACAAGTTCAAAGGGAGAAAATCCTGTATGTTCATTGGGGACCTCTCTGTAAGCGAAGAGGGCCGCGGGTAAAACCCTGTCCCAATCTTGAGGATGATCCTCAGTTATCTTCCCTAGTAAGTTTTTGAGTGTTCTATTTAGCCGTTCGACCATCCCATTGGACATAGGATGATAGATACTACTCAAAGATCTCTCTAACTGCAGAGTAGACATTACTTGAGACATGGTATCCGATATTAGTTGGGTGCCATGGTCCGATAATATCTCTCCGGGGAATCCCAGACGAGAAAATATAAGCCAAAGAGCATCTGCAATGTCAGCAGTAGTAATGCTCTTCAGAGGAATAGCCTCTGGCCAACGTGTGCACATATCAACACACGTCAAGATAAACTGATGTCCTCTAGCAGATTTGATCTTAAATGGACCAATGATGTCTATCGCCATTTTCTGAAATGGTCGAATAGGGATATCTGCAGCTTGAATAGGTGCAGCATGGCGTGGACCTTTGGATTTCACCTCTTGACATACCTTACAAGATCGACAATAAATCCGTATGTCCTTGCTCACAAAAGGCTAAAAGAAAGCCGCAAGAACTCTTGACTTTGTACGGGAAAAACCCATATGTCCAGCACACTGAGAGTCGTGAGCGTGCTGCAAAATTTTAACTCTCAAATTCTTGGGCACATGAATCTGAGAGGTACTTGACTTAGTGGAGTCTTGCACCATACGTACAAGTACGCCATTCTTCATTGTAATCCAAGATTTACGCTTTGTATCTTTATTCGGATCACCTTTTGTTGCAAGAGTGAAGAATTTCTTTAGAGTCGGATCATCTTCTTGCTGTTTTATAAGCGAGTCACGAGAAATTACCAAGGGATCATCTTGGTTATGCACTTCATTACCTTCAGTAGATGAAGTTTGAGGCATATTAAGAGCTTGAGCTCTAGTGACTACAGCATTAGCAGTTTGCATACTTTGTTTTTCCCAAACGGAAATTTGTTGTGGAGTGCATTCTTTGACTCCGTGAATACGACCGATGATAAGATCAGCGATCGGATTCGGCAGAAGACATGCGTGTACATCTCCTGTAAAGAAAGGAGTAGCAATCTTAATGATAGCAGTAGAGTATTTCTCTAAGGTGCCGCCAAATGTTACACATTTGACTACTTTTCCTGTGGCACGAGAAGGATCTACAAGTGACTGCCTAACACCAATTGTGGTGCATCCAGAATCAAAAAGAACTGAGACTGGATTGTCATTTACTAAACCTTTATGTAAGACAAGAGAACCTCTTCCATCATGCGCGACTGACGCAGGAAGAGCGGGAAGAGGATGGCCACAACTTAAAGTGGACACCGTAGTTGGTTCAAATAATGTTTTGCATTGGGGGCACTGAGATGCTCTCCCAAAATCAAAAGCGGAACATGCCATATTATTAGCGTCATTATTATCTTTAGTCTGTTTATAGGCTTCATGTGACTCTTGCTGTGCAGAGTTTGCCTGATAATGTGATTTTTGTTTTTTGTATTGTGATCTACCTCGATTATTATTGCCTCTGTAATCATTATTATTTCCTCTATTGTAACCCCTATTTGGGTTTGAGTCATAGTTCTCATGGTTACCATTATCATATTCATTATAATGAGTATCTCTATAACTATGGTCTTGTTGTCTCCATGATGGATGACTTGGATAGTTCCTATAATGACTTCCTCTGCGGAAATTCTTATAATTATGACTACCCCTGAATCGAGGGCTGTCGGCTCGTCTCCAGTACTTCGCAGAAGAACCCTGAAATGATTGGTTACCTTGGTTTTGATAACTATTATGTTACCCTTTTTATCAAACCTGTTTTGTGGTCCCTGAAATTTGTGTGAATAATTAGGGTTGTATGGTGTTGCCGAAGCAACTGGCATGCCTTCCTTAACCTTAGCATTGCTAAAAGCTACGTCCGGATGTGCCGGTACGTATTGGGTACAATATTATTCCATTTCTTTTAGTGTCTTGGGTTTACGCTCATGTAGGAATTCAAGGAATGGTTTATTTACACTTGACATAATCTTGTCTCTGAGCAACAAGTCCATAAGGGCTTCATATGTCTTTTCTGTTTTGGACAGCTCAATCCAACGATTAAATGTAAGACGTGTCCTTGCAATGAATTCTGAGAATTCTACCCCTGATTCAGGTACCATTTTCTTAAACAAAAGACGGTAACCTTCCTCTGTTAATTGATATTTTTTCAATAAAGCTGCCCTAATAACATCATAATTATCCTTGTCAGTCTCTTCAACCAAACTTAAACTAGTCAGAGAATCACCTTTCAAATTTTCTGATAACTGGTTAGCATATTGTGATTTATCCACATTATGAGCTCGACAAGAGCGTTCAAATCTATCCAGCCAGAATGTTATGTCATCACTGGAAGGATTGAACGCTGGTACCTTGACCTTGTAAGTAAAGGGTTTACCATTATTACCAGTTGACTGATTAGCAATACCCATATTTGTCAATTTTAATTTTTCTAACTCAAATGCTAACAGTTTTTCTTCATGTTCCCTTTTTGCTTTTCTCTATTCGACTTCAGCTTCTTTGTCTAATCTCTTTTGCTCAGCTTCTCTGTCTAATCTCTTTTGTTCAGCCTCAGCTTCTCTGTCTAATCTCTTTTGTTCTTTTTCCATTTCCATCTGGATTCTCTTTTCCTCTACCTGCATCTGCAATTTCTTTTGTTTAGCTTCCAATTCCATTTTTTTCTCCTCAGCTTTTAATTTTTTTCTCTTCAGCCTCAGCTTTTTGTTTTTTCTCTTCACCCTTCTGTGCTTTGGCATAATGAGAGAGTGCAAACTCTTTTAACTCCTCAGGAGTCATCCCAATGGCTCTCCCTTGCTCAATGAAGTAGTCTAAAGTTGCCATACTATTTAATAATATGTGGCTATTATCACTGAAATAACAAATTTATTTCAACCAAACAGGAGCAAGTTTTTAACCAAAACTTGTATAATCAGCTCTCTATATCCCAATCTCTATGGGCAACAAGCCTTTAAATAAGGTCTTGTATAATCAACTGTATACCTCTAATAATAGAAATTAACCATAGTGTGTCGTATGAGGCATCAAGGAACCATCAGTACTCGATTTCCAAATCAGTCCTCTGCGAAGGTTAGACCCAGGAATCTGGCCACCAGTGTAACAATCCCAATTTCGGTAGTGTACCGCAAATCAACAATCAGTGGTGTTAATGATGGGTGTTGTAAGTAGGTGAAGACTGGGCGTGTGATGGAAAATAAAGGTCAACTCGACCGACGCAGGGTTGTGTAAACATGGAGTGAGAGTGCAAGGTAACGTGAATGGGATGAATGGTTCTGTGGAGTTGACAAGTTGGTAACAATGCACTCATACCCTCACGGCTGGAAGTCAATGATAGCTGGAACTACTGTAGACGTTTTTAAACAGTTTAATGACACACACTCTGACAGCACGGTTGACAGTCATTGGAACAGGTTGACACAATAAATCATTGGATACTTGACCAAATGGGTGGCAACATCAATTTGGCAATTTCATAGCATGTAAACATAATTGAACGATAGTAGCAAATATATAGTTCTGATTGTCTATCGTCTCATATCTCCACTGACTAATCGCATCAGTTTGAGTTCACAATAATAATGGTCATCACAATGCTCTCTTACAGACCCTCTGCTGACTACATCTTTCAGGCTAAGTCTTTTAGGCTTTAACTTCAACAGGGTCTTTCTTTTAAGGTTGACAATCTCAAATAACCAAGAGTGGACTTCAATACAATGTAAGTCTTGGTATCGCCATCAGGTAATAAGATATATCTGTTCTCTGACTGACAATTCAAACAGACCAACAGTGGGGGTTCAAAATGGCGCTGGTCCCAGTGAGCGGCGTTCATCCAAAAAAGATATCCTCACTACAAATGAAAGCTCCGTTCATTTGCTCAACTAATATCTTGGGTTTTCCATACCCCTAAGAAATGTTACATATGTCCACTCACAGTGCGGCTAGTACAGGAATCGTCTACATACGATCCATCAAATATATAAAGATGATATAACATCTATGATGTCGTTAGGCCTAGGTAAAGTTTTAGAAAAATGTTCCTTCTTTACCTTAAGTTCAGAAAACACTAGCACTAGCACACTAGAATATATATATTCTGGGAGAAGTATCGACCATCATGGTCTACTAAGAGAAACTCCTCTTTTCCCCAGAATCAATCACAATGACGAAAAACTTCGGACTCCCTTTTGTCCGACAGCCTTCAAGATTCGTCCATCATCACCCAAGAGCCTCTTTCCGTCTCGGCCTCCGCAGAAACTGCCTGACCTCAAAGTTCAGTACAAGGAAAAATAGTTCCACTTAGACATACAAAGATATCACGATATAAGACCGAATCGTCTGAAATAGACATGGAGTAAACATAGACTCGGACCATAAACATTCCTGCATAAACCTAAGCAAGAACAATCTGTTTTCTGGCCCAACAAGGAACAAACTAACGAAATCTAGATTCATACGCCAAATTCAATATCCAGGGGAGATAACCCATATAACAAAAATATCAATCAATCATGGGTGATATATCTTTGACCAGGAAAGCATTTTGATTCTAAACACAAATACTTTCCCTCAGACAAATAAATATTATAATAACTACATACATTGCCACCAGTAATCTGTTGGTAACAGGCATGTTATGTCCAGCGTCTAAGGTACGTAGGTGTTAGGAAAGGGGAGAGATCGGCGCTGTTTCGTGTTTTGAAATAACGTGGGACCTCTTTGTCTGTTTGATAGATATAATCAGAGTTTTAAACTTGATTTCACTCATTCTCCATTTGCAGTAGACGTGGTCACTTCGTTCTAGATACTTAAACTTATAAATGAAACTCTTAGTTTCGATGTGATACCGTAGTTCTGTGTTGAGATAAATATTATATCTAATATATCTAGTATTTTGTGAGTGTTTAAAGTGTTGAATCGCCTATTTTTCACTAGTTCTTTTGTGTAGAGAGAATTAAAATATAGTCTGTATTATTTTCTAGTGACGTGTTTCAGTGGAAAGCAGAATAAATTATATTTCTAGCTTAAAATCATGCAGCTATAAATGAATTTGATTTTACTGCTAAATAATCAGACGAGAATATATTTTTAAATTAACTTATAACTGAAATGCTTCATCAGTGAGTATTGACGGGATACGTATGTATTCCTAGTTCATGATGATTGATTTTATGAATATAACTTATTTCACGGGAAGTTTTAAATGATAAGTCAAGCTGTACGCTTGCAGTTTAAAATGTAAGTTATAACGAGTACATAGTATGTATAATTATTTTATATGTGTTTTTTCCTCTATTTAGTGAAGAAAACTGGGGTTAACCCAAACTTTGCCAGCGTTAAGTACAGAGATATCTGTGAAGAACTAAAACATTCTCTCCTTAAAGGACTTGGTCATAACCTTTACAAGAACTTTAAAGATTTTTAAAGAAGTAACGGGCCCATCGAGCCTGATTTAATTCTTTCAGAGAAAAATCTCAAGTACATTTAGCCCGTGTGGCAAGTAATAGATTGCAAACATTAACTTTTCCGACTAAATTTTTACTCATTGTGGTGTGACCAAGAATTTTACCTTTTGATCGAAGTTACAAACCTGACATTGTTCCTAAGTAGTGGAAACCTCGTGATTCTGATCCTGTGAGCCCGCTTGAAAACTAATTCTTACCTGAACTGATAAAGTGACACTAACTTAAAATCTGAACAAAATCATCGCCTGAAGAGGACGCTCCCCGGACAAATTGGATGAAACCAAGATCTGCAGAGCTGGGTATCCGCTTCATCAAACGATAAAACAGATTGTGTCATAACGTGCGCCAGACGGCGAACAACAGCAAGTTATAGGGTAAGAAAGTGAGAAATGCACGACAGGGCCCTGATGAATGAACCGAGAGAAAGCAGGAACGAGTGACTCCCTTTTTATGGTATACCAAATTTCACCCACTTGGTAATTTCTTTATGCACGTTTTGTTGCAAACAAGATACTTTTCCTTAGGATAGATCATACTAATATCTAAGTCTGTTCATACCTTTAAAAGGGGAAAATCATTAGATTACCACTAATGTATCCTTAATTCCTTGGGGCTATCACTTTCTTCTAACAGAACTGTGGGCATACCTTGAGGGATAAGATCATACTGTGGGTCTATCATTCTGATAGAAATTCATTGATTTTTGACTATGTGTATATGCTTCTTGATGTAATTTTTGTGTGTTGTGATGAAATTTTAGATGATAATTAAAATTTCTCTTGAACTTAATCAGCGCGTTGGTCAGCTCGTTCCAAATTATCTGTATAATCACTGTTATAGTTTTTCCCACGTCTGTGCGTCTAACTGTCGTCACTTGTGTGCGTGCACGTGAGTGGTACTTTCATATATTAATATATGTTGTCACTAGACTGTCTGACTCCTCTAAATCTGTTGTAGAAGATAGGCTGAGAAAGAGAGAAGATTCTCGAGTTCTCAGGGACAGCCTCTACTGATTCTACCATCTCACTCGTGGAGATCTATTTCTGTTATTATCTCTCACTGGCTATCACGTATTCTAATCTAATCAGAAGGGACCAACCCAAGTCTTAATCCCCCTATCAAAAATCTACGACAGAATGGTGGTTCGTTCTCCGGGAATTGAACTATAGTCCTCAGTAATACGTATATCAGCTCGTTTGCAGGATTAATTTTCTTTATTCTGATATAGAGTAAGAGTGTGATGTCTTGTGAGTGTTGATATCTTTAAAAATAACTAACCCCCTAGACCAACGATCTGTTTATGGGCGTCCTGACCACACAACTAATAATTGTTTTTCCACAGCATTTTGAGTATATACATTTGAGTTACTGGTTGATTTTGTCGGAATATATGTTAATTATTGATTTTGTAATACTAAACGCTGGTAAAGTTGTGATTGTCTAACAGTCACAGGGTTCTGAAGAAGTAGGTGTTTGAGCTAAGCTAAGGAGCGCGATCAGACTATACGTCCTGTAATTGCCTCCCTTGCCCTAACCGACTTCAGGGGTAAACGTGATAGTGGATAAGAAATTAAGGGAATTTTTTTCATTAAATTTTTGCAATAATTATTTTGTTTCCACTGTAGCAACTTATTTTTCAGTGAGTAATCTTAACTACCATTTATTTGGCGTAGTCGTCTGCATTAGGTGCTTTATTGCCGATTAATAGCAGCGATAGTTAGACACTATATTTTTGGAGGAGGTATTCCAGGTTAAAGTATATCATCTTTTGTTTTGGTATTTCTTGCAAGTGGTAGGAACCAGTGTATCCTTTTTCTTATCTCTTTCTCGTCTTAGTCTCAGTCACCTAGTTATTATGGCAGAAAGGGCGAAGCTTAGGCAGATGCTCAGGGACGAAGCGAGATAAGAAGGTTTGGACGGAGACGAAACGAAAGCTTTTGTCAGGGACGAACTTGAGAGATATGACGCGGAGAAGAAAGAAGAAGAACTTAGAAGGAAAGAAGAAGCAGCGGAGAGGAAAACAGCGGAAGACCGTAAATTAGAGCAGAAGAAGATGGATGAGGAAATGGAAATCCGCAGGGCAAACGAAAGAGAGAAGGAGAGACAGCATGAGGAAAGGGAGAAAGAGAGGGAGAGACAGCATGCATTAGCTCTTAAAACTCTAGAATTCAAAAGTCGTGGTGCTGCCTCTACCTCCAGCAATGGAGAGTCTTCTCCTCATTCTTCCTTAACTGATCCTTCTAACACTCAATCTCTTCAACTCAACGTTATGTCTTTTGCTCTAGAATCTGTCCCTTGTCCTAATGAGAAGATTGACACATAGTTAGAAAAATTTGAGAAAGTGGCTACTATGTACGGGTTAGAGAGGTCGCGTTGGAATATGAAACTTTCCCAGGCCTTAAAAGGTTCGGCTTATGATGTATACGCCAAACTGGAAAGTGGCCAACAAGACAACTACGACTTGTTGAAGAAAGCTTTACTTGAGCGCTTTGAAATGAATGCGGGAAAGTTTCTGCAACTGTTTCACAACAGCAGGAAGGAGAGCTCTGGAACCTTTCAGCAGTTCTCGTCTCGTTTGAAGGGTTACTTGAAAAAGTGCCTTGAGCTTTCACAGCTCCCCTCTACCTATGAAGGTCTTGAGGAATTTGTTATAACAGAACAAATAAAGAACACTTTGTCTGCTGATACCCGGAGATTTCTAGCTGAGCAGGGCGCAGAAAAGCTTGAAGACATCTTAGAAAAGTCTGAGCGCTATCAAAATGCGCTAGCCGAACTGCCGGCCACAAAACGGAAACCGACAGAAGAGCATTTTCGAAAGAATAATCTAGACCAATCTTCTCATGCCTCTAATCAGTATAACCACAGAAAAACTGGACCTCAAAACCCCCCTCCTGAAAAATCCAAGTTCTACAAAAACAAGTACCCCAACCACAGTAAACAGTCTGATCAACCCGACCTCCCTACATGGCAGCGAAGCCAGAAAGGACAATGTGGCAAAGGGAGATTTCCTGAGCACGGGACAAATGATCAGGGAGAGCAGACTGAGCCTAAACGCATCGGATGCTTGCTAACAGTCTCGCAAGGCGGAATTATTAACAGTGATTTCCAACCTGTTGGAAATAGACCCTCGACGCGAGGTACTGTTATTTTGAACAGTTCTCAAACTTTTTGTTTATTTGACACGGGGCTTTCTTATGATTGCATTGTTGCCAGACACCTGGTTAAACCCGGTCAAGAGACAGGAGAGACCGTCAAACTTTGTGGAGTTCTTAAGAGTGAGGCACCTTCAGCGCTTCCCATCGCACTGGTGGAGATCCACTCTGAGTTTGTCAGAGGTGTGATCAAAGCGGCTGTTATGGATGACCCCATCTACCCAGTCATACTTGGCGGTAGATACGTGTTTATTGGGAAACCGGAAGAGCCGATTGTGGCAGCAGTAACTTCAAGAGGGCAAACTAGGAAGGAACGGGAGCCTGCGCTTAATTTGTTACCCATGGAACTTAAAGAAGCGCAACAAAAGGACCCTACTTCGGCACCCTGCTTTAGGAAACTGCCCATGGCTAAGAAATCCAGACAGCACGGGGACATTTTTTCTAAGGATGGCGTACTTTATCGCAGAACAGACAAGCCTGAACAAGGTTACAATCTGCTCCTAGTACCGAAATAGTACAGAAGCCAAATCCTAGAAATGGGGCACTCTCTTCCCTTTAGCGGACATATGGGACAGAACGCCACAAACGAACGGATAACCACTCATTATTGGTGGCCAGGAGTAAATACTGATATTATCAGGTATGTCAAATCCTGTGCCCAGTGCCAACGTGTACCACCCAAGCAACGGACACCCCCAGTCCACATGGGTGAAATGCCAATAATGGGAACACCATTCGAACGGGTTGTGATCGACGTTTTAGGGCCTTTCGAAAGGACTAAAAGAAGGAACAGGTTTATCCTGATCTTAGTCGACACATGCACTATGTGGGCAGAAGCTATCCCGCTAACCTGCGCAGATGCCAAGCATGTCGCAGAAGCCTTCGTGCAGATTTTCACTCGGTTGGGATTCCCTCAGCAAGTGCTGACGGATAACGGATCTCCATACCGAAACCTGTTGATGGATGAGATCGTTAAGATCTTGAGGATCCAACACATCTACACTAAGCCATATACTCCGACCGGAAATGGGCTCGTGGAACGTGTTAATGGAAACCTCAACATGATGCTAAGTAAACTGGCACAAGTGAAACCTGAAGATTGGGATCTTTGTATTCCTGCAGCTTTATTTAACTACAGAGAATCTCCTCATATTTCCACAGGATTTCCGCCAGCCACGCTTTTATTCAGCAGACCTATTAAGGGGCCACTTGAAGCCTTACTTCAGTCTCTGACAGACGAGAAGGCGGATGAGACAGTTGTCTCAGCAAGTAAATATGTGTCAGATTTTAAAGGAAAGGTTGAAACTAGGATGGGACCTAGCAACGACCAACTTTAAGCGAGCACGCACAAAGCACGCTAACCGATACAGGAAAGTCGCGAAAGAAAGAGAATTGGAAGCAGGAGAGAAAGTTTTGGTGTTACTCCCTACCGGAAACAACCAACTGAGGATCGGATGGCAAGGGCCGTTTACCGTCCTGGAGAAGCTTTCTAAGGCTAACTACCAGATCTCTATTAAAGGAAAGGAAAAGGTTTTCTATTTAAATCTGTTAAAGAAATTCTTGGAAAGACCAAGAACATCTCCTGACGATCGCCAAAACTGACGAAGATGACGATAGTGGCAGGGAAATTCCACTGCAAGCACACGTAATCTTTTCAAAATGTCAAAAGCGGCGACGCTCTTTCAAGCGCGCATGGGAGACATTCCAGAGAAAGGAAACTTTGGGGAGTAGACTTGAGTAGGAATTGGACAGAGACGGAGGGGGGAGATGAGAGGGAAGAGGACAGACACCCTGAAGCTACGGATATAAGAAATTTATTTCCATAACGTAGACATGGAGTGCTTCCATATCTTAAAGGGGGGACGTTCTGTCGCATAGAGATTATGATCAATAAATTTTCTATATTTCCTTTCTTTTTCTACCCGTGTCCTCCACTTTATTATCGCTCTTTTATCCTTTTCCTGTGCTTTTCGCATTCGTACGTTTGCGACTATAAACATTACTATTTTCCCATTCAAACTTTCGCCTGTTTCTTTTTTCATTTAGAAACGCACACGTATGTTATTATATAACGTGTCAGTCGCTGCAGTCAGACGAGATGTGTGATTATATTTCATACTCAGACATAGGAGCAGATTTTGGTCTAGCATTTTCACCTGACACGAGCGTTTCTTCGGCGTGAGGTGTGAAAACCGACACCTGCACGGCGCAGAATGAGACATTTGTCTGGTATTTTCCTATGTCACGGCACTCTCAGACAGTTTCGTAGCGTGAGGTGTCTAAGACGCTTTTGGCATGTTATGTCCAGCGTCTAAGGTACGTAGGTGTTAGGAAAGGGGAGAGATCGGCGCTGTTTCGTGTTTTGAAATAACGTGAGACCTCTTTGTCTGTTTGATAGATATAATCAGAGTTTTAAACTTGATTTCACTCATTCTCCATTTGCAGTAGACGTGGTCACTTCGTTCTAGATACTTAAACTTATAAGTGAAACTCTTAGTTTCGATGTGATACCGTAGTTCTGTGTTGAGGTAAATATTATATCTAATATATCTAGTATTTTGTGAGTGTTTAAAGTATTGAATCGCCTAATTTTCACTAGTTCTTTTGTGCAGAGAGAATTAAAATATAGTTTGTATTATTTTCTAGTGACGTGTTTCAGTGGAAAGCAGAATAAATTATATTTCTAGCTTAAAATCATGCAGCTATAAATGAATTTGATTTTACTGCTAAATAATCAGACGAGAATATATTTTAAAATTAACTTATAACTGAAATGCTTCATCAGTGAGTATTGACGGGATACGTATGTATTCCTAGTTCATGATGATTGATTTTATGAATATAACTTATTTCACGGGAAGTTTTAAATGATAAGTCAAGCTGTACGCTTGCAGTTTAAAATGTAAGTTATAACGAGTACATAGTATGTATAATTATTTTATATGTGTTTTTTTTCTCTATTTAGTGAAGAAAACTGGGGTTAACCCAAACTTTGCCAGCGTTAAGTACAGAGATATCTGTGAAGAACTAAAACATTCTTTCCTTAAAGGACTTGGTCATAACCTTTACAAGAACTTTAAAGATTTTTAAAGAAGTAACGGGCCCATCGAGCCTGATTTAATTCTTTCAGAGAAAAATCTCAAGTACATTTAGCCCGTGTGGCAAGTAATAGATTACAAACATTAACTTTTCCGACTAAATTTTTACTCATTGTGGTGTGACCAAGAATTTTACCTTTTGATCGAAGTTACAAACCTGACATTGTTCCTAAGTAGTGGAAACCTCGTGATTCTGATCCTGTGAGCCCGCTTGAAAACTAATTCTTACCTGAACTTATAAAGTGACACTAACTTAAAATCTGAACAAAATCACCGCCTGAAGAGGACGCTCCCCGGACAAATTGGATGAAACCAAGATCTGCAGAGCTGGGTATCCGCTTCATCAAACGATAAAACAGATTGTGTCATAACGTGCGCCAGACGGCGAACAACAGCAAGTTATATGGTAAGAAAGTGAGAAATGCACGACAGGACCATGATGAATGAACCGAGAGAAAGCAGGAACGAGTGACTCCCTTTTTATGGTATACCAAATTTCACCCACTTGGTAATTTCTTTATGTAAGTTTTGTTGCAAACAAGATACTTTTCCTTAGGATAGATCATACTAATATCTAAGTCTGTTCATACCTTTAAAAGGGGAAAATCATTAGATTACCGCTAATGTATCCTTGATTCCTTGGGGCTATCACTTTCTTCTAACAGGACTGTGGGCATACCTTGAGGGATAAGATCATACTGTGGGTCTATCATTCTGATAGAAATTCATTGATTTTTGACTATGTGTATATGCTTCTTGATGTAATTTTTGTGTGTTGTGATGCAATTTTAGATGATAATTAAAATTTCTCTTGAATTTAATCAGCGCGTTGGTCAGCTCGTTCCAAATTATCTGTATAATCACTGTTATAGTTTTTCCCACGTCTGTGCGTCTAACTGTCGTCACTTGTGTGCGTGCACGTGAGTGGTACTTTCATATATTAATATATGTTGTCACTAGACTGTCTGACTCCTCTAAATCTGTTGTAGAAGATAGGCTGAGAAAGAGAGAAGATTCTCGAGTTCTCAGGGACAGCCTCTACTGATTCTACCATCTCACTCGTGGAAATCTATTTCTGTTATTATCTCTCACTGTGGCTATCACGTATTCTAATCTAATCAGAAGGGACCAACCCAAGTCTTAATCCCGCTATCAAAAATCTACGACACTAGAAAATCCAGTGAATTATAATGGTAAAATCTTAACACTTTAACACGTAAGCACTAATTTCTATTACCAGAAAATTAGAATGACAATCCCCACGAGTGCTATTAACACATCTTCCACAATGGTTTTAGTTTTATGTGCTTAGACTATCCAAAAATTCTAAGTGGCAACTGATAGCAGGTTTAAGAAAGCACAGTTTATATGTCATTATAATTCTCTGGTCTATAGATGATGCTACTTTTCACACTATTGCGTGTACCAGGGAATCAGAAGCATGAGTTCCCCAGATAAAGGCTTACGGTCGGACTTTCTCAGGCATTAGACCGCCATTAAAGACTTAAATTCGTGTAACGGGGTTCTCGAAGACTTTGCCCGCTTCTGAAGATCAAAGTGCTCGGGGTTTCCCCGCCTTCACTCTGTGTACGAACTTCAAAAGGTACTCGGGGAAAGATTTTTGCCCGTGAGTCTACTTCAAAAGGTCAGGTGTTATTCACGTGCGGTCTGTCAGGTATCCGATGATTGACAGATCAGCTCGCGTGATAAACATGATAAACAAATCTCATTCGCTACCTGTTATGACTGGCAGGCCACGGAAGTTTGTAAACGCTTCGTTTGTTAATGTTCAAGAAAAAGAGGCGTGGAATAAAAAAAATAAGCTTGTGTGGGTAAGACAGGCAGAAAAATACATGGTTTTGCTAGCAAATCATAGCACGCTAACGGGATTACAAAGACTGTCAGATTACCGTAGGCTATATTTCCATTATACGTCACAGTAATGTAATCAGAAGAAAGAATGGAATGAGATATTAGTTTTCGGAAAGTCTTTAAAAGATTTTATGCTTGCTGGATCGGACTATTCAAACTGGAAGAAGGAATGAATAAAGAGAATTGATTTTCTGTATTGTTTGAGATACCACACAAAATTTACCATAAGGCCTATGTGTTTGTAATGAAGAAAATCATGGACATAGCTGTAAAAGATGTTTTACTGGAATATTGTGCTAGTATTTAAATCGTGTTATTTATGACTTAGTCTCTTATGGTTAACTCCAGCTTGTCTGAACTGTCTCACTATACCTCCTGTCTGGATAAGGAGATGGTAGGACGATACTGCTGTGCTTCCTTGGACAGCATTAGAGCCACCCCTTCACTGTGGTGGGCTCTTTCCTCCTCATGTCCTGAGGACAACACCATTTCTCCTGTGATCAATCTCCTCTTCTCTATGCCTTTCCACCGTGTCTCGCAGAGACCCAGGATATCAATCCTGTAATTTGTCATTTCTGCTGCTACCTGTGCAGTTTTCCCTTGTTCACACAGAGTGCGAACATTCCAGGTGCCAATCCTGGAGATTTTCCTAGACGAAAAAAGGTTAGTCGGCAACCCAGACTCCTTTCGGCTTTCTCTGGGTTGCTTCATGCGCCTCCTTTCTTCCAGAGGACCTTCTGTTTTGGGCGGCTGAGTTGATTTATATTCTTTATTTGACTTGTCTATATTTGTTGAAGTTTTTGTGGTAAAAAGTTTTTTACGGGATGGGGTAACCAGCCACTTGCCCAACCCTCCTTAGTCGCTTTTTAAGACATGCCTGGTAGGGTACAGTGTTACTATTCTTTGCTCCCCTTTCGGCCCCGGTAACACGCGGGTGAGCACGATACTACCTAGGAAATATTATATTTCAGGTCATATCCTGCCCTGAGTGTCATAACAAATCCTGTAGAGACATAGTCAGCAAGTGGATGGTCGTGTTGTACCAGTGCCTTACTTTGAAAAACTGAGGCCACAAACATTGTCATCTCAACTGATTGGGAAACCCGCAGCTGTAGGGTTTTCTCAAGTTATCTTATGCTGCAAGAGTCCTAAGTGGGAGCTTCAAAAGTTAAGTGGCTCAAATTCGGGCTGCCTCATATTACATATATTACCACACCTGGCAGAACCTTATTTGATGAAATTTAGTCTGGTGGTGTAAACCAAGAGAATAAAGACAGTCGTTATCAGTCTATTCGACATTCTAATTAAATAACACTGAAGGAATAATTCAATAATAGTACAAGTGAGAGACAGATTGTAATAACAGTTTTTTTTTTTTTTTTTTTCGTACGCCCGCTAATACTCGAGGCGAAATCTCAGGTTATTTTTAATGTCTAACCTGACATTGATTTTTACATGAGTATCCTATTTTCATGTACAGAGACAAGTGTCCCTCGCCATTCAGGCAGATACTCGCCGTTTTCGGAGGTACCCATTAGAGCTGGGTCGGCTCAGGAGCCGCCAGTCCCTGGTCGACGACACTCCTTCAAATGTCCTCGCCAGGTCTCGAGTTAATCCAGTCCAAATCCCGGTCGACGAAAAATCCTCAAATGCCGTCGCCCGGGTTTGAACCTGAATCACCCGGTCGCCAGAGCGGTGTTGTAACCACTACGCTAGCGCGGCTCCTGTAATAACAGTTATTTGTGGAACAGAGTTACTTCAAGGATCAAGATCAAATAAGAAAGATTGACATTGATAATTAAATTCAGTTAACTGTAAAATATTTATTGTAATTGAACCATATTTTTTTATTTTATTTGATTTTGAGTTCTATTTTAGTTTTCAAAGAATATCCACAAAAAAAGAAAGAAACGATCATGTATATAAATAAAATTACCAATTGTATCCACAGTTTTGAGTAAATCATTTACGTTGGTTCAAGTTACTTATGTGATAATTAATTACCCCTAGATAAGCTATAGTCTTAGGTTGGTCTGGGAGAGGAGGCATCATAGGTGACTGGGATTGCACATTACCATCTCACCCAGTAATCTATACAGCCTAACTTTGATTCCGAGAATGGGGTGTTTCTTTTAAGACCAGTTTCTTATCTGGCACTATCCTGGTATCATCTGATACACCTAATTGTCCATTATCTTACACACTAAATAACCTCTCGTCACACATAAATGAAATTGCGATTTCCGTAAAGTGTTGTCACACTTTAGTTATATCATACTTCCCGCTCGCTTCCAAATGTTTTCCAAGATTTCGTTTATCTATAATCACCTATCCCAAGTAATTCGGAAGTCTGATTAGTTAGTTTATCAGACTCTGCTGATCTCTTGTATCACAAGACTTGTCGCAATCCGACTGCCTGTCAAGACAAATCGTGGTTTATACTATTAAACCCGTATTGCAAGTCTGTTCTACTGTCGAGTCGGAAGTGATTATGCAATCTTAAACAAACACTTCATGCTCGCATCTACCTGGGGACAATATTGGTATGATCACGTGTAGTAATTCAGTTAATCTTTCAGGGATGGGCTATTGCCTGTATCGAAGCGTGAAACGTGAACAATGACAGTGTGAAACAAGGTATAGTCCGTTCACCAGTTGATGTTCAACTTTGAAATTTGTTTTTAAAAAAACTACCTGATGTAATGAATTTATATTTTGCATGTAGTATTATTTTGTTCATGACGTTATGAAAAAATTTTTTGCCTCCAGAAAATGTATCTAGTTTGAGATATCTCTTCTTCAGGTTATATTAAAATCACACTCCCCTACCGGTATTAAAATGTAGCATGTCAGCAGTACATTTGTGTTGCACGGGCAATAAATGTTTTTTTAATAGAAAAAAAAAATATTTTGAGACAAAATTATGACATTTCGTGCACCGCAGTTGTCTGCTGTTGAAAGCTGAAATAGTGCGACATCATCAGTGCAAATCTGTAAAGTCAGTGGCGTATTGTGAAATTATTGTAAAGTTATAGCTGCATTGTATTATAGTGAAACACATTTTTTTCTGCACATATAGAATAATATTACATTCATTATGAGTTTGAAGTGCAAATTTATAACTATGAAGAAGGTTACTGTAATGCTGTACAGACACTTCTGCAGGGAGGCTAAAAAAGGGAGTTTATATCACGACATCAACAGACCTGAGAGAAGAACACAGGTCGCGCTTGGTATTAACAGAGTTTCTTTTTGTCGATGGATACAACATGATGTTGAGTCTAAAATTGTCAGGCAAAGCACTCTCCGCAAACTGAAAGTGAAGCTGCTAAAGGATTGTGATATTGATATCTCAAAAACAACTATTAGGAAAGTTGTAAGGTCCGTCGGTTTTAAGTTTCGCAAATCTATTGGAGGCAGGAATGTATTATGTGAAAAACCACACTTAATTGCTGCCCGAAGCAAATTCCTTAGACAGATACGAGCACGAAGGATGGACGGATATGATATAGTATATTTAGACGAAAGATGGGTTAATTCGCACCATACAAATGAGAAAGAATGGCAGTCTTCTGACAGTGTTCATAAAAGGACAATTCCCAGTAGCAAAGGACAACAAATTATAATTGCGCATGCTGGCAGCAGTGAAAATGGAATTGTCCATGACACAGAACTAATGTTCCAGGTAATTTCAACAGATGGTAGGAACTACCACACTGAAATGAATGAACATATTTTTCGTTCTTGGATGGAAACTACTCTTCTCCCCTTTCTTGACAGACCATCATGAATTGTAATGGACAATGCATCCTATCACAATGTTGTAGCTCAGGAAGACAAAGTACCAACTTCCTCAAGCACAAAAGATGAAATAAGAACTTGGCTACGAAATGAAAATGTCAATGTCGACAATACCTATTTGATACCTGAATTGTTACAGCTTGTGAAACAGACTAAGAAGACTAAGGTGTATTGCGTTGACAAAATAATTGAATCATATGGTCACACCTCTCTTCGACTACCACCTTATCATTCGCATCTTAACCCAATAGAGTTACTTTGGGCTAAAATCAAAGGACAGGTTGCAGCACAGAACACCACATTTAAAATGAGCGACGTGACAGCTCTTACACATGATACCCTAAAAAAGACAGACTTTCAATTCTGGAAGAAATGTGTAGATCATGTGCTCCATGAAGAAGAAGAATACTGGCAACGTGATGGATTACAGTTTATCCAGTCATTAACAGTTGTTAATCTAATGGAATCGTCAGATACGGACTGAGATAAATGTAACTTAATTGAGATATCAAAAACATAAAACAATGTAATTATGCTCCTTCAAAACAAGAAGAAATAGTGCAGGTATACATGTAAAGTTTACCGTGTCGTATACAATATAGTTTTGAATACATTTTTTCCCCCCACGTTTCAGATTCAAATGTATCACTACTTATAGCTGTTTCCTATGCGGTGAGCAGATATGGATACGCCTCTGATCCTACTTTTGACATTTATGACGTAGTATACTGTAAAATTTAATTTTTAAGCCGTGCTTCTTGTAAGATTCGGAAAAGATTAAAGGAATTTACGGTTTTGAAGAACGCAGAATTGATATTGACTTAACAACAACATATTTGTAACGTCATGGATAATATAAGACTACATGCAAAATATAAATTCATTACATCAGGTAGTTTTTTTTTTTTTAAACACATTTCAAAGTTGAACATCAATTGGTGAACGGACTATAACAATTCCGTTGAGGCATGGGCACAAATTTATGTAGGTTATACCAAAATAATAGATAATAAAGACGATGAGAGGAAATTACGAAAAAGCAAACGAGCCGTAATGTCACATTACGCGGATTCAGCTTTACGCAGTTTATTGGCTATGCGGGTAAAATTATTAAAAAAAAAAAAAAGGTTTCGTTGTAAATTATTCTAATCGTTTACGTGAACAATTTTCAACAAATGCACGAAAGATGATTTAGAACTGTATGAAAAAAAAATGTAAAATATAGCCAAATCCTGTCCCAATGTTGCCTTCCGGTTCCTTTTCGAGAAGGCAAGGTTATAAAATGTTCCTTTTTTAACAAAGTAATCCAGAACTGCGGCTCTTACAGTTCCAGTAATCGTGTATTCAATGTGCAATTTCACTGTGATTTAAATTCTATAAAAAAAAAATTAAAACAAACTTTATTATTGTAAACAGTGGCCTCTAAATGCAGATAATGCGTTGTTAAATTTGACAGTGTGTTTAGTGCAGTATTAATGCCCAGTAGCTTTTATTCGAAAATTGAGCTATTGTGGTAAGGGTGGAGATATTGCGAGAGCTACTGTGGTATTTTTACAACACGTTTTTTTTTTAAATTTACGTGGTATTCTCAGAACTTAACCTAAAGCGTAAGATGGGATAAAACTAATCTTCCAACGGTGGTTTGTGTAAGCAATTACGTGATGAGATCAGTGGCGTATCCTGGTAGTGCGAGCTAGGCGTGCTGCTACTTAAAATGAATATGTACGCCTACTATTTAACTTCTTCCCCTCTTAATTTAAAAACCAACTATATTCTATTACGCAACGATAGTTATTATGAGTATATGTCAATTATCTCCGAAATACTAATTAACTTACAACTTGAAACTCACTGTCACTGTAATAATCTGCATTCCCGGCAACTAACAAAAATTAATCACAAAAAACACTGGACGGACACAGCCGATTTTTACAACTCGAGAGCTGCAAGACCACCGCACGCATGTTCGTATTGTATTGACGTATCTGGTCATGACCCCGATCCACACAAACCAATCTTCAGACGTGAATCCGAAAGGTACCGCACGCATTGTGACGGAATTACCCGAGAAACTTCGGGCGATTGTAACCAACCAATAAAAACTGCACTATAAAACGCGTCTGGGAAACTGAAACAAGATATACTCGTAGATTCTATGCGGGAAAATCCGTTATCCTGATGCGTGCGGTCCGAAAGCAGAACTTTATAAGAGAAATATTTTATAGAATAATAAATTAAATTGTTATTTTCCTTCGGGCATAGGTGTGCGCAGCTCGCACAGCACACATAGAGAATACGCCACTGGATGAGATTACTATCCCATGCCCAGCCTCATATATCTTGCCACTTACGACTTGCATGCGCCAGCGTGAGGCTTTTCTTTCTTTGTCTCCTGGGAACTACGCGGATAGCTGCCATTTTTTATTCCATTTTGTTTCTCTCTTGTTCTCGAATTCTGACTCTCTCTCTCTCTCTCTCTCTCTCTCTCTCTCTCTCTCTCTCTCTCTCTCTCTCACTCTACCTCCCTCTCTCTCTTTCTTTCTTTCTTTCTGTACTGGCATCCCCACTGTTCTGACACAAAGAGCTAATTATTGACAATAATGGCCATCGTTCTATGTTCCATTGTGGCCATGCAAGTACAATACCACTTAACTCTTGCGAGTGTCGAGACACGGGCGTGTGCTTGCATGCTCGCTCACTCGTCTTAATATCCATATTTTCCTGGTTCCATTACTCTCTCATTTCATTGTTGAAAGGCAGTAGTACAAATCATCAGTTTCTTCTCTGTATTTTTGGTTTCGATTTTCGATGATTCATATCTTACCCTGAGTAGGGACGAGTTCTAAATCTAGCGGGAAAGCAGTGCAACTATAATTTTGAGTTAAAAAGTAATCGTTAAAAAAAAATACATCTTGCACTAATATGCAAGAAAGGGAAGGTTTCGATAAACAATAGCGAGTGAGAGAGAGAGAGAGAGAGAGAGAGAGAGAGAGAGAAAGAAAGAGATAAATAGATACAGACAGACTGACCGAGAGACAGACAGACAGGCGGACAGATAAGCAGGCAGGCAAACTGAAGGACGGGCAGACAGAAGGACGGACGGGTAGACAGACGGACGGATGGGCAGCCAAGCAGACAGGCAGACAGGCAGATAGATAAACAGGTATATAGACAGGCAGATATATAGACAGATAAATAGACAGACTGACACAAAGACAGACGTATAGACAAACATAGATGTATAGAAAAAGGATGGTTGGTTGGTTGGTTGGCTGGCTGGTTGGTTGGTTGGTTGGTTGGATGGTTGGTTGGTTGGTTGGTTCAACCAAGACACAGAATCCGTCGGTTATATTAAGTCACATGTCCAAATATAAAAAAGCCCTTGTGGTCTTGATTGTGTACAGTTGATTCACTAAGGAGCAAAAATGGAATGATGAAGATAAACAAGACTAAGCAGGATACAAATGATAACACAGGTGGTAGCACATAACATAGCTAATATTTATACCAAGAAAAGGAAGTAATGTACACCATGTAAATAATATTTACAATAACAGTGAAGTTTACACGCAGTACAATCAATATCAAAAGAAACATACTCACACGATGTAAATATACGTGATAAATTAATGGTTATTTGTTACTGGTATTTTTGCTGAAGTAAGCATGTCCGCGATTAGGTGCACATATATAAACATTTATACCCAGGGGCGGATTATCCATTAGGCTAAGTAGGCCCGTGCATAAGTTAAAACAATTATGCTAAGGGGTTTGAAAAAAAAAATTAAAATTATTGCTTATTAGCTGAAGGTGGGCCCAAACAACAAAAAGCCTAGAGGCCCTTCTTGGCTTAATCCGGCCATACCTGAAGAATACTGAATGGCTGTAAAACATACCTTGTCTAATAGACTCATCAACATTTTTAAATGTGAAAAGTGATGATAGATGATCAATTTAAAAATATGACAGAGTAAATAGACAATAGCAACAACTACATTACCCATGTTTCGCTTCATCCAAACATAAAAAATGTCATCAGTTAATATCGCTATATATAGAATCGCCTTACTGAAGCGTCTCTAACCTCCAATACAAATATCCCGTCAGGTTTTCTGGAGAAGATTTAAACAAATAAAGAGGGGTGTAGCATGATGTAAATACAAATGCATTCTTATGATAGAAAGAAGGGAAATAAATGGGCGACCAATCAAAAGCCGCGAATCTTGCTTGTTGACGAACCGGTTTTACAATGGCGATCTGCAAAGGAAGGGAAAGAGTGTTAGTATAAAATGGATTCGTGTGTCGTACATGCAAATGGAGTGACAGAAAGTAATGACAGTGATTTCGTTTTTTTGAGGGATAAGACCAGCGATATTCATTCCAAAGGAATAGTTGCTGTGTGCATTACTTTTGGAGAAAATTGAAGGTAACGGCGCCAGCATGATGAAAACTGCTGTGTCGATCGTCTTTCAAAATTTGGTATAAATCGAAATCGGAACCAATTATGGAAAACTTCATATAGAAGGAAAGCAGAAGTTATGTAAAGTAAAAGGAGATATAGATAAAAGTCATGGATAACCGGGTTGAGAAGCATGAAGAAGATTTCTAGACCAAACTAACACAACTCGATTGAGACTGCACGCAAAATACTAAAATACACAGTCTGGAAAACTGTGACGGGGTATTGTTCTCCGATACGCACACACCCTCCCTATAAAAAAGGCCCGCAGCGGAATTTTCAGACTTCACACACTCAGCAGAAGACAGATAGACTGAAGGAAGGAGACGCTTGCCGGGGATAAAAACCTTTACCATCTGTATTGCCGTGCAGCTCTACCTCACCAAACCGAGTCTGTTCTGTGCTTTGTATCTATCCTAAGAGGGTATGTAAATTTATGAATAATTAATTGTTTTATTGCAGCTTATTTTAATAGAATTGTATCAGGATCAGACCAGAGGAATGAACTGAAATGAAGTTGTGAATGTGTAAAGGAATTCGATGCATGCCAACGATTATCAGGATTGTCAATTTCAGTGGTCAATTTACATTTATTACATTGGGATAATGGCCTTGGCACTCCAGAATGTGAAAGGCGAAAGTAGCATCATAATTATGTATAAAATGTATTAGGTTTTATTCATGTATTGTTTTAGAATGTTTATGCAGATAGACACCTGTCTTGTCTCGCTATCCTGATCAGAACAGATCCATGTATCATTCATATACTTGCAAACATTCTGAACACTCTCATTCATGGACACATAGGCTTGTTGAACCTATGAGCAAAAGGTAGCCACTTGTCACATATTGTCCCCAGGTTCATTCGTGTCATACTCCAGAAAGAGGTCTGGAATTTTAGATCAGTAGTGCCTTCCTGGACCAACGCAGGAGCATCATATATTGCCATCTTTATTCGTGTAGCCTGCCCCATCTGTTCTTGATGGCCTGGTACAAGACCTACAACTGATATTGTTGTGAAGTATAACCACAGGACATTCACAGAACCTAATGTTAAGTATTCAGTGTGACAATTCAAACAGCCAATGTGAGTGGTCAACAGAGAATTAAAATATTATGTCATGATGAAGAAACTGATCTAGAAGACAAGTGACAATTTAGTTTTAAAAGAGATTTGAAGGAACATTCTGTTTAATTTAAAGATTCCAGCAAGAACTTTTGTTAATTAATAATTTCAACTCAACTATTGAATAATTGTGTAATTAATTTTTATTTATAAAATTTCATCATTTCTCATTATATTTTCGGGACCCAAAGACGCAGCAATAGAGAACGCAGTCAGCGACTCATAGCTTGACTGCCTGCGTCAGGACCAGCGAATCATAGCTGGTCAAGACCGCACTCCACCTCCACGTGGTGGTCCTGGAAACAGTCTGCAGCAGTGCAGTCTGGCTGAGCGAGTGTGGAAGAAGAAGAAGAAGAATTCATATTTTTACAAGAAGAAAACCAAAGATAGATGTACATAATAAATGATTCAGTAACTGTATTCCTCTGACTTATCAATTTTATGTTGTTGCATTTTGAGTTTTACTGAATTGTTGATTATCATAGGTTCGTTACTAGCAAAGGTGGCATCTTAGGCTCTAACTTTTATCTGATTACTATCTGATGTAGAGACCTTCACAGGCGTGACTATCCTGCTCTTATCTGACACTGGGACTATATTCTTTCAGACAGAATTCTCTTCTGTTCTATCAGTAACTACTGCTGTCAACTATACTCATAAAAAACCTTTCGCTACAAGGAGAAACCCGAGGCCTGTAAACAGTAAATAAATGAATATTACACACATAAAGGTATGTTTCAGGCACTCGTGAGAAATAAAAAAGTAGAGAATTTGTCACATAATTGGTCGTTCCCTTTTGTGTATTTCTCTCGCTCTGTCATTATCTATTTATTTCTCATTTTCGGAGCACAGAAATCTGTGCCCCTGTCACTGTTTACATTTTCACACTTCGATTCGTGTCAGGTCAAGGCGTCATTGACCATCATTAAGGATTAATAGTAATCGCTTAAGTGATTGCACCAGATTGACTTCCGGTGGGAATTGTTTGTTTACCATTGCGCAACCCACTACATACTAGTCAATCAGGGTGTGTCGCTTCAGTGTAATACAAGCGACTAGGAGTGTCTAATAAGTGATGCAATCACTTCCCTCGAAGTTACCTGTGATGATAATTACAGATAATATCAATCTGGCGAGACATTTGAAGAGCGAACTTGTAACTGCTATAATAGACGAAAGCTGGCTTACCATATATGGCGATTGTAAACACCACATTTATTTTCACGTTTGTTATGTAAGAATTTTTTCGTGATTGAAGGGGACATATACGCTTTTGCATGCTATTGGCTTGACATTTGAAATGTAAAAATACAACATTTCTGATCGGAGCCTAGTCATATAGTAGCAATCTGGACGTGGGCCGAATGTTGCCTTATAATTTGGCGCCTTGTGAGTTTACCGCACTGTGAAATTCAACGCGTCAAGAAGACAATCAGACAAGCCAGAGTAAGGAATAGGATCAGGATTCCACTTTAAAGGTCTGGACAACGTGCTTGATCATCTTGTATCCCAGGAAAACTCTAATTTCATTAATACGGAAAGCCCGGAATCATAGCAACCTGTACACTAAGTCATTTTCTTTCTTCTTTGATCCTTAACCGCCGACCGTCAAAACATGTCAGTGGTCATCACGCCTAGTGGCGTCCTGTAGGGCAACAACAAATTGATTCCACTTTGCTCGGTCGGTGGCCATCCTTTGTACAGTGTCCCAACTCTGGTTCATTCTTCGCATCTCAGCCTCCACAGTCCTCCGCCAGGTTGCTTTTCTTCGGCCTCTCTTTCGCTTTCCTTCAGGGGTCTAAAGCATAGCTGTTCTTGTGATGGCATTGGGGTCTCTTCTGAGGACATGGTCAACCCAGCTCCAGCGTCTGCCAGCTATGATGGTGTGCATGTCCTCTTGCTTGCTCCGAGTAAGCAGATCTTGGTTGGTAATACAGAAAGCCCGGAATCATAGCAACCTGTACACTAAGTCATAGTGAGATTCTATTTACAAAGTAATACTCCAGACCACGTGTAGGAGGCATCTTAAACAAGTTGCCTTGACTATTTTTTTGGAGCCAGAAGCCGGTATTCCCAAAAGAGATTTGTGGGTAAGTTGTACATTTTATAATCCTATATTTTGCATTATAACCTGTGAAAATCGCTAGTGGCTGTCCAAGTCATACGAGGCTGGCAACCTCAGCATATAGAATGATGATCTCATGAACCACCACTGCAAGAGCTGGTGACTGCTTTATGTGGGTTTTCATAGAGAACCAAAAGCAGAAGTAGTCTCAAGATCCATAGGGAGCAGGGAGTGGATGATGAAAGAAATGATATACATACTTATTATTTTAACCCTTACAACCAGTGCAAGTGTAAATGCAAACATGTTCAGTATAAATGCAATGAATGTTTTCCGCTCACTGGGATTAGCATTAATGTTTAGAAAGGGTCAAGTTCTGAGGCAGAAGGAAGGGTGGAATGAAAAAAAAGGGGGAGAGACCTCATTTTGTATCACGAAACCCAGTACTCAAGATGGTATTTGTTTCTCTTATTTCATGATACTAGTCGGTGGTACCAATTAGTGGTGCTATCTGTGGAAGAAGTGAGTGGTATGCGTGAAACAGTCCATAGCCTGCAGAGAACAAGCATCGGCGTGCTGACCACATCACCCCTAGTGTGCAGATGGTCAAGAAAATATGGGCCTATAACCTAATTCCCAATATGCCTCTATGGGCGTGTAACAGGATCATTTACCTTTACTTCTACCTTATCTAAATTCATCTTACCCTTATTTATTATACAATTGTTAACTATAATTGATTATTAAATTTGTTATCTGTAAATATACACGTTTATAGTTGTTTTAGTCATTTTGAGTGAACTGCGCCCGTATGTCTCAGTCATTTTAAATACCTTGATATGGAGCTATTTAAGTAATATTTTACTGAGTTAAAGTAGTTGGGGGCTTGAACGAGTTAAAATACATAATAATTCTTCATAAAAGGCAGCGGGCAGATACAAAGTTAACAATCGGTCAGTCTAATTCAGCATTGTTCTTGATTTCTGAATTATCTTATGAACACTCACTCGAGATACAAGCATCATCATCCTTCTATCTACAACTCTGCAAGGAGTAATCTTGAGCGAAGGTAGATACCTTTGGAGATCCTCATTAGATACTCTAGATTTTGGCCATTGTTGGATCATCACTGCAGAGCAAGGGGAGTAAATCCCGTGACAAAACTAGACAACAGAAAAACAACAGATGTGAGTAGCTTACCGGAGAATCGAACCCAGGACCTTCCGAACGGCACCACCGCCTAGCTACGGAAGCGAATCACACTATCCTCCCTGCCAACTAGGCACCACAAAAAATAGTGCTTCGTAGATTCTCACGAGTGCTTGAAACATACCTTTATTTGTGAAATATTAATTTTCTGCAAATGGCGCACATTTCATCGTGAAAGCTAAACTAAACATCCATTAAAATAACGCACATGCCTTGCAATCTTGTCCATGGTGCATTTTCGGGAAAAGAAGGAAGCGGCGCGCATTACACCGTGAAAGCTTAATTGAGCATCCATTTAAAAAGTACACAGACCTTTAATTTTTTTTCATTGTGCAATGACCATGATAAGTTTGACTACAAAGATCCAATGAAGTTGAAAAGGGATGGAAAGGAATAAAATGACAACAGAAGAATTAGTTCCGTCATTAGGACAGGCAGTAAACAGAGCACAACATCATTATTTTCCCAACATGTTTTGGCGGGTTACTTGCTAATCCTCCAATACCATAATTCCAGCCGTAATTTCAGTCGGTCGGTCTGTCACACTTTGCACACCGTCATTTGCGCACTTTTTCTTTTTTCGAGAGAGTGCATTAACTTTCTAGCACAGCTAAGGGGGTGCAACTGTGGTTGAAAGTTAGACAATAATTGTATTGTTTTCCCTTAAATGTACTCTCCCGAAAATAGCAAAGTGTGACGGTGTGCATTAAATAAACAGACAATCAAGATACTCTTCTGTCAAGTTTCTATCGGGAAACGGATTTAACTCGTCATTTTTCTTAAAAATAACCTTAAAATGTAAGTTTTTTAATTGTTTCTTCAAGACAAAATGTTCATTTAAAGTATTGCAGACTTATTATTATGGATCAAAATGATAAGATGGCTAAAAGGAAGAGACGATCGCGCCATTCACAGCGAGCAAGCGAGACAATAGAAGAAGCAGCAATGTAATACGTGTAACAGAAACAACACACTATAATTAAAAACCTGCCAATTTTGGCGAGTTGTTGCTAGTAGTTAAAGAACATTATAGTTCTAAAATGCAATGACAGTGAAAACAACGATGTACAAAAAAAAGTGTACTCGAAACTGTATTAAAAATACAGACATAATGTGCCACCACGACACAACGGACGGGATGCGATGTTAGGAATAATTCCATAAACTTCTGAGAAACTGAAATAAAAGAGGTAATCAAAACAGAAACAAGACTTTTCTTTTTTTCCTTTTTTTTAAAAACAAAGAACATTAATGTGAGATATGCTGGATAATGGCAGTAGTAAAAATAATGTTGCTTTGTTGTTGTTGTTTTTTTAAATTCTTTCGTTGGTTATTTTTTTTTTTTTTTTGCTGCGATGAAAACCTAGTTGGCTGACGCGTTCCTGCTAATCTGTGCGATCGATTTTTTACATTTGTAATGTTATACAGGTATACCTCGGAGATATTGCGGGTTCGGTTCCAGACCACCGCAATAAGGCGAATATCGCAATAAAGCGGATCAAACCTATTTTTATAGCTTCACCTCCCGTGGCTAGGCGGTGGGTACCGTTCGGAAGGCCCTGGTTCGATTCCCGGTAAGCCTATCACTTCTGTTATTTTTCTGTTGTCTAGTCTTCTACTTCTTTATTTCTTACTGAGTGCCTGATAACATACCTTTGTGTGTTGTTTGTTTATTTATTTACTAGTAATCGTCGTCTTAATACTGCTTAACTCAATCTCGACTTTAGTATGTTTTGAGAAAAACGCGTTTTAAGTTTTTGTGTTACTAGTTGAAAAGAAGGATATATCACATTAAAATGACATTTTTCACGATGATCCAAGCTGTTAACTGGAAGATATTGTGTAGGATGATAGATTAAACTATTTTATATCAAAATATGACCTCGGGTCAATTTTGGCCAAAAGTGGAGATAGAATAAAGCATGCGATGTAATGCTATCAACAAGTTTCCTTAATGTATGTCCAATCCATCGCCAGCGTCTGCTTCTGGCGCTGTAGATAACACTGACATGAGTTGATCAATACAGACTATCATCATCATCCTCCTTTTCGCTCCTTATGGGGCGTGGAGCCACCACTGTAGTTGGTCCACTTGCAGGAGGCCTGCACCAAGTAGCCAGTGCTCTTGTAGTAGTGGTTTATGTAGCAATAATTTTCATGAGGTTGCCAGCCTTGCATCCACAGCCTCATATTAGTAGCCTTGTACGACACGCCTGAGGGAGCAGTGGTCTATTCTTTCTTTGCCTCATTAAGATAGTAGGCTACCCACAAAAGATTAAAAAAAATAAAAATCCAACAATTTTCATTTTCATGCTTTAAATCATCGTCAACATGTTCTTGTACTAAAAATAATTCATAGAAGCTTAGAGATACTCTGGTATGATAGGAATCAGTGTTTTTCTACACACACCCCCTTGAGTGATTTGCATAGCAACCAATGTTTATAGTTGGTTACCTTGTGAATAATGACCCAACATGAAGGTGCGTAATTGTAAAACTGCGAAATTATAATTATACTGAGGCAACAGGAGAAAGATATTTATAACTTTTCCAAGAGGAATCACTCAATGATTTCTTATGAATTTTTCAAAAGTGTGTGTCTAGAAAGCTTTGATCGTAAATTTCAGCATTTGTTACATGCATTGTGCATTTTCACCCACATCAACTCTATTTATTGCTAGACCTAGTTTTATACTGTATAATAGTAGTTAGCAGAGCTTCTTTTGTTCACAATGGGAAATAAGACAAAGTAAGTTCCTTGGAAATCGGTACACCAACAAACCGTTGCCTGAAAATGAGACACCTATTGTCGATAGTGGCGCTATAAAGCCTCTGTGCTCCTCAGCAAAGAAAATAAAGGTCCAAGAAAGTGAAGGACAAGCTAAAAATGACAACAGAGGAAATGTGTTTATCCTTATGGATGTAAAACTACTGTTTGGGTTTTTATGCTCTAACTTTAGATGTGACAAATGTTATCAGTACTCACTGACCTGTGAGATCATCGAAGAGACTCGGGATGGCTTTTGTCATGAAATCAGTATCAAGTGCACAAACTGTGTCGAATGGAATGCCAATTTCAATACTTCTGATGTTTCATCTCCAGCTACTCAGAAACACAAAGAAGTAAATGTGCGAATGGTGGCATTTGTGCGTTCTATTGGGAAAGGCCACAGTGCATTGCAGAATTTTTCAATATACATGAACACAAGTCAACCCATGGCAAAGAAAGCATACAGGAGAACGCTGCACAGGATCTATTCAGCAAGTAAGGACATTGCAATGGAAAGACCCTAAGAGCACCGAAAAAGGGATTCATAGACACTGCAGCTGCAGTAGAAGGAGACCTTTATTCAACAGGAGCTCATTAAACTTCATTTTGTGAGTTCTTTTTCTGTTTTTCTTTGATTTCTCGGAATTGTCTTTTCAACATATTTGGTGATTTTTGAAACAAGATATCTCTGGATCTGTACATTCAATTGACATGAAAATTAACACAGTTAATTGTCATATAATCTTACAGATTCTGACCTAAAATGGATACAATTGAATTCAAAGTTTTAGTTTTATGACCATCATGCATATATAATGAGGCACAAATATCAAACATTCCAGAAATATAAATTTTGAAAATTCATTAAAATTTAACCTTTCCGTTAATCTCTGTCATTTTAGGTCATAACCTCACGCTATATATAATGATTCAATTTGCCAAGTTTCAGTCAGATCCTTGTACAAATAACATAGTTATGATGTTTTGAAAAAGGTGTATAATTTATTCACTACGGCGGCCATATTGGATAGCTAATTTGCATAATTAATGAGGTCATTATGTGGACACAAATTTTAAGTCCATACTAACACTAAGGGAGCCGCGGTAGCATAGTGGTTAGTGCACTGGCTTCCTAGCGCAGTGGTCTATGGTTCGATCCCCAGATGAGGCGGGAATTTTTTAGGCCACAAACGGCTCCTGGGTCGACCCAGCCCCAAATGGGTACCAGAGCAACTTCTGGGAAGGTTAAGGCGGCCGGCGTGATGCCGACCACATCACCCCTAGTGTGCCGACGGTCAAGATAATATGGGCCTAACACCATATTCCCAATATGCCTCAATGGGCGTGTAACGGGTTCCTTTACCTTTACCTTTTTTTACTAACACTATACTCATGGTTGTTTGATTCTGAAAGGAAAATTTGAGTTTTTTACCCTATCAAGGTAGCCTACTACCTTAAAGACCCTGAGACTTGAATGGAACCAGGCCAGGAGGAAGACGGCCGATAGGACTGTATGGCGCTCTCACTTCTAAACCTCTACACCTCACGGTAGAAGAGGAACCAGTAAGTGAGTAAATCACATGGATATAAATTAGGATATAAAAATTTTAAAAATAGGAAGTGTTTTTTTTTTCATTCACCATATCTCTCCCAAAACCACTGATTTTTTTAAAAATATGTATGTTTTTTTTTCCGCTTACTGCCTGAGTCATATCGAAAAAAAATACACAAACAAACACACACAAACGCGCACACACACGGATCGACCGTGTACAATATCAGATGTCTCTTACACTGCCCCATACATTAATTGGCTGCAAACTGAGTCCCGCAAAGGTATCACAATTAGAATAAATATATTTATTTCAGGCATGGGAATTTCCCTGACCAGTTTCCCCTACAAATAACAAAAAAACTGATAAATTTGCTTCTGTCTCTCCCTAGCCAGACTCGCTCATAAAGCGGCAGGATTACTAAGAAAGAAAAATTAGGAAATAGAATTGGCTTGAAGGAATATAGAAGGGATAGCTTGGAAAAGCGATAAGGAGAAAATGATAGAGAGACAAGGAGAGCAAGCAGGCATATCGACAGATTAGTAGATGGATAGATGGACAAACGTAGAGAGAAAACAGATGGTAAACATAAAAACAGTGAGCGACAGATAGGCGGACAGATAGATAGACAGACAGATATTTAGATAAATAGACAGTCAGGCTGATAGATAGAAAGACATGCAGACAGACAGACACACAGACAGATGAACAGATACATAAAGAGACAGACAGAGTTTGGTGGATGGATGGATGGGACCGGCGGAAGGAAAGTCGGGGGAATTTGACAGACATACAGACGCGAGTTTGTACCAGATTATTAATGAACTTAGAGATATAAGCGAGTTTATACCAGATAGGAAAACATCACAGGGCTACAGTCAATGGAGGATAGACGTGACAGCAGAGTCTTAAAACAAGCTGAAAAATTTAAGAGGCTCGAAGGACACCCCATGTACCAAAGAATGAATAGGCTAGGAAGAGGCAGGCTCAAGCGAACTAACTTTGTCGCCCAAGCAAAAGAAAAAATTAACAATAATACCATACTAGCTAGCTCAGTTGCAAAGAAAATCCCAACAAGCTCAACTATCCCACTGTGGAAAATAAGATGCTTTCCTGAGTTAAAATCTGATATTCCAGGCATTGAAGGTAAGGGAACACAGACAGAAACACAAAGAAAGTGTATAGCAACCAAGTATATTGAACAAACATTTCCAGCGAAGCTTTGGACACATGCATATACTGATGGTTCGGCAACAAATGCAGTTGAAAATGGGGGTGCCGGCATCCTCATAAAATTAAAGAATAGAATTCACTCTATGGCAATTGCCACTGGAAAATACTGCAACAACTTCTGTGCTGAAGCAGAAGCCCTGAAACAGGCAGCTGAAACTCTTATTGAATGCAAAGCACAGGCAGAAAAACAGATAGTAATCTTTTCAGATGCCCTCTCAATAATATCAGCGCTGAAGAGCGACCAAACTAAAGGATTGAAAGATCTGATAATCTCCCTTGAAAGAATGGCCGAATGCTTCAAGAAGTGCACTATCCAGTGGATACCAGCCCATTGCAACATACCAGGAAATGAAGAGGCAGATAGACTTGCTAAAGAAGGAGGTGCCTTACAGCAAAATGATATAGAGACAACTTACGCAACGGCAAAGACCACTGTAAAGGCTACATTCAAGTCCAAATAGGAAAGAGAGCACCCGGGACATTTGAAAAATGACGCATATCATCAACTATCCAGAAAAGAACAGGTCATCATTTTTTGACTACGCACTGGACACAACAGATTGAGATACCATCTGTACCACAAATACAAAATTGGTGCAACAGATCTCTGCACCTGCGGTACCAGCCCGATGACAGTCGAACACCTGCTGCAGTACTGCCCAACCTACAGTAATGAACGGGGTAGCATATGGCAACAACCCACTTCTGTCAACGAAAAACTGTTTGGAGATGTCGGGAACCTTGAGTTGACTACTGCCTTTATTAGAGTCATAAATGTGGAAGTCTGAAGGCGAACGAGGAAGAAGAAGAAGAATACCAGATAGGTAATGAACGTAGAGATATGCGCGAGTTTGTACCAGACAGTTAATGAGCGTAGATATATAAGCGAGTTGGTACTATATAATTAATGAATGTAGAGATATAAGAGAGTTTGTACTATATAATTAATGAATGTAGATACAAAAGCGACTTTCTACTATATATTAATGAATGTAGAGATATAATCGAGTTTTTACCAGGTAGAACGTAGAGATAAAAGCGAGTTTGCACTATATAATTAATGAACGTAGAGATATAAGCGAGTTTGTACTATATAATTAATGAACGTAGAGATTTCATCGAGTTTGTACCAGGTAATTCAAGTACGTAGAGATATAAACGAGTTTGTACCAGATAATAATGAACGTAGAGATATAAGCGAATTTGCACCAGATAATTTATGAACGTAGAGATAGAAGAGAGTTTACTCCCGAACAAGATTACATAAAACAAAGTGAACCACTCTAAACAAAGAAAAAATATAAAGCTGAATTCCGTTTGCGAAGATGAAACGGGAACTAACCAATATGTTTACAAATCATGTTCGATTAGTAGCAGCGAACAGAAGACCATTCTTAGTCTGATATTCTAACTTGGAAGGATACATCGATCTGGGGATAAATCATTTGTGTCGCAAATTGGTAAACATATTGACAGTTCGTTTCTTAGTCCGGCAAATTTTACTGTTTGTTGGCTGAGTGCTTTAGGGGGGGAAAAAAAAGGGGGGGGGGGGGCGGGTGTCGAAAAAGAAATCCTTCCTTTTGAAATGGTACGCTTAATGAAGATTTATGTTGACACTTAATTTATTTGTTTACACGATAGTGTTGATGTCATCTATTTTATCTTAGACGGTAGACAGAAAAGACTCTGTTTCCTTTCTTTAGGTCTGAAGGCGAACGGGATGTCGGGAACCTTGAGTTGACTACTGCCTTTATTAGAGTCATAAATGTGGAGGTCTGAAGGCGAACGGGATGTCGGGAACCTTGAGTTGACTACTGCCTTTATTAGAGTCATAAAATTGACTTACTGCCTTTATTAGAGTCATAAATTAGGCGATCGGGATGTCGGGAACCTTGAGTTTTACTTCGTTTTGGCGAGATGCGCTGCATTTAACCTAGACTCAGGATTTGTCGGTTATATAATTAATGAATGTAGATACAAAAGCGACTTTCTACTATATATTTATAGATATTAATCGAGCAGGTAGAAAAGTCCAAATTGTACGTAGAGATATAAGCGAATTTGCACCTGTGCGGTCTTATATTATATTGGTTTTCGTTGTATATATACTTGTATTGCAGACATAGGTGATTTGTGTCGCAAAAGGCAATAGCAGTGCTTTAGGGGGGGAAAAAAAAAAGGGGGGGGGGGGGGGGCGGGTGTCGAAAAACAGATGAAATGGGAGAGTGACTCTGTTTCCTTTCTTTAAATGTTAGAGACTTCTTTGCTATACTTGGTCCAGCTTCGATAGGTTAAGGTGACAGCAGTAGGAGAGTGAAATGTTAGAGACTTTGCTATACTTGGTCCAGCTTCGATAGGTTAAGGTGACCAGTGCCTTTCCTTGCTGCCTCTGCCTTCCCTAACTCAAGAGCAGAGTCAGCTGCCCATTTACAGCTAGCTAGAGTGGAGCGTGATGCTATCGTGTTTTGAACCAGGTACCTTTGCTGCGAAAGCCTAGTACTGTAACCACTATGCCAATCGGATGCTCAGTTGCAGACATACAATTTTGTAACATGTTTTTTTGTACTCTTGTTACTCCTCCACATGATCAGATCAATGACTTCAGGCATTGATCGTAAACTAGTGGTCGGCAGAGGCGGATATACTATGAAGCATGAGCTTCAGAGCCATCAAGCCCAATACGTTTCTTTCCCATCTCCCATGTTTCTTTTAATATAACTGACGCCTCTCCAAGAGTTCAAGCTTCAGGGGCCACCAGGTCATATAGATCCACCACTGGGGGGTCGGAATGAGGTAGATCCCGATTTCCAGTAGATCACAGGGGAGGATTTATTAGAGCTCTAGGTGACGTAGGGAGGTAAAAGATACATAATTTTAAAAGCTAGAGAAATTTCCAACTATCACTGTCCCACTGGCGTTTAAAAGCAGCAGTACTCTGAGGATTGTGCCACGGTAACGCAGTGGTTAATGCACTAACTTCCTAGATCGGTGGTCCATGGTTCGATCCTCAGTTGAGGTGGAATTTTTTTAGACCGCAACCCGCTCCGGGGTCGACCCAGCCTCGTGAATTGGGTACCAGAGAAACTCTGGGAAGTTTACGGCGTGATGCAGATCACATCACCCCTAGTGTGCCGTATGATCAAGAAAATATGGGGCTAACACCATATTCCCAATATACCTCAATGGGCATGTAACGGGATCCTTTACCGCCTTCCTACTCCCAGGATTAATGGTACTTGTTCCGCTTTATCAGTAAAAACTCACAGCTAGCTCACAAAAATTCACTGTAATCGTGAATTGCATGAGATAGGAAGACGTTTCTGCATCTTACTTACTTAAAATTTTTGGTCTGCTGTTGTCGTGAGGCATAGTCGGGGACTGAAGTTTTCGTTCTTGGGCGAAGTGTGCTGCAATAGCTGCTGTGAGCCCGTGTTATTGCAGGATTTTTGTGATGTAAATCCATCTGCCTCTTTGTCTTCCATGTGCCCTGAAACCAGATCTTTTTACTGTCGTCTGCGCGTAGTAATGATTTATCGGGTTCCATTCTCATGAGATGGCCAAACCACTTATTTTGTCTTTCTGTATACTTGATGCATGATATAGTTCCTACAATTTCGTCTGATGTCATAATTTCTTATTCTGTCTTTCCTGGTAACATAAATGGCTTTTCTTAAGACTGACAGACACCGTTGTATTTCTGTATATATTTCAGTAATTAAGAATCTCGTACAAAGACCTGTCTGTCTGCTTTTGTATGCAGCCGTCACTTCTCTTTCTTTGTCGTTGGCTCTCATATACATGCATATACACAAAAGTATGCTCCTGTTGTATTTGGCTTCAGATGTTCTCTAAGCAATTTTCCTTTGATGTTATTTTTTATTATTGCTTTAATCTCTTCACGCGTAGTTTCGTTCTCCTTTTGAAATTCGCTCCTTTGCCCCTTTCCTTAGTAAGTCTGTCTGCCCTTTCATTTCCATATATCTAGCTGTAATCATTGTAGTTTTACTTTGATGAAGGTGTAGCTGATTTCTTTTAATGCGTCTATGAATATCTAATTTGTTGAGTTTTTTGTTTCTTTAGACCAGTGTTTCTCAAGCGGTGTGCCGCGGCACAATAGTGTGCCCCCGCGTCTATCAAAGTGTGCCGCAATATTTTGTAAATTTACTACATGAAGTATATTTTTAGTGGTCATTTAATGCAAAACTTATCTTACAGCTTGATAATAATTGGAGCTATTAATTGCTTTGAACAAAAATAGATATACTTCAAAATTACATGATATTACAAAAACGCAAGAGTCGCATAAACAACGTTCAATGGTCATGGACAAGGCATAGAACTTCTGCTTGGTGCTAATTAAATTTCGAATTTTTCTTCTTCTAATTATTGTATACAATTAAAAGAAAATCGAACTGAGAGTTTTCTTTGTTTAAAGTACCCACACATTATTGTATTTAATTTAGTATATATCACTGTAATTATTTATTCAGGTGCGGGGTCATATAGATGTGCCGCAAATTTTAGAAAAATGAAAAGTGTGCCGTGAACACAAAAAGGTTGAGAAACACTGCTTTAGACAGTTGTGGCAGATAGGAAATCTCAGCTTTAGCATTATTCCTGTTTTCTTTAATTGTTATTGCCGCTGGTTTTAGCGCATCTGCTTGAGACGCCTCCAATATCATTGATATCTGGATTGTTCCATTCTTTCATTCACTCGTTACATTTTGACTCCATGTGGAGTACAATACTTAAAATACATGCCAAACCTTCCTGTTTTATACCCGCTGTTCAATTTGTGTCCATGTCTGTCTTCTTTATCCGTTTTAGGCCTGTATCCAGTTTTCTTTTCTATGGTTTTTTTACGTCCCTCTATTTCATTAACCCTGGGGATTCCAGAACAAAGACTGCATTGTATTGCCATCAGCTTATTTTCTCAATGTGTATCTTTATCCAACGCCATAGTCTTTTCGTGACCTTTTGCACAACTGGAAATCTGTAGTTCTTTCCATCAGTTCCCTACTAGAGGTCTTGTCATACAGCTTCAATCGCTCAATTCTGCACAAGCACTGATTTAGGAAAGTCTGTATTTGCGTTACATGGCCCTGAAAGGGGAGCAAAAAATAGCAACACTGTAACCTGCAAGGCATGTCATAGATGGCAATAAAGGAGGGATGGGCATGTGGCCGGCTACCTAATCATAAAGAAACGTAAAGCCAACAACGAGCGTCCTAGTGGCAGTGTGGTTAGAGCGCTTCCCTTACTTACTTACATAGCCGTCCTCTTCTACCCTGGAGAGTAGAGATTTGCCTGAGAGAGAGAGAGAGAGAGAGAGAGAGAGAGAGAGAGAGAGAGAGAGAGAGAGAGAGAAAGCCATACTATCTTATCAGCTGTCTTCTAACTTAGTCCTCGGTCCTTCAGAGATTGTCTAATGTTGTCCTACCAGCGAACTCTGGGTCGTCCTGGAGGTTTGGTTCCCTTATTTCTTGGTTTCTCATATTTGTCTTGGTAGCCGATCTTCCATTCATTCTGCAGACATGGTCAAACCATCATAATTGGGACTGTTCCACTTGGGTCTGCAGGAGCTGGGTTTTGAGGTCATGCTGTATCGTCTGGTTGCGCACCATGCCTTTAGAGCGTTTGCCACCCGCAGTAAAGTTACCGGGTTTCAGGATCGTCACGCTCTAGTCCATCCAGGTCTATGTGGGATACCTAACTCTTGAGTTCGGAAATTGTCGTGTGATGAGTATTGGGGCAACTACGACCGTAGTTTTCGCCAGGAATAGCCTAAGAGATATTAGGTAGAAGGTCTCCAGAAATTGGCTCGTTAAGAAAGGATAGAGACCTATTCGAGATAAGGACAAGAAGAAGAGAATGCGAATGCTTTCCACTGGACAGTGTATTCTATTGAATTATGGAAAGAGTTCTGTTTTCCCACGACCTTAGCTTCTGCCCTTAGATTCCGTAACAGAAAAAGCCTCCAACCTCATCTGAGTGTATAAATTTACCTATATGTAAATATTTAACACCGAAAGCACTAGTGATAACGAACTAGATAATGATCAAACGATTATTGGGTTTATTAATTAAATATCTACACATATAGGGTTAGTAGGGATTATAACGTGATGATGGTAAAAGATGATTGACACAAATACACACAGATGAGATATTAATACTATAGTTAATTAAATACGTAGAAGAATGAACTTGTGTAA
Organism: Oreohelix idahoensis; assembly: GCA_024509875.1. Classification (NCBI taxonomy): domain Eukaryota; kingdom Metazoa; phylum Mollusca; class Gastropoda; order Stylommatophora; family Oreohelicidae; genus Oreohelix; species Oreohelix idahoensis. The sequence continues at coordinate 335,189 of JAMPIV010019134.1, forward strand.
AGCGAAATGATGATGATGTGGTATGATACGTGTTACCGAAATGGTGAGTAATCTACACAGTCCATGTGTCTCTAAACGCTTCACCCGGGTAGGATGATTCACATGTATGCATAGAATGTCCCGAGTTGTTATAAGTTATGTTGAGTGGGGTATCTCTAAGTCGAGGACGTTCTGATGAAAACTTTTGTTGTACTGAGAACGTTGACGATATATAGTCCTTCACTGTTTGACAATATCTCTGTAGCGTTGATCAACAGTTAACAGTTGTCGTATGAAAAATGTCGGTTGCCTAATCTCCGAAGGGTACTGGCCAGACTGGATATCTTCAGGAAATGTTCTTGATATGTAGACTCATACATGTTGACACTTGTGGTGGGAATGTAATCGTGATTCATTAAATATACTTTGGAGTCTGCTTCATATAATGCGCTCAAGAGTGTGTTGCACTTGGTATAAATATGAGATTCAGCTTTTGAGCTCTTGAGCTTGACTTCAGATGGTAAGCTTCCGATGGAGCTGAACTTGATATGAGTAATCAACTGTGAGCTTTAGCTTGACTCCTGTAGTAAGCTTTCGAGTGATTTGAACTTGAATAAATGTGTATTGAACTTATGCGCACGTGCCGTAAGGTGAAAAAAATGCTGCGTCCACCGTCTTAATCGTGGCGAGAAATATTCCTTTTTAATTGAGGAATGAAGGATGTTCTGTGGCGAATTCAGCTAGCCAAATGTTCGTTTTGGTAACATATTTCTGGTTTAGACATCAGACACGTGGCTTGTAGACTCAGACTTCTGATGGACTGAAGACACACAAAAGTCTTCGTAAGTTTTCACACTTAATATCACTGGTTGACTTTCATTTATACTACTCCTCACTACTGATCTCTATAAGTTCAATTCTAATGATGTTAAATATCTTGTGCATGAGAGTGTGTGCGCATGGAAGGCTGTGATGATGATTTAACAAGCTAGATGAAGGTGAAGTATGAACTATTAATTACTTCCTATCAGCTTATCATCTTAGAGGAAAATCTTCTGATTTTATTTAGTCATGTACTTGAAGAATTAATTGAAAAACTAGCTTTCGCACATTTAGCTACACGGCTAAGATAAATAACTAAAGAATAAGAAAAAGAATTAATAATCTGTAAAAGATCTACTAACCTTCTTTTCCCTTCGCAAAATCCGTTAAGAACACAATGCACCACAGATATGAATAATTGTATCCACACTGAATTGATTGCGGGCTATGCTCTGGAATATTCTCTACACCACAATGTTAAAAAACTGGACTGATCTCTGGCAAACTGCTGGTTTAGCCAATGTGTCCAAGATCGTCTAACTCCTCATCTCAACCAATTACCAGGCTTCCATCTTGACCCAGATCTTGGGTCCCTCTTGTCCCCTGTCGGTCTAAAAGCGGGTTGGGCAATTCGCGACCAACTTTCGTTCGCGTTGGATATAAGTCTTTGTCAGACCGCGCGGTGTTTGCTGATTGGTCGACCAGAAAAACTCACTTGTACTCTAACTGTCGCACATCTGGCTGTCCCTTGTCTCTTGCATGTAAATGTCTGTCATCCTTCACGAGTCCCTTTGTCGTGCCGGATTATTGTATCCCATCTGGAAGCAAAAGTGGTTTTTCCGCGTGAATCGCCTTTGATATCACATTCCCGGAGTCCATTGTTTGCGTGGCCATTGTATCGTGCGCGTTTGTGACCGTGTTTTGTTTAAACGGCGGCTTAGACTAATCTTTTGTGTCAGCCGCGCTCTCCTCACAGTTAACAAAAGTCCAAGGTGGTATGTCTCGTGAGGTTTACCCGGGGAATTCCGTATCAAAAGAAATCGTTTATGACCAAGCTGGGGTTTTACAATATTAGGATGAGTTTAACAAGGTGGGAAACTGAATCAAAAGAATTTCTTTACCACCAATGAAAGAACAAATGTGGTTCTCTAGATACCAGTCGCGAGTAATAAAGATTACAGTTTACAATTAAGTCGTGATTAAAAGATTTCTAGAACAACGATGAAAGAGCCAATGTGGTATGAAAGAGCACGATGTGGGAGAAAAAAAAATAGGAAAGATGTAGGAAAAGATATCGCGATAAGGCTTTGGCGCTCATTAATCACCAGAATGCAACTTTTTAAAAAAGTTCTATATCTTTGTGTTTCCTTTTTGCGTTTGCCAGTTGTCATCAACTCTGGCATGTTGTCACTCAGTTATGGAAACCTGTGTTCTCCTCCGTGATGGGAATGTGCTGCTTATACCGACTTCATAGGGATGTGCTGGAAGGCTTGCCGAACTCTATCCACTGCCTCCTCCGAACATGACGGGCGACCAGTGCTTTTGTCTTTGCACAGGCACCCCTCCTCTAGGAATTTCAATTACCAACGCTTAATTGAATTCTTATCATGTGGATCAACCCAAAGTGTCGCCGAAAATTGCGTTGAACTGCGATAACGGACGTCTTTTTCGCATATTCTACAAAAAGTCGAGGAAACCAGAACATTAAAAGAGTAATAAAAAATGGGACGTGATGGTAAAATAAATTATCAGTCACCGTGACAAACACAAAGAAGCTAACAGGGAAATATAAGCAGGCAAATGGCCTCATAAAAGATAAGAATGGAAAATTGCTTAGTAATATACAAGAACAAATGAAGAGAAGGATAGAACATTTTGAGGAACTTCTCAATAGACCATCTCCAACTAATCCCCCAGATATCCAGCCAGCAGAAGAGGAGCTACAAATCAGCTGTGAACATCAAGTAGAGAAGAAATAAAGAAAGCCATAAAGCTTCTGAAAGATGGAAAAGCAGCTGGTCCAGATTGCATTCCAGCAGAGGCCATCAAAACAAATATTGATACCTCTACAGAGACATTATACAAACTACTTGGCAAAGTCTGGGAGAGAGAAGAAATACCAGCAGAATGGAAGGAAGGTTATCTGGTCAAGTTGCCTAAGAAGGGAAATTTACAAGAGTGCACAAATTATAGAGGAATAATGTTACTATCAGTGCCAGGAAAACTATTAAACAGAATCATCCTTGAGAGATTAAAAGAGTCCATAGACAAGCAACTGAGAGATGAACAAGCAGGTTTTCGACAAAACAGATCCTGTACAGACCAGATAGCCACATTGATAATAATAGTTGAACAAAGTCTGGAATGGAATTCACCGCTATACATCGGATTCGTGGACTCTGAAAAGGCATTCGACAGTGTAGACACAGAATCACTTTGGAAATTGATGAGGCATTATGGAGTTCCCCTGAAGATCATTAACGTAATAAAGAAGACCTATGAAGATATGACATGCAGAGTTCTTCATGAAGGACAACTTTCAGAACCGTTTAGGATTAGAACGGGGGTGAGACAGGGATGCCTGCTGTCTCCGTTTCTTTTCTTACTAGCAATAGATTGGGTTATGAAAACATCGACATCACACAACAGAAATGGAATCCTGTGGAATCTGACTAAACATCTTGATGATCTGGATTTTGCAGATGACTGGCTCTTCTATCCCATAACCATAATCAGATGCAAGAGAAAATGAAAATTCTCGATGGGAGGTCACAACAAGTGGGCCTGAAAATACACAGGGAAAAGACAAAGATTATGAGAATAAATGCAAGAAATGATAACAAGGTTGAAGAAACACCACTAAAATATATAGAATCGTACACATATCTTGGAAGTAATACAGTTGACATTCAAAAATCCGGCAACCTCCGGACCTGAGGAGTGCTGGATTGTTGAAAATGCCGGATTTTTTAATGGTTATATATGCTGTATATATTTAACATAAAATGACTACCTGTATGGTGAGTTGGGATTATATAAATATAGTTATAGGGGACTTAGTGTACTGACTGAGATCAGCTGTGAAGGTCTCTGTATCTAATAAGGTTGGTGTGTTACAGAGAACCTTGCTTGCTACCACATTTCGACCTCAATCAGACTTATTCTTGAATTGTATGATGACTTCGTTTAATGTCTAGGGTTATGATAGTGATGAAGTGTAAGTTCACAACAACCAACAGACAGATAAACACCTAAGTTAAGATTCACAACAATTTACAACACTATGACAGTCACAAACACATAACACTCTAAAGATTTACCCTAAGTAAGTCAAGTGTTAAATTTTATACAATGTATTAGCTTTTTCAATATATAGATATCCTGATCCTACTACAATGTGAATCAGGAATCACAATCAAATGTAAGCACAATGTTTATGTACAAGATTTTATACAAAAGATCTTTGTCCAGACCTATAATAGTATTGTAATATAAGTGTAGTGTTGTGATGTATTATTATGAGGTAATACTGGCTTTTAATGCTAGGTTGTTGTTTGTCATCACGACTTCATGTGTTTGTTACTGGTGGAAATAATATTAAAGGATTCACAGATTCTGTTCCTTTAAAATTTCTGTCCCTTTTATAATAAAGTTCAGTTCAGGGGTATTTGATTCAAGGTTGGGCTTTACGTGCTGACATGCTCTTGTCTCATAATGCAGCTGCAGGAAACCTGTATCCTCTGCTCGCTTGCTTCTCAGTTTGATAATATGATAGACAATGGCCTCTTTTTTGTGTAGGGAGTCTGCTGCCAACTTTCTGGATCACGCAGTACTCAGACCGGACGATGCAATATCACCATCTATACCACGGTCCCTGAAAGTGAAGGTTATGCATCCTTCTTACTAACTAGTATACCATATTATTCCACACTGAAGTACATGACAGTACAAACAAACATAAAGTTCAGCGCTTTAGGCCAACTGCTAGCTTTTCATGTGACAATATACACCAGTATTCCTCTCCCTAATGGTTACAATGCCTCTGCAATTCCAGCTGTAATCCCTTCCATACAATAGGATAGGTGTTATGTTACTATATGGCAATCCAATATATATATATATATATATATATATATATATATATATATATATATATATATATATATATATATATATATATATATATATATGTGCAGTTATACTCCTCTCTGATAATCTTTTACATGGTGGAGCAATAGCTAGGCTTTGCCTCATGTTTGCTACTGAACCGCACACATACAGACATAATTTATCATTTCACATTCAATTTTCATATAAAATACAGATCAAAAATGTCTAGCTTACCACAATTCGTAAGGAAAACACACTAAAGATGACTGGCACAGTTTGCTCTGCGGTATGTTCAAGCTGTTATCATATATTTAATTTTGGATAACACTGCTTGCTCTCATCTCTCAAATGTGTAACGATATGGCATCCCCTCTAAGATTTCTTCTGCCAATATCCAGTGTATTGACCAATCGTTTTGAATATATTCAAAAGAGTCCCAGTCATTCCAACATTTTCATTCACTTCTACTCCGTTTCTAGGCATTTATTTCTTATTCATAGGTCACCCAATCCAATTTCTTTTAACTTTAAAGTTCAGCCAATGGCCTCCCACGTACTATCTTAGACTTCCTGTCACTACTATGTTTCACAAAAGTCAGGGATTTCCATCCCAAGCAGATATGACCAAACCTGACTGTATCTCTGTTCTCTATATGTTTTATTACCAATATCTAATTATCTAATGGACTTTTTAGATAATTTATTACATATTCTTAGTCCACTAGCCTTCCAGTAAACGAATATAGGATTTTCAAGGGGCTAAGTGGTGTAGTTAAGAATACGATCTTTTTTCGATGTTATGTGTTTAATTTCAACTACCACCTGTTCAATCCTTTACGACTGTACTATCAGTATAAAGTCAGGAGCACTACGTAAAAAAATCAGGTTTCCTAATAAGAATTAAACCTGTTTTCAAAACCCAACATCGTATCGTTAGTTTTTTTCATCACTGTTTATTTGAAAAAATTAGGCCATGCACACTGCGAGTTGGTTTATTTTTAGACACACAGCGAGTGGCTTGCGCTACTGTGTTCCATGGTCCGTCTACCTGTCTCTGCTTTTTTTCTTCTAAGCCCGTCTGTCTTTCCAAGGCTAACCTTGTGCGTGATTGTGCACTAGTGTTAGTTTTTAAAATCAAGGTCGTCCAAAAGATTTTACTACACATTCTATTTTTAGAACTACGGGTATCGCCGTATTGTTAGGCTTAAGCATTTTATTTAGGAACGAACGAATTAGGACAAGTAGAAATCTTGTGTTAGCCATTACGGCGTTATACAACTAAGGCGTTATCTATACTGGGAAAGCACTGGTCCTTCTCCATTCTTCTTCCTATCGTATTATTTCGTTCGGCTTTACCTTTATGTTCTAATTTATATATGGGTATTAGAATTTTTCACCACAACCTGTACAGTCCTTTAAAGAAAGAAAATTAAAAACTACATGATCTGCGATCGACAACGCACGATGTTTACGTTTTACACCACTTCTTTTATTTGCTGAATCCATAATGGGGCTATACAGCAGCAAATAAATGATAAAATGAGATGGAATGAGCAGGAATTCCTGTTAACACGTGCAAGCAAGACCCAACAGCTGCATCAAAACATAAACGGTCCCAGAAAATAGTGGCGCGCCAACGCGGTAAATAGAAAAATGCGCCCCGAAATCCATGCCGGAAATCTGAAGGAACCGGATTATCGATGGCCGGATTTTTGAATGTCAACTGTATAGACAAAGTTGGAGGGACAGACAGTGATATCAAAATAAGAATACAAAAAGCAAGAGGAGCTTTCATTGCATAGGTAAACATATGGAGAACAAGAGAAATCAAGTCCAACACGAAAATAAGAATCTGGATAGGACACACATTGAGGAAACCTGTTGATAGCATTACAAGGCATCCTTGTTCTGGAATCCACAGGGAAATAGAGGCAGAGGTAGACCAAAAACACATGGAGAAGAGAACTGGAAACAGAGGTGAAAATGATGAGGAAAACATGGAAAGAACGTGATCGGATGGCACAGGACAGGAAGACTTGGCATGTGTTTGTTGAATGCCTATGCTCCTTGGGGAGCTAAAGGGTATTGATTGACATTCTCTTATGGACACCCTGTATATTTGGGACTGCGCCTTTATGCGAAATGTGGTACAATATGGGTCAGACTTTTACTTTTTGTATGAAACTGTTTCTCTATAACACTAGTCAACAAATTTTCAAAAGTTATTTGTACCAGAAATTAAATATACCATTTCTTATTGATTTTGACATGCTGATTTCAAATATCATAATGAAATGCACCAATTGGCTCTGGTTTTTTTTTTAAATGATGAATTTACATTACAGCAATACAAATAATGTATGCTTGTTTAATTCTCTGGGGTGAACAGCTAGCCTTTCTACTTTAGCATTATAAATGTGTGGTTACATACTCAATTAATTGATATTTCAACATAAAATGATAGAAAAAATAAAAACATTATTTAAAGTTCACATATCATGTTTTAAAATGGCACATTTGAACCCATTCCGTCATTATTCAGTCGCTGTTCGAGCTCTCTTTGCTTGCTTCTTGTAATCAATCGATGAGGTGTCTCTTGTCCCAGTCCAACAGTAATCAGCAAGCATTGAAGGGCTTCAGTTACCTTGATACCTTGTCTCCATAGCAGCAATGTCCTGGTGAAAACGTTCACCATGCTCATCACTGATCGCTCCACAGTTTGACGTAAAGAAATCCAGATGAGAATCCAGAAAATGAATTTTCAAAGACATGTTGCAGCCAAGACTCTTATACTTCAGAAGGAGATTTTCTACAATTTCATTGTAATTATCAGATCTGATGTTTCCAAGAAAATTGTCCACCACTGACTTAAATGCTAGCCATGCTGCTTTTTCCTTGCCATGCAACACGCAAAGAAACTCGTCATCATGAAGAAGTTTTCGAATTTGCGGACCAACAAATACTCCCTCTCTTATTTTAGCTTCACTCAGTCTTGGAAATTTTCTGATGAGGTATTTGAAAGCCTCATCTGTTTTCTCCATTACTTTGACAAAGTTTTTCATGAGACCCAGCTTAATGTGCAAGGGTGGCAACAAAATCTTGCTGGTGTCGACAAGTGCTGGGTTCTCAACGTTCTTACTGCCAGGCTGCAATGACTGCCTGATTGGCCAATGTCTTCTGATGTAATGGTCACTTCGTGCACGGCTGTCCCACTCACAGAGAAAGCAACAGTACTTGGTGTATCCACCCTGTAGTCCAAGCAAAAGAGCGACCACTTTTAAGTCACCGCAAAGTGACCAATGATGATGATCGTAGTTTATACACTTCAAAAGCTGCTTAATGTTTTCATAAGTTTCTTTCATATGAACTGCGTGACCAACTGGAATTGAAGTTAACACATTACCATTATTCAACAAAACAGCTTTAAGACTCGTCTTGGATGAATCAATGAAAAGCCTCCACTCTTCCGGTATGTAATTGATTTTGAGGGCTGCCATTAAACCAGAAATGTTGTGGCACGCAGAAAGGTCACCCTCTTTGAAAAAGAATGTAATAAGCGGCTTCTGACGGTTCCTATACACATAAATTGTAACATCTTCTGCCAGGAGATTCCACTGTTGCAATCTGGAACCTAAAAGCTCCGCCTTGTTCTTCGGTAAATTCAGATCTCTTATAAGATCATTCAGTTCACCTTGGGTTATTAAGTGTGGTTTAGTGGATGTAGTTTGCTAAAAATCTGGGTCGCTTAAGGTTGATGGTTCAGGACCACTAATGTCCTCTTTTTCATCAGTGGAAGCAGCTGAAAATGATTCTGGCACTTTGGGAACTGGTAGGTCATCGCCATGTGGTACCGGACGTAGTGCAGAGGTGATGTTTGGATATTCCAGAGTCCATTTTTTCTTCTTTGATATGCCTTTCCCAATTGGATGGACCATGCAAAAGTAACAGTTGTTGAGATGATCAGTGGGCTCTCTCCAAATCATTGGGACTGCAAAAGGCAATGCTTGCCTTTTACCAGTCAACCACAGTTTAAGATGTGCTGCACATGTATTGCAGCATATGTGTGGCGCCCAGCTCTTATCTTGATCTCCTATTCTGCAGCCAAAATACAAACTGTACGCATTCTTAATCACTTTAGTTATATTTCGTTTTTGTGATAGAAATGTCACCTCACCACATATATAACAGAAATTATTAGCACTGTTCACACATGTCCTAGGCATTTCTAACTACGATACTTTTGATAAGGACAAATGCACTAACTAATGGCAACATTTTATCAGAGATAAGATATTTATACACAAAGGTGATGTAATCATAGGTAGGATTGCATCATCAACTTCTAGTTACATTTTTATTAGTCATTAGAGAAAATTATGCAATCTCCCACCACAGTTGCGTCATATATATAAATTGATCGTAATTAAATAAACTAGTAGCATATATCTTGAAAACTAGAGCCAATCAACATTTTTTAATGTCATTTTCGTTTTCAGCACACCAAAATTAGTTAAGATCAGCTATTTTCATTTCTGGTACATTTTGGTTGTTGACTAGTGTAATCAACTTCTGCCATATCTCCTGCCGTCTGCCATCCGTTGGGTCGTCTGTGAGTATTCACTGAATTTTATCACGGTAAATGTCAAGGTCGTCCCATAATAGATATTGCCGTATGGAAGTGAAATTTTTAAAAAAATTAAAGTTTGCCTCGTATTGGCGAGGCGCACCCTGTTCAACCTAGTCGGTTATATTAAGGCGCATGTCCAAATATAAAAGACCTTTAGGTCTCATTATTGAGTGAAGTGTTAGAGGCTTCACTGTACTAGGTCCGGCATCGACAGGTGGGATGATCTGTTCCCTTCCTACTCTGCCTTTTCCTTTCCTAACTCAAGGGTAAAGTCATGTACCTATTTCCTGACTGGGTAGACTGGGGCGTGTCGATACCGTGAATCGAACCCGGCACCTTTGCCGTGAACTACAAACCTATTGAACGATGTTTTTGAACAGGCACTTCTCATTGAATACATACGCTATTGTCCCCACTCATGGGTGGTCTAAGACTAGCTACCAGCGATTAATACTGTAGGCAAAGAATAGTCGTCTCCATGACCCACTTCGAATTAGAGGTTCTAACCCAGGGGTAGTCAACCCAACAATTGCGTGAATCTACGTTATTAACTCTCTAAAGATCTACTTCATTTGATTTTTTTTTATTTGCCTCGTTGTGGCGAGGCGCGTCCTGTTCAACATAGTCGGTTAAATTAGGGTGCATGTCTAAATATAAAAGTATAGATGGCTACATTCCAGAACGACCAGTAATCTACTTGATAAAATCATGTCTGTTTAAGGTTTCAGAGTATCTGAGACTTGGAATAAATCGCAACCTATATGTAACTTTTATCTTTGTCGCACGATCTGATTCCTATAATCTCATCATCAGAGCTGTGGAAAATTAAAACTAAATATTTTACCGAAAGCTCACTTCAAAGAAAGAATCGCTTTCTATCTTATACAGTTCATACATAAAATGAATTTTAGCCAGCTAACTTGCGAGTTTTTCACTGGAAATACAATGAAAGTACTTTTAAACCTCGGGACACCCCGCTATTTAGTGCGGGTGACAGAGGCTTGTCCGAAATGACCTAGGTTAAAAATTCTTTTTCCCTCCTCTGTCACCTAGATATATACCGAATTATGCCTTGGGATCTACCAGTAGATATGATAGACCGGTTGTCAACCACTGTTCTAAGTAAAAAAAATGTAAGGGATCCCGTTACACGCTCATTAACGCATATTGGGAATATGATGTTAGGCCCATATTTTCTCGACCTTCAGCACACTAGGGGTAAAGTGATGTGGTCAGCATCCCGCAGGCCGCCTTAACCTTCCCAGTATTGCTCTGGTACCCAATTCATGAGGCTGGGTCGACCCCAGAGCTGTTTGCGGTCTAATAAATCCCACCTCAACTGGGGATCGAACCATGGACCACCGAGCTAGGAAGCCAGTGCACTAACCACTGTGCTACCGCGGCTCCTCTGTCACCTAGAGATTTACCGAATGATGCCTTGGGATCTACCAGTAGTCAAGAAAGATCGGTGACCAACCCCTGTTCTAAGTGGTCCTAATTATCTTTTTTTTTTCATTGGAACTATTTTTTACCATTCAACTTAACGCACTGACAACAGCATGGCTCGCCTGGTTCGCCTGCACCTGGAGCGCCGCTGCTCCTATCCCACCTCCTACAACGATTTCGGACATCTGTGAATGATCTGACCCGTGTAGTTACCTGTGGTCTCTATTGAGACTGTCGTAGATTTTTGATAGGAGAATTAAGACTTGGGTTGGTCCCTTCTGAATAGATTAGAATAAGTGATAGTCACAGTGGGAGATGATAATAGAAATAGATTTCCACGAGTGAGATGGTAGAATGTGATAGAGGCTGTCTCTGAGATCGGGAAATCTTCTCTTTTTCTGCCTATCTTCTACTACAGATTTAGAGGAGTCAGACAGTTTAAACACATATATATATATTAATATATCTCTATCCACTCACGGGCACGCACATTCAAGTGACGACAGTTAAACACACAGACGTGGAAAAACTATAATAGTGATTATATAGATATTTTGGAACGCAACTGACCAACACGCTGGAATAATTATTGAGTATTTTAATTATCATAACAAACTTCTCTCACAGCATATAAAAATTACATCAAAGCATATACAAATAGTCATAAAAATCAAGGGATTGCTACAAGAAATGATAGACCCGTTGGTAGGATCTTTCCACTCGATGTATAGCTCACAGTCCCGTTAGAAGACAGTGATAGCCCAAAGAGATACAGATACATATGATTTTGTCTAATATTTCCCCCTTTTAAGGTATGGACCGACTTGATATCTCTGCTCTATTTTAAGGGAAATATGGTTAGCAATCCCAACGGGCTGATCACCCGTTTGCCAGTCACTTTGATTACGGAAACAACGACAAACGGATTGATTTGTCGTTGCCCTAAAGACGCCATTAGGCGTGATGGGAACAACGGCAAAGAAAATCTATTCGCTGTTGCCCTTAAGACGCCACTAGGCGTAATGGCCACTGCTGACTGCTTTGCCGGTCGTTGGCTAAGGACGGAAGAAGAAGAAGAAGAAGAATGGTTAGCAATACTTGCATAAAGAAAGTTAAGACAGCAAAATGAGTGCCAAAATACAATAATAATGAATCACTCAGACCTGTCTCTCCTTCTTTCTTTCCTCTCTCTCCTCCCTCTCCTTCTCATGCTGTATCCTGCGAATTTCCATTTCCTCATCTATCTTCCTTTGCTCTCTAGCTTCGGCTGCTTTCCTCTCCGCCGCTTTTTCCTTCTACTCCGCATCATATCTGTCCAGTTCTTCGTTGACAAACGCTTTCGCTTCTTCGCCGTCCAGTCCCTCTTCCCTTGCTTCCTGTCTGAGCATCTGCCTCAGTTTCGCCCTCTCGGCCATAATAAATTAGTGACTCTGACTACTCAAGGAAGAAAAGAAGAAAAAGGATACTCTGGTTCCCACCACTTGCGAGAAAATACCAAAACAAAAGATGATATACTTTAACCTGGGATACCTCCTCCAAAATATAGTGTCTAACTATCGCTGCTACTAATCGGCAATAAAGCACCTAATGCAGACGACTACGCCAAATAAATGGTAGTAAGATTACTCCCTGAAAAATACGTTGCTACAGTGGAAGCAAAATAATTATAGCAAAAATTTTAAGGAAGACAAAAAAAAAATCCCCTTAATTTTAAAATCCACTATAAGTTCACCCCTGAAGACAGTTAGGGTAAGGGAGGCAATTTACAGGACGTAATTGTCTGAACGCACTCCTTAGCTTAGCTCAAACACCTACTTCTTCAGAACCCTGTGAATGTTATACACTCACAAACTTTACCAGCGTTTAGTATTACAAAATCAGTAATTAACATCTATTCCGACAAAATCAACCTGTAACTCAAATGTATATTACTCAAAATGCTGTGGAAAAACAATTATTAATTGTGTGGTCAGCACGCCCATAAACAGATCGTTAGTCTAGGGGATAGTTATTTTTAAAGATACACAAAACCACGAGACAATCACACTCTTACACTATATCAGAATAAAGAAAATTTCAGACGAGCTGATATTTATCGTACTCGTCTTCCTATTCTAAGTTCAAAATCCCGATAGACGAATCCACATTTGTCGTCCTTGCTCAGGATTTTCAGTTCAATTCCCGGAAACGAGACCCCATTTGTCGTAGATTTTTGATAGGAGAATTAAGACTTGGGTTGGTCCCTTCTGAATAGATTAGAATAAGTGATAGTCACAGTGGCAGATGATAATAGAAATAGATTTCCACGAGTGAGATGATAGAAGAACCAATATCTAAGGGCAATTAACGAGAGCCTACCTTGCCTACCTATATCGAAATATGTCAACACATGTTTTCGACCAATCGCTGCACGAGCTGTAAACCGGTTTCGGAAACCGTAGGCTGCAGGATAGCGGGATGGAATCTGTGTTTTGGTAATATGTATTTGTGACTTCAGGTCAAAGGATAGGGCATGTCCCTCGGAACAGTGAGCACAATAAAATAACAGGAATCGTAAACTTTCATTAGATACATGGATTTAGTTGTAGAAGCATGGACACAGGAGTTTTGAGTGATTACATGCAGTATAACTTAGAGCGAAGACTGTTTTCCCCGGTTTCAACTGTGATTGCAAACGCTACAAGGGAGGCAGAAAAAGGTTAGCGTTTTTAAATGGTAGCGCCCAAATGGCCGGTTTAAACAAGACCGGGATGGAAAGAATCGGTTGGGAAACACCGGAAGAATAAATTATCGAAGTTTTGTATGATCGACAGATCGGGCAGAAAGGGTGTTTTTTACAGAAATTTTTGTAAACATAAACTGACCCAGCCAGCCAATAGAATCGCTTGTCTTCCTTTTGCCCGCTACCTGTAATAAAAAGGGGAAACAAATCTGGAATATTTCTCTTGAACCGCCAGAACCCAGCTCCTTCGCCAATTGCCAGTGAAGCAGACTGCATGGGTTTAATTAAAAGCCTGTTGAATCTGAGATTGTGGGTCAGAGGTATCCTGTCACTCATCTTGTTAGCAGAGAAGAACATTGGTGTTGTACCTAGCGGTGTAAGATTGAACAAGCACCCTGTACCTACATCAGTTGGAAGAGTGGGGACCCTCAGTGTTGGGCTTCTCCATCTTATATTCTGGCTTCAAGGAAAAGGCGGAAGCGAAGAAGTTAAGTCATATTAAACAAGACTGACTCGCAGAGCATTGGCGTACCACACCCGGTTATAGTAGTAGTGATGTAAACAGTGATCTCAGTAACATTGTAGTCAGTGTGACATTTTCAAAAGATACATAACCTAGAAATATTGTGAAGTCAAGTGATATCAGTAACAGTGAAGTCATTATGACAGTTGTCAATATCCATTCCTCTAATACTGAAGATAAATTCAAGTACCATCATTAACATTTTTCCAAAGGATTAGTTGCACTAAGACTTTTCATAACAAGGGAGCCTTAACAACTAGGAAAAGACTTTATTTGTAGTGTTTGACTTTTATTTGGTGTAGATACATCTAAACAGATGACTGTACATAAATAAAATTAAGAAATTGTAGTTCACTGTTTGTATTACTTTATGTCAGCTTTGAATTACTTTGAATTTAATTAAATCCCCTAGATACAATAACAGCCCATAGGTATAATTCTGAGAGGGGCACCATAGAATTCTGGTACTGAATATTACTATCTCGGCCAGAAATTCTTTACAGCCTGACTTTATACCTATGAACTCTATACACCATTGCTCTTTTCTGAGAATGGGGTATTTTTTTTTAAGACCAGACTCTTCTCTGGCAACTATCCTAGTATCACCTGATACACCTGGTTGTCTTATTCTTCATAATTGAGAAACCTCTCGCGACACTGGGACGCTCGTCTGGGATTGTTCCTGTATATTCTGAGCCTGCTGTTACCTTTCATTGCTGTCTAGTGGGAAATTTTTTATAGTAAATTTTTGGTAGGGCAGGATTAGAAATAGATTTTGAGTACCATTGAGTACAAATTAAGGTGTGGTACATGTGACGCGAAATCAGTCATTAATTAATTAATTAAGAAATTAATTTGATTAAGTGACTAATTATATTGGCAAAAAAATTTTTTTTACTTTGTATTGGTTGCAACTAAATTACAACATTGCCATGGCAGATTTAGTAAAGTTCAGGTCAGCAACACTGCAAGTGGGGAAAGAGCTTGGGATGACTGGTGATCTTCTGATCCAGTATGTTACGACTGAATGCGATAAATTCACAGAAAGGGAAGATAAGCAGTTAGCACGGCAAGCGGAAGCTGAGAAAGAGAATAAGAAACTGCAATTGGAGGCTGAGGAAAGAAGGATTCAAGCAGAGAGAGAGAGGCTGATGAAAGAAGGATTCAAGCAGAGAGAGAGGCTGAGGAAAGAAGGATTCAAGCAGAGAGAGACCATGAGCTAAGATTAAAAGAGCTTGAACTTCAGGCAACTACCAACCACAATGGTAGTAGTTCACCTCATTTGGACAACAGCTCCAGCCAGAGCACCTCAAATGGAGCCATGAATTTTCATCTGGATCCATTTGTGGACAAAGTTGACGCAATCGAGGCTTATCTAGACAGATATGAGAGATTAGCGACTACTTATGGTCTAGAAAAGGAAAAGTGGAGTCTGAAGTTATCGCAAGGTTTGCGGGGAATTGCGTACGATGTCTTTTTGAAATTGCCAAAAAAGGATCAGGAAGATTACGAAGCCCTGAAGCAGGCATTGCTTGTTCGATATGAACAAAATGCTGAAGCATATAGACGGCGCTTCAGAATGGCGAAGATTCAACCAGGAGAGACGTATCAGCAGTTCTCAGAAAGATTAGAAACTTACTTACTGAGGTGGTGTAAGTTAGGAAACTTCACCCTAGATTTTGAGGGGCTAAAGGAAATGATGTTGATTGAACAACTATTGGATTCCATAACCCCAGAAACTAAGAAGTTCCTAATTGAGAACAAGAGAGACAGGTTGGCTGACATAATCACATATGCAGAGAGCCACCACCTGGCTCAGTCCCTGACTCAAGGGAGTATAAGGAAACATGTGGGAGTTAAGCAACCCCACACTCATAATAAGTTTGATCAAAAGGACAATGCAACCAAATACAGGCCAGGATATGATAATAAGGATAGGAACCCACAATTTCAGGATAGGAAACCGTACAAAAAGGAAGAAAAATGGTGCAAAATTTGCAAAATGAATAACCACAACACGGTGGACTGTAGGAAGAAAAAACACTCCTCATCATGCTGCATGTTTGAAAACAGGGAGTAGGGATAGGCAGGAACTGACAGGGAGTCAGAATGGCCTCCACCACCCACCTGTAAAAGAACTGGTGACCGTGAATGGCACTAGTGTGATATGTTTATATGACACAGGTTTGGACTTCGACTCGGTCGTGAGTTCTACTCTAGTGCACCCTGATCAATATACCACAGAAACAGTGGAGATTCAAGGGGCAACAAAGGAGATTGCAACCATGACACTTCCCATAGCAAGGATCAATGTGGTATCTCGTTATGTGGAAGGAGTGATACGCGCAGCAGTAATTGATGAACCTATCTACCCGCTGATACTGGGTTGCAGATATGTGTTCTTAGGAGATCCAGAAAAACCTGTAGTCATGGCAGCAGTACAGACCAGGTCAAGCTTCAGGAAAGAGGAGGACAGTCCAATAAACACTCATCCAGAGGAGATGAAAAAGGCTCAGGCTGAAGATAGCTCATTAAAGCCTTGTTTTGGCAAGTTGCCAAAAGCCCATAACCCCCCAACCAAAGGTGAGTTTTACATGAAGAATGGATTACTGTATAGAAAAGCTGGAACAGACCCCAATGGGCATGGACAGCTAGTGGTACCATCTTTGTATAGAGCAAAGGTTATGGAGCTAGGACACGCTATACCATTTAGTGGACACATGGGAATTGGTGCCACTGGACAACGGATAGCCTGTCACTATTTCTGGCCAGGGATTACAGAAGATATAAAAAGATATGTTAAATCCTGTCCAGAATGCCAACGTGTAGCTCCAAAGCATTGGACGGCACCTGCAACTCTAGGAGAAATGCCTATCATGGGGACTCCTTTTGAAAGAGTTGCTGTGGATATTGTGGGACCTCTCACTAGGACCAAGAGGAGGAATAGTTACATTCTAACTCTAGTAGACACATGTTCTATGTGGGGAGAGGCAGTAGCCATGTCTTCAATAGACTCTAAACATGTGGTAGAGGCACTTCTTGCAATATTCACAAGGTTAGGTTTCCCCCACCAAATCTTGACTGACAATGGTTCTCAGTTCAAGGGGAAGCTAACTGAGGAAGTATTCAGGATCTTTCAAGCCAGGCATTTTCATTGTTCTCCCTATCACGCACAGGTAACGGTCAGGTAGAGCGGTTCAACGGTACGCTCATTTCTATCCTGAGAAAACTGGCACATGAGACACCTGATACTTGGGATCTCTACTTACCGGCTGCCTTGTTTGCATACCGGGAAGTCCCACACAGTTCAACAGGAATGGCTCCGGCAACGTTGTTATTTGGCCGGCCCATAAAAGGTCCACTGGAAGCATTGCTGCGGACATGGACTGATGAGAAAGCAGAAGAGACTGTAACCTCATCATATCAGTATGTGAACGAGTTGACATCTCGTCTTAAAACTGGCTGGAAGTTAGCCAATGAAAATCTTCGTAAAGCCAGAAGGAAACATGCTGCTTACTTCAACAAGAGGGCTAAGGATAGAGAACTTGCAGTTGGAGAGAAGGTGCTTCTTCTCTTACCCAGCAGTAACAACAAACTGCAAATAGGATGGCAGGGCCCTTATACTGTTCTAGAGAAACTGTCTAGAACCAACTATAAAATAGACAAGAAGGGGAAAGAGAAAGTCTATCATATTAACTTACTCAAGAAGTATTATGATCGAGCTGCATCTGAAAGTGCCCATCTTATGACACTGGCCATTGCTACGGAAATGAAGAGCGAACCTCTCACCTCATACGAGTATCCTTTGAGGCCGTGTGAAACGTTTGAGAGCAGGCGAAAATTAGTACTCACCTGACGAAAGGACAGAGGGAGCAGGTTAGGAAAGTGCTAGAAACCCATGCAGATGTGCTAACGGACAAACCGGGGCGCACATACTTACTAGAATATGACATGAAAATTTTAGACCCAACACCGATCTGCATGAAAACTTATCCTATACCCTTCGCCAAGGCACAGGCATTGAAAGAAGAAATAGAATACTTGTTGAAGGAAAACATCATTTCAGAATCAGAATCGCCTTACAGCGCTAGTGTAGTTTTGCTGAGGAAAGCAACCGGCGAACATCGACTCTGCATTGACTACAGAAAACTGAATGCCATAACAGAGTCACAGGCAGATCCATTACCTGACACAAATCAACTGTTCGCAAGATTGAATAAGGCAAAGTATTTCTCCAAAGTGGATCTGAGTAAGGGGTATTATCAGATTCCTGTCAAGCCGGAAATCAGACCATTATTGGCCTTTAGCACTTCGGAGGGGCATTATCAATTTAATGTATTGCCTTTTGGTTTGAAAAACGCTCCGAGTGTATTCTCCAGGATGATGAGGAAGTTACTAGATCCCTTACAAAACTCAGCTATCCTCAATTTTATGGATGATATCCTCATAGCAACAGAGACATTTGAGGAACACATATCATCTCTGGAAAGGTTGTTGGACAGACTCAGAGAGGCAGGATTGACTGCTCGCCCCACAAAATGTTGTATTGGTTGCCAGGAACTGGAATTTTTGGGTCATACAGTGTATCAAGGAAACATGACACCTGACCCCAAGAATTTAGAAAAGTTGCAAAAAGCACCAAGACCGCAAACAAAGAAGGATGTGAGATCTTTTGTATCCTTATGCGGATTTTATCAAAAGTATATCCGTGATTTTAACACTTTGAGTGCTCCATTGACTGATTTAACCAAGAAAGGGAAACCAGACAGAGTTGAGTGGACAGCGGGATGTGAGAAGGCATATGCCGAGCTAAAAGAAAAACTCACCAGTAGGCCTATTTTGAGACTGCCAGACATCAATCAGGAATTTGTGGTTAGGACTGATGCGAGCAATATTGGGATAGGTGCCACGTTACTGCAAGGATCTCAGGCACAGCCTGGAGAGTTATTCCCAGTTGTTTATGCCAGCCGCAAATTAAATAAGGCTGAGAGGAATTACTCAACGGTTGAGAGAGAATGTTTGGCATTGGTCTGGGCCATAAAAAAGTTTCAGACTTATCTTTATGGTAGACATTTCGTGGTTCAATGTGATCACCAGCCACTGGTTTTTTCTCGCACAAACTCGTCATTGTAACGCGAAATTGTTGAGGTGGTCCCTTTTAATTCAGCCATACTCCTTTACGATTGAGTATATCCCTGGATCTCAGAATGTAGGGGCAGATTTTCTTAGTAGGCACCCATCTGATCAGAACCAGGATGGAAAGAGGGAATAATAGATTCCTGCTGGATGATTGCCTCGTTATTGGTCTCAGATTGAAGCTCGACAGAAATCTCTCGCTTAAAAATTGGGGGGCTATCTGTAGCGTAGTCTTGAACCAATATCTAAGGGCAATTAACGAGAGCCTACCTTGCCTACCTATATCGAAATATGTCAACACATGTTTTCGACCAATCGCTGCACGAGCTGTAAACCGGTTTCGGAAACCGTAGGCTGCAGGATAGCGGGATGGAATCTGTGTTTTGGTAATATGTATTTGTGACTTCAGGTCAAAGGATAGGGCATGTCCCTCGGAACAGTGAGCACAATAAAATAACAGGAATCGTAAACTTTCATTAGATACATGGATTTAGTTGTAGAAGCATGGACACAGGAGTTTTGAGTGATTACATGCAGTATAACTTAGAGCGAAGACTGTTTTCCCCGGTTTCAACTGTGATTGCAAACGCTACAAGGGAGGCAGAAAAAGGTTAGCGTGTTTAAATGGTAGCGCCCAAATGGCCGGTTTAAACAAGACCGGGATGGAAAGAATCGGTTGGGAAACACCGGAAGAATAAATTATCGAAGTTTTGTATGATCGACAGATCGGGCAGAAAGGGTGTTTTTTACAGAAATTTTTGTAAACATAAACTGACCCAGCCAGCCAATAGAATCGCTTGTCTTCCTTTTGCCCGCTACCTGTAATAAAAAGGGGAAACAAATCTGGAATATTTCTCTTGAACCGCCAGAACCCAGCTCCTTCGCCAATTGCCAGTGAAGCAGACTGCATGGGTTTAATTAAAAGCCTGTTGAATCTGAGATTGTGGGTCAGAGGTATCCTGTCACTCATCTTGTAGCAGAGAAGAACATTGGTGTTGTACCTAGCGGTGTATGATTTAAACAAGCACCCTGTACCTACATCAGTTGGAAGAGTGGGGACCCTCAGTGTTGGGCTTCTCCATCTTATATTCTGGCTTCAAGGAAAAGGCGGAAGCGAAGAAGTTAAGTTCTATTAGACAAGACTGACTCGCAGAGCATTGGCGTACCACACCCGGTTATAGTAGTAGTGATGTAAACAGTGATCTCAGTAACATTGTAGTCAGTGTGACATTTTCAAAAGATACATAACCTAGAAATATTGTGAAGTCAAGTGATATCAGTAACAGTGAAGTCATTATGACAGTTGTCAATATCCATTCCTCTAATACTGAAGATAAATTCAAGTACCATCATTAACATTGGTTCCAAAGGATTAGTTGCACTAAGACTTTTCATAACAAGGGAGCCTTAACAACTAGGAAAAGACTTTATTTGTAGTGTTTGACTTTTATGCAACATCATCAGTGTGTTTTTATTTTTGTTTGTGTACACAAACAAAATCTACACAGATGACTGTACATAAATAAAATTAAGAAATTGTAGTTCACTGTTTTTATTACTTTATGTCAGCTTTGAATTACTTTGAATTTAATTAAATCCCCTAGATACAATAACAGCCCATAGGTATAATTCTGAGAGGGGCACCATAGAATTCTGGTACTGAATATTACTATCTCGGCCAGAAATTCTTTACAGCCTGACTTTATACCTATGAACTCTATACACCATTGCTCTTTTCTGAGAATGGGGTATTTCTTTTAAGACCAGACTCTTCTCTGGCAACTATCCTAGTATCACCTGATACACCTGGTTGTCTTATTCTTCATAATTGAGAAACCTCTCGCGACATATAGATATTTTGGAACGCAACTGACCAACACGCTGGAATAATTATTGAGTATTTTAATTATCATAACAAACTTCTCTCACAGCATATAAAAATTACATCAAAGCATATACAAATAGTCATAAAAATCAAGGGATTTCTACAAGAAATGATAGACCCGTTAGTAGGATCCTTCCACTCGATGTATAGCTCACAGTCCCGTTAGAAGACAGTGATAGCCCCAAAGAGACACAGATACATATGATTTTGTCTAATATTTCCCCCTTTTAAGTTATGGACCGACTTGATATCTCTGCTCTATTTTAAGGGAAATACGGTTAGCAATACTTGCATAAAGAAAGTTAAGACAGCAAAATGAGTGCCAAAATACAATAATAATGAATCACTCAGACCTGCACTCACTCTATTCATTCAGCCGCGGCCACGTGCTCTCTTGCATACTTACAGCTTTGTTCGCAGCATCTGGAACATAATTCTTAGGGACATTCACATACAGACTCGTCAAATGCAGTGTTGACCAAGAAATCCCCAGTTCCAAAAAAGACGGGTTGAAATTCTCTGCTTCAGGGAACGATTCCCTGGGTGTTCTTATTTTTTCGAATGTCTAAGTCACATAAAAAAATTGTCCAGGCACGAACATTAACAACGAACATAGTGTCACTAGGTTAGGTATTCTAGAAATGAGGAATGTCAGGTCGGTGTCTTCTTTCCGGATAGGACTATATTTGGTCACCACATCACTAGTCAAAACTCCGTCGGAATGTTACTGACTTTAATATGTTACTTGCCACATAGGCTAAAAATGTACTTGAGTTGTTTCTCAGGAAGAATTAAATATGGCGTGATAGGCCTGTTACTTCATTTAACCTATAGGGGACTGTAAAGATTATGCCCCCAGGTTTTTTTTTTTTCAAGGAAAATGTTTTAGTTCTTCAAGATATCACTCATCCGTACTTAACGCTGGCAAAGTTTTGGGTTAACCCCAGTATTCACTGAATAGAGGAAAAACACATATAAAATAATTATACATACTAGGGACTCGTTATAACTTACATTTTTAAATTGCAAGCGTACAGCTTGACTTATCATTTAAACTTTCCCGTGAAAAAAGTTATATATAAAAAATCAATCAACATGAATTAGGAATACCTACGTATTGCGTCAACACTCATGAGGCATCTAGCATTTATAAGTTAGTTAGAAAAATTATTCTCGTCTGATTATTTAGCAGTAAAATTAAATTCCTTAATAGCCGACTGAGTTTAAGCTAGAAATTTTAATTTCTGTTTTACACTGTAACTCGTCACTATAAAATAATACAGACTATATAAATTAAGCACTCTGCGCCAAATCTAACTAGTTTTTTTTTTTTTTTTTTTTTTTCGTACGCCCGCTAATACTCGAGGCGAAATCTCAGGTTATTATTTTTTATGTCTAACCTGACATTGATTTTACGTGAGTATCCCTTTTTCTTGTACAGAGACAGGTGTCCCTCGCCATTCAGGCAAATACTCTCCGATTTCGGAGGTACCCATTATAGCTGGGTCGGCTCAGCAGCCGCCAATCCCTGGTCGACGACACTCCTTCAAATGTCCTCGCCAGGTCTCGAGTTAATCCAGTCCAAATCCCGGTCGACGAAAAATCCTCAAATGCCGTCGCCCGGGTTTGATCCTGAATCACCCGGTCGCCAGAGCGGTGTTGTAACCACTACGCTAGCGCGGCTCATCTAACTAGTGAATTATGAAATAAGCGATTATCACTTTAAACATTTCACAAAATATTAAATACTTAATATAATATATTTACCTCAACACAGAACTACAGGTTATCGCACACTTTAGAATTATACGCTGATATATTTATTTGAAGTCTAGAGCTCGGTAAATTTCCGAACAAACTAGGGCTTCGCTATACAGCTTATTCTATTCACGAACAACCTGTCTACTGCGAATTTGGAGAATGAATGAAAATCTAGTTTCAAACTCCGGTAAATATCTTAAACCAGGTCAGAGGGATCCCAACTTATTTCGCAAAAACGAAATAATCTCCCCTTCTCATTCTTAAACACCTTACATAAACTAGAAGACTACCATGAACTGACACTCGTGCGTTTTCACACCTCACGCTGACCAGGGCCAACAGTGAGTGCCTTGTCAGCTGGGATTTCCAGACAAATGTCTCAAACTGCGCCGAGGAGATGTCGGTTATCGCGCCTCACCTGAGCGCTCAGCCGATGCAACTCGTTGTGGCAGGTGAAAATGCAGACAAAATGTCGCCTATAGGTCTGGCGAAAGCGAATATTCACAGTTTCGTCTACAACGCAATAACCTCCCGAGCCTGGCATCTACGTAATAACATCACTAGTGCGTTTCTAAATGAGAACAGACACTGGCGAACGTTAGAATGGGAAAATAGTAATGTTTAAGTCGCAAACGAACGAATGCGAAAAAATACAAAAAGGATAAAAGAGTGATAATAAGGTAGAGGACACGGGTAGAGAAAGAAAGGAAAATAGAAAATTTATTGATCATAAACTCTCTGTGACAGAGACAAAGAAAGATTATGCCTTCTGCTTTCAGGCATGTCGTTCACTGAGTCAAATACGAGCTTGTGAACGAGGTTGGCAACCTCATCATTTAAAACTAGGGCTGGGATTTATTTTAAAAAATCTTAATCGAGTAATCGAATTTCTTTAATCAAAGATTAATCGATCAATTTCGTGAAATTTGATAAATTATTCAAAATCATAAATAAAATTTTTTTCTTAAATGTTAAAAGACTTCATTTATTGTACTTGTTATAAGGCAACACTGAAAATATAATGAAAATACTGAAAAGCTATAACCAAACAATTTATTATTATTAACCAAACTTGTCATATTCCATAACACAAAGCTTTAACATAGCAAATGCTTTCGCATTTTAGAAAAGAAACAAAAAAAAATTCTAAAAATGGAATAGTCGATTAAAATTTGTTTTATCAATTAATTTTTTTTAAATTAACTGATTAATCGATTGATTAATCATTAAAGATCCCAGCCCTATTTAAAACCAATTTCTACAGAAGCTGCCGTTGTAGGAGCAAGCGCTTTGGTGCGGGCATCCTGCAAGATGTTGATTAAAGATTTAGCTATGCATTATTTCTTTGCAGTTTTTAATTTTCGTTCCACTTATACAGACTGAGATTGGTCCAATCACCCCTGTGCACGTGAGGCCAGGCAGCTCAGACAGCCGAATATATCCTGCAAAACTGCCACATGCTTAGTCAATTGCGGACTGAACATTGACCCACAGAGACGCACATCCACTCAAAGCTGTTTGGGAGTCTTGGCGAACTTTCAACCACAGCAACATACATCCAGATAACCGGACATCTTGTGTAAACATACTAAACAACAGCGAACGAGAAGAAGAAGAAGAAGAAACATTTTCCTTCATCTTCCTTCATTGTTTTTTTTTTTTTTTCACAATTTTTTTTTTTTTTTTTTTTTTTTTTTTACTTTGTTGATTACCCATTTATAATTTGTGTACTCTTTGACGGCCCTGAAAAAGGCTTGTACCGAACCGTCACATTTTTTGGTTTTTTTTTTTGTTTGTTTGGTGTGGTCTTCTTTCCCTGAGTAAACTGACTACTCATCTCTTTATATTTAAAAAAAACAAACGTGTATCCTATTATCGGCGCTACCACAGTAACCTATGACCCTATTACCATCCTCAGGTTGTATGGCAGAGCCCTCGAGGCAAGACACTCACCTTGGAGGATCGCCGTATTACTGCGGACGACACAACGATTTCAAGTCCGCCCCATTTTGACGGTTTGAGAAGCATTGGACTATATTGAATCTTCCCCACTACACGATAAGTTTGATAGCTTGCCCAGATTTCATTTTTTTTTTTTCTCTAACCAGCGGCGCTCGAGCTTTCCAGCCCTTTTGGCCCAATGACATGTCATTGCGAGGCTGGGGAGACAGTGGACTTTCCTTCCAACCCGGTCAGGAGCTTCGCTCCTTCCCATCCACAGAGGGTTTATCTGCAGGAGCCGTTCAGGTTATTCAGTCAAATTCCCGGTCGATGACACTACTACAAATGCCGGCGCCCGGGCTTGAACCTTGAAAACCTGGTCGCTAGCGCAACGTCTTAACCATTACACCAGCGCGGCTCTGCGGATTTTTCATTGTTAAAGTGTCTTAAGTGCAACAGAGACACATTTGTGGGGAAGAGGGGTGGGGGGGGGGGGGGGGGGGTTATTAGTGTAGCTTATTTTTCGGCTGATCTCAAGAGTCTAAAATACTAGACTCGCCCATCTTTCAAAAAGTAGATCCGGGCATATATATACTGTATATATATACCCTTCAAAAAAAGTTAAGGACCATTTTTATTAAGGGTGCAAAGTGAAATGAAAATGAACAATAAAAACACAGCACTTCAAAATATAACATGACAAGCTTATCAGTGACAATCAACACTATTTTCATGCAAGCCTCTGAGCCACATTTCGGACAGTAAGACCTTCCTGCAACCACGCAATGGCTCTTCCTTTATCCACAACACTCAGCTTTCGTCGTTGAGGCATATTGTTGTGCAATGGTTATGCAGCACTTGTGTTGCTTATAAAGACAATTTTGTGAGTACAGCTCAAGACCAACACTATAGTCTCCCACATGCATCACGCATTTTTGGAATAGCAGGTATTTTTTTCATGCTCAGACATCATTAAAAACACCCACATTTTGGTGTCTCAGCAGCATTTTTTCAGCGTGCATGCTGAGCTAAACACTAGCCACACGGTATGCTGGTGGCCCACGCAGCACGTGTTGAATGTTTGTTGTTCGAGAAAAATCAATGTCAGATTAATTGCTAATGAAATATAATTGTTATAATTTTTATTATTTGTGGGTCATTTTCACCTACTGGTCCTTAACTTCTTTTGAAGGGTATATATATATATATATATGTGTGTGTGTGTGTGTGTGTGTGTGTGTGTGTGTGTGTGTGTGTGCGTGCGTGCGTGCGTGCGTGCGTGCGTGTGTGTGTGCGTGTGTGTGTTTGCGTGCGTGCGTGCGTGCGTGCGTGAGTGTGTGTGTGTGTGTGTGTGTGTGTAACATAATTTTGAATAGCTCGTTGATCTCCGATTGCGTCATTTTTGGCCGTCAAGTCCGGTAACTCCGAAATCTGAGATCAAGTGTCTCGTGTTAACAACGTTCAGTATGAAGGTGACATCGTATCTGATTAAACAATTCTTAAACATGAAAAGAGCAGGTTCTAAAGTGGCTTGATTGTCTGATTAAACTCCACCAGACAAAACAGACCCAATGGGCTGATCACCCGTTGGCTTGTCACACCGATTACGGAAACAACGGCAGATGGATCTATTTGTTGTTGCCCTAAAGACGCCGCTAGGCGTGATGGGAAACTACAACAGAGAAAATCAATCTGCTGTTGCCCTTAAGACGCCACAAGGCGTGATGGCCTCTGACTGCTTGGTCGGTCTTTGGCTAAGGACGGAAGAAGAAGAAGAAGACAAAACAGAAGCTCGAGATTCTGTGGTCGTGTACCAGGAGGTCTGTATGAAAATTCAGGAAGAGTCAGAAGAAAAAAAAAGAACTGCGGATTTGTTATCATCATTCATTTTTCTTTGCACTCCTTACGGGGCATGGAGTCACCAATGTAACTAATCCTCTTGCAGGAAGCTGCACTAAGCATTCACGTAGTCTTGCAGATGTGGTTTCTGTGCTAATTTATTTTACATGATGACGTTGTCAGCCCCATGCACAACCATCACATTAGTCGCCTTGTACGACACGCCTTAAAGTAAAGTAGGCCCATTCTTTCTGTGTCTGTTGAGAGACCCCTGGTTTTACGATTTTCTTGCATTATTATTGTTCTCGTTTCGCTCATCACCGTTGTTCCATCTGCTTGTATCGCTCATTTGGTGTGTTCTTCATCATCATATATTTTTATAGTACCTATATGTAATTCTTGTCCTTGTCACCTGTTCGTAACTGTGGCTGACGAAGGGTAAAACCCGAAACGTCCCTTGTTACCTGTGTACCGTTAACTTGTAAAACTGATTTCATCCCATTTTAATTTTTTAATTTATATAGTTGTTGGGATAATCTTTTCTCAACCACTACTCCTGGTAAGAGTTATTGGGATAATCTTTTTTCAACCACTGTTACAGATAACAATTGTTGGGATAACCTTTTCTCAACCACTGTTACTGATAAGTGTTGTAGGGATAATCTTTTCTCGACCACTGTTACTGGTAAGTGTTGTTGGGATACCCTTTTCTCAACCACTGTTACAGATAACAATTGTTGGGATAACCATTTCTCAACCACTATTACTGATAAGTGTTGTAGGGATAATCTTTTCTCAACCACTGTTACTGGTAAGTGTTGCTGGGATAACCTTTTCTCACCCACTGTTACAGATAACAATTGTTGGGATAACCTTTTCTCAACCACTGTTACTGATAAGTGTTGTAGGGATAATCTTTTCTCAACCACTGTTACTTGTAAATGTTGTTGGGATAACCATTTCTCAACCACTGTTACAGATAACAATTGTTGGGATAACATTTTCTCAACCACTGTTACAGATAACAATTGTTGGGATAACCTTTTCTCAACCACTGTTACAGGTAACAATTGTTGGGATAACCTTTTCTCAACCACAGTTACAGATAACAATTGTTGGGATAACCTTTTCTCAACCACTGTTACAGATAACAATTGTTGGGATAACCTTTTCTCAACCACTGTTACAGATAACAATTGTTGGGATAACCTTTTCTCAACCACTGTTACAGATAACAATTGTTGGGATAACCTTTTCTCAACCACTGTTACAGTTAACAATTGTTGGGATAACCTTGTCTCAACCACTTTTACTGATAAGTGTTGTAGGGATAATTTTTTCTCAACACTGTTACTGATAAGTGGTGTAGGGATAATCTTTTCTCACCACTGTTACTGATAAGTGTTGTAGGGATAATCTTTTCTCACGACTGTTACTGATAAGAGATGTTAGTATATTTTTTTCTCACCACTGTTACACCCCCCCCCCCCTCCCCTTCCTTCCCCCAGCGGTGTTGAATGACCCAATGACATTCCTGGGAAAGCTGCGAGTTCTCAGTGATCGTCTTTAGACAGTTTTTCGCGCATCTATTACAATTCTGCCCCGTGTAATTCCTTAGATTATACCAACAACACTTATCGGTAACAGTGGTTGAGAAAAGATGATCCCAACTACTCTTATCGATAACAGCCGATTGATAACAGTGCCTCAACCACAAGTCTTATCGGTAACAGAGGTTCAGAAAACAATCTCCCAGCAATATTTATCGGTAACAGTGGGGGAGAAAATAAATTCCCAACAACATTTAGTGGTAATAGTGGTTGAGAAAAGCTTATCATTGTAACACTTATCGGTACCAGTGGTTGAGAAAAGCTTATCCCACAAAACTTATCCGTAACAGACGGTTTGGAAAAGTGACTCATCTACAAGTCTTATCGGTAACAGAGGTTAAGAAAATAGTGTCCCAACAACAGTTATTGGTAGTAATTGTTGAAAGAACACTCTTCCATCAATATTTTTCGTTAACAGTAGTTGAGAAAAGATATCTCAACAACATTTATCGGTAACAGAGATTAAGAAAATAGTCTCCCTATAAACTGTTAACGGTAGTAGTTGTTGAGAGAACAGTCTCCCATCAATATTTATGGTTAACAGTTGTTGAGAAAAGATATCCCAACAATATTTATCGGTAACAGTGGTTGAGAAAACAATCTCTCAAAAATGCTTATCGGTAATAGTGATGTGGCCGCGTGTATTTCCCATGGGGGTCTCTGAGGATACAGAGAAAGATTATGGCGACTGCCCCCTAAATTATGTCGTAAGAGCCGACTAATATAAGGTTGTACATGGCACTGGCAACCTCACCATATAAAAAAATTTCCTGCAGAAACCACATCTGCAGAAGCATTTTAATGCTTTGATGCATGTCTCTTGTAATGGAGACAGCTACAATGGTGGATCCATGCTCCATACGGAACGATAAGAAAAAAGAAGACAAACAGTGATGTGAAAAGAGTCTACCAACAACGATTATCTGTAAAAGTGGCTGAGGAAAACATTTAAAAAACAAAAAACAAAAAAAAAAGATAAAAATATATCTCCCTCCTGCCACAATTTGTTTTTGCCGTGAGCGCTGCATTAATTTCACATAGCTATCATTTTCCTTCGTTCGCATCCACTGTGAGTTTCTCTCAATCTTTCTGCCATTATCCGGCCGGGAATTGGAGCTCAGCGCGTTTATTAAGGGAAGCTTTTTAGCTGCGTAATGATAGTGCATACATAACGCAAACAAGTTAGATTCCGACAATTGTATACAATAAGATAAATTTCATTAAAAATCATTCATTCATGTTGTCTAATTATGACTTGTGGTTGGTACAATTTTTTTTTTCATCAATATTTCAGTTTTTCTTGCTGTTTCAATATCTGCTGTGCTTTGTGGAAATAATATAAAAACTTGTTTTTTTTTTTTTTTTTTTTTTTTTTTTTTAGAATACCACGATTTTTTTTTTTTATTAAACTAAAAAAAAAAAAAAAAAAAAAAACCTTTTCTTTAATAATTTGTTTGGTATGCTTGCACGTTACGAATGCGACACTAAGGGAGTCAGTCACTAAAATAGTTAAGATTTAAAGAAAAATAAAAACAAACAAACAATTTAGAGTAGACGCGTCAGTTGTTTAGTGGATAGAACTGTTGCCTTCCTTGTATAACGCATACATGCCACACGCTATGGTTTACCCATAATCTGTATGGGGTGTTTGCATTTTCAGATGTGTACGGCCTGTACAAACGTCTGTACGGGTTGTTTCGCCTAATTATTAAACATACATATAAATCGATCGTCTTGTGCCACTACCGTAGCCGTAATTTGCGTCATGATATTCGGTGAGGTTTTAAGCCAAGTGGATAAAAAAAATCAACCAATGAAAATCAAGCTTGTCGTGAAACATTCTAAATCCACATATCTAAATTAAAAAGTAAATGTAAAGCCTAACGAATTAATTCAATAAAAGGAAAGAAGAATGGTAAAAGACCAGTGCTGTCACAATGGCGTACAAAAATCCCCCTTTTTCTACTTCGTCTGCATAATTGTAACGCTTTCACGTTTACTAGTAAAGCCTACTGCATCAACTACACGCGTTTCAAAAAAATAAAACCGGTACTGTGTTTCTTAGAAAACCTTGAGATAGACACACTGCGTAATGACCTAGATTACATTAATGTCATTTTATGCACTACGAAAAGACAGACGGCCTTAGAGAGAGAGAGAGAGAGAGAGAGAGAGAGACGGAGGAACGCATGCAATACTACCACAGTCTCGCGATTAATAGTAACGCCAATCCCACTCGTAAGGCATGAAGCATTAACTTTTTTTCTCAAATAAACAGTGATAAAAAACACTACCAATACACGGTTAGGTTTTGAAAACATGTTTAATGCTTATTAGGAAACATGACATTCTACTGTTTTATGTCTGAAATCCTGACATTAGTCTGACAGAACAGTCGAAAAGGCAGGACAGGTGGCGGTTCTAAATCGATTAAAAAAATAAAAAAAACAAATACACGACTATCCTAGAATACACATTTTGAACGGAGCCACTTAGCCCCATTAAATTTATATATTTGAGTGCCTTAGGACTTGCTGACAAAGAATATGTTAAGTGTTATGCACATAGTCTAGTAATTAACCAATTGTAGCCAAAATATTATAGGGGTGTTGTCTGACAGCACCAGATCATATTTGCTCATGTTTGGATATTGCATTAGGGGAATGAGGCCACTACGTTAAATCCGATTTGAATGGTTAGAATTATATGTAAGGCGAAACATGATTAGTCGACTGCAAATACTATTTTTGGTTGTTAAGGGAAACGTAGGAAGGGTAAATTTTTTCAAATGCTTTTGTAAACATGGTCTTATTGGCTAGACCAGTTGATATAGTCAATTAGGAGCGTCTGTTCAGTGCCATTTTTTGAAATTAAACTGTGTAGAAGCAAGTGCGTTGAGATCCAGTTCATATTTTTCTAATGAAAGCCTGGGACAGAGGCAGATCGGAATTGTGCCATAACTCATCGCCAGTCAACGTATTTGTTTAATATTTCCTTGAATTGTGGTAAGCTAGACATATTTGATCTCTTTTAGATGAAAATTGAATGTGAATTGATAATTTATGTCTGTATGTGTGTGGTTCAGTAACAAACATGGGGCAAAGCTAGATATTGCTCCAACCTGAACAAAACTTGTCGGAGTGGAGTATAACTGCATGGGATTGCCAAATAGTACTATGACACCTATCTTATTGAATAGAAGGAAATAAAGCTGGAATTGCAGAGGCGTTGTAACCATTAGGGAGAGGAATACTGGTGAATATTGTTACATGAGAAGCTAACAGTTGGCCTACAGCGCTGAACTCAGTGTTTGTTATGTATTGTGCTTCAGTG
The DNA here is from genome assembly GCA_024509875.1 of Oreohelix idahoensis. Classification (NCBI taxonomy): domain Eukaryota; kingdom Metazoa; phylum Mollusca; class Gastropoda; order Stylommatophora; family Oreohelicidae; genus Oreohelix; species Oreohelix idahoensis. Next base: position 366,922 of record JAMPIV010019134.1, read on the forward strand.
TGGAAATAGATTATAAATTAGTTCTGAAGTAGGAGGTACAACCTTCTTGTTTCAGGGACCGTGGTACTAACGTATTGAAGCAGCACCTGGTCTGAGTTTTGCTGAATCCAGAGGCTGGTAGCATACTCCTTGGTCAAGATAGCGACCAGTGTTGTTTCTCAAGGAAACGGTGAAGCAAGCGAGCAGTGGAGACTGTTTCCTGCCGCCCACACAGAAGTTAAGAGTTCGTGGCCAGAGCAGCTCAATCTTGTGTATAAACCCCCTCTAAAAGTGACTTTACCTTAATTCAAGAGGGACATTTATTTGTTTCAAATCAAAAGAAACTGTGAACCTTACCAATATTATTTCCAACAGAAACAGACACTTGAAGTCATGATGACAAACAACTACTTAGCTTGAAAAGCCAGTATTACCACATAGTACCACCGCACAACTTACACACATATTGCAATAATAATATATGTCAATACAAAGATCCTATCTATAAATTGTGTACATACAACTTGTGATTACATTTGATTGTGATTCCTGGTTCACTTTGTAGTTGAATCAGGATATCTATTATTGAAAGGAATTAATACAAATTTTTAAAAGTTACCCTTGACTTATTAAGATAGTCTTATAGAGTGTTATATGTATGTGAGTGTCACAGTGTTGTAAAGTGTTGTGGATTAAATTAAATTGTTTATCTGTCTGTTGGTTGTTGTGAACATACAATTCATCATTATCATAACCCTAGACAGTCAACGTAGTCATCACAATATTCCAGAATAAGTCTGACTGAGGTATAAATGTGGTAGCAAAGTAAGGTCATCTGTAATACACCACACTTATTAGATACAGATACCTTCACAGCTGATCTCAGTCAGTACACTAAGTCCCCTATAAATATTTATAACATCCCACTTTACCACAAAGCTGTCTATTTTTCAATTGCTGTGGGATGTGTAGTAGTCTGCGTGATGTGTTGTTCATTCACCATATTTCGCTAATGCTAGCGTCAGGTTACTGATTATTTGAACGATTACGCAGCACTGAGTTCTTTTTGAAGTCAAGCCTATTGTTTAGTATTAATTTCCAGTTTAGTATTGGTAAGTAATTCTTTTTTTTTTTTTAATATTACAGTAACATTGTTTAGGTGAAGTTAGATTTAACTGTCAGATAACTTAGGCCTATGCTTTCTTTTCCCCTAAGGTTTAGCATAATTTATTATTTATGGCTGCTTAAAAAAAAAAAAAAAAAAGAAAGGCGGATACCACTACATATTATTTGATTTCACTAAAACTTGTAAAAAGTGCGTAAGAAATGTAAATTTGAATAATAATACAAAACAAATTATGGGTAGGCCTAATATCGGAATGACGGTCGCCGAATGCTCTGCATTTATTTTCGTACCATTTAGAGTTAGGATTAGGGTTACAGTTGGGGTTAGGGTTAACCCGAAATCTAAATGGTACGAAAATACATGCGGAGCATTCGGCGACCGTCATTCCGATATGACCAAATTATGAAACTGAAAAAAAAAAACCCCACAAAAGCAAGGCAAATTTGCATCTTAACCCGATCAAAGAAAAGTTTATTTGGAGTTACAGTAGAACTCCATTTATCCGAACCCCTTGGGACCGAGCATCGTTCGGATAATCAAATGTTCGGATAATTGGATTACATAATGTATCGAGTACATGTACACATACGCTCGTATTTCTAAAAATAATTAACCATCACAAGGGAAATACACATTAAAACATATTTACTTGTACTGTAATAATAATACCCACACTGTATTAGATCACCGTATCACCAAAATCTTTTATTACACAGCAGTGCATGTACTACTTGTATTAATTATGTTTTTTTAAGAAAGAGAAATGTTTTCAAAATAACATTACAAACGATTCAAAACCATGCGCAACTTACGTATACATGTACTTGCACAGATGTAGCCCACTATTTAAAATAATGAGGAATCCTCTTTTGCACCAAACTGGATAGTCTCCTTTTGGCTGCTAAGTCCCGCATTCTCTTCAACAGCAGAAGCTGTGTAGGACAGCTGTCATCTTCTTGCTCGTACCAAGCCATCGCTGTTTCTAGTGCTATAAAGGCCTCTTCAGGACTTGGTCGACGTTTTGGGTTTTCTTCATAATCTACAAGTACATCATGTACTTCTGAGGAGTCTTCATCATCGGTCACTACATGTATTTGGTTTTCTTCTTGCACAAAAGACAAAATTTCTTCGTCATTCAAAAACTGAAAACCAGAATCATTATCATCTTCTAGCCACGTGTGTGCATCATCTTTGTCACAGTCCGAAAATCCGGGCATTGCTTGAAACAGTTCCACAACTTCATTTATACAATCATCATTTGTGTCCACTGCAGTAGTTTCATTTCCTTCTTTTTTCCCAAGCAATCTATTCCAAGCCTTGTTGAGATTATCTTGTGACAGGGTGGTCCAAGCATCAGCTAACATATAGCAGCAGTCTTTGAGATTAAGCTTCTTGGAAAACGCCACCACACTTTCTTCATCTTCAGCCAACAATAAACGACGCAGGACTTCCTTCTTGTACATCTTTTTAAGTTTTGCTATAACACCCTGATCCATTGGTTGAATCAGTGCTGTTACATTAGGAGGCAGAAAAATTACTTTAAAATTTGCATCAACTGCATTCAATGTATCCGTCTCTGGATGAGATGGTGCATTGTCCAGTAGAAGAATTACTTTTCCAGTTTTCTTTTCTTGTTCTCTCAACCTCTTCACATTTGGGATGAACTGATTTGTATACCAATCAAGAAATATTTCACTGTTCATCCAAGCACTCTTCTGTGCTTTGTAGCACAATGGGAGACATGTCACATTCTTTAAACAACGTGGTTTTTTGACTTTGCCGATCGTTAGCACCGGTAAATGATGACTTCCACTGGCATTCGCGGCTACCAAAATTGTTACTCTCTATTTGCACTTTTTAAACCCAGGGGCAGCTGCTTTGCGCTGAGATGCAAGTGATTTTTGAGGCATTGATTTCCAGTATAAGCCAGTCTCATCGGCATTATACACATCATCGAGTGAATAACTTTCTTCTTCCAAAAAAGCCAAGAGTGTTTCTTTAAAATTTTCAGCGGCAGTTGCATCGCTAGATAAAGATTCCCCTTGAATCTCCAATCCTCGTATGCCATGACGAGATTTAAAGTTTCTTAACCATTCCTGGCTAGCCTTAAAGTCAGGAGGACCGTCAAGTTGATTGTTGAACTGAAGTGCCTTTTCACACAATAGAGAGCCAGAGATAGGTTCCCCTTTGCTTCTTCTTTGCACAAACCATATATACAAAGCCTCTTCCAATTTCAAATCTTTCGCATTTCTCATGGTTTTACGTTTCTTCGACCCATTTTCACTATCCAATTTCGATGCAAAACTCATAATTTTATCCTTGTTACTTTTGATGTCAGAGACTTTAGCTTTCCCAACATTGAAAATCCTCGCAAGTGAAGACACAGTTTCACTTTTTCCTAGTCTCTTGATAATTTCTGTTTTCGTTTCAATTGACAAAACATTGCGGTTCCTTTTATATGCATTAGGCCTACTGGAAGATGCCTTATCGCACAGAGAAATACTTGTACACCAAAATTATTCTGCTGTGGTAGCAGAGACAATTATTTTAAGTTGAACTGTCTGTTTAGCCAGTGTTCTGCCTAGAACGCACTCGTACACTGGATTGGTAAACTAGATATTAACTGACTTTATGATATAATGATCTAACTGACTTCCTGTATGTAAGCGACCGACCATTAGCCCATCCTATCCTCTACAAATTGTTCGCACACATTTGAAGCTTGCCGCATCAAAAGATTCAGAATTGTAGTCTAACGTGACTGGTGGCACCTGGTTTTTTTTTTTTCTGGACAAAGTGTTCGGATAATTGGATGTTCGGATAATTGGGGTTCGGATAAATGGAGTTCTACTGTACTTCTCTTCTTAGTTTTAATTTCGTTTCTTTAAAAAACAATGTGATTTTGCCTTGGGTGATCATCATTACGGTCATCCAATGATTTATATTTATTAAATAATTAATTACTATCAATGTTTGTTTGACACTAAAATTCGTATGGGTATGTCTATTTAAAGCTACCAGTTGGGCTATAACGGCAATTCCATTTTTTTAAGTTCGGTAGAGAATATATAATATTGCGCCAGTTTATATTTTCATTGCTAGCTTTAAAAAAAAAATATATATATATATATATTTGATTTAAGATTCCTAAACCTAACCCATAACGCTTATTACTGGTCTCTTTAGATCTATACTTTTATAAGGCACTATAGAACACACACCAAACTGTTCTTCATTTTCACCATAAATTGTATTAATATTTTTTGCAGAAATAGACTAAATGATGATACAGTCACAGCATTTCTACAATACAAAATAAATTCTAACTCTTGTTGTTTAGGTTTTAAAGCAGGTGAAGACATGCTTAAAAAGGCAAAGGGCGCATGTCACTATGATGGTGCAGAACCATCTAATTGAATATATGTGTACATTAATTAACTCTATTGTTACGTTTTTCAGTCTTTGTACAGGTTTTGCGGGTCTTTGTACAGGGTTTTTGGATTTTTTGTACAGGTTTTTCATGTCTGAGGTGTGGCATGTATGATAACGTTCTCCGTAGAGTTCCCGGTACAGGTGTTTTAAATGTTTCTTTTACTTTACTATTTATTTTCATGAACTCATCTGTCTTAAGTTTTTATAAATGCATTTTTGTTAATCATAGTTTCCAAGTGTGTGTTGACACGTTTACGTGCTCCGTGGAAGGAAATTTAAAGTAAGAAACTGAATGAAGTTCCTATGGATGCTGTTCTCTAAACATGAGACAGAAATCGCACACCATAATTCTTTGCCGTCAGTTCTTGATGGGCTAGTGTTTGTATATTTTATGTAGACCTGCTACATCGCCGCTATTCATTAAGTGACAAATGTATATTAATGTCTCTTTAGATCCAAGCCACGATAGCCCAGTGGTTAGTGAATTGCTTCCGAGCTCAATGGTCCATGGTTCTATCCCCACTTGAGGTGGGATTTTTAAGACCGCAAACGGCTCCGGGGTTGTCACAAAATGGGGCGATCAACCACGATCTCTCTTTCACTGCGTCAGTAATCTGTTACATTGTTATATACTGATTACTTTGCGTGCTTTCAATTGTCGTACTTTTCTTTCCTTCTTTTTCTGCTAAGTAGCAGATATTTGAGTTTGTCGAATTGCTTGACACTCCCTGTTGGTGATAATAATAACATTTGCTTGACGCTACCCAGATTGGCTGAGATAATTACTCGCAGGAGCTGCGGATATAATACATCACAGTCGCAAGGGCGCGGCACAGCTTAGCTAAGATTAGCACAAGATCTGGTGCACGCGGCGGAAACTTATGACATAAGCGTTTCCTGTCCTTCTTGTTATGACAAGATTACTTTCTGATAAAGTAATGATTGTTACATTTTGAGCACGTTTTCTTATGAGTTTACCGATCTGCCTGTAAGTTTGTACACAAGGGCAAGCGGGTGTATACAGCCCAGTTTCAGAAAAGTAATGTTTGAAATTTTTCATTAGCTGAGTCATGCAAAATATTCAAATCAGATTGGCTGATCCTTTGAGGCGCGCATAACAAATGCGTGGGAAGGCAGTGAATATAATCTGACCATTTTCTCAAGCTATTTCATATGAAAAATCGCTTGCCGAGACTACAGACCTTGCCAGACTGAAGCCTAAGAATTCAGAATTCCTTCTTCACATGCCAGAGACCTTTTATTGGAGTATTTATCAGGACTTACAATATAGCCCAGGAAATCTCTAGCATTTTAAATAAGGAAACCGGGACTGACGAAACTGAAGGACCACACACGAAGTCAGAGATGGAACTTATTAAATTAATGACACCTCAGACGCGTGTAATAGGCCGATTCAAGTCTCTTTTATTCATCTGAGCAAAATGTCTGTGAGCCAGGATTGGCGTAAGTTGTGATTTACAATTCGTATTTTATTAATAATAATAGTTGCCCATCGCAAGCGAAGATGGCGACAGCTTCAGACTTGAGTTGTGACACATCTGTGCCGTGATCTCATGTGACTAATTAATCCTATTTTGGCCCTAAAGGCCCTGCCACATACGGGGCACACATGGTTAGAGTCGATAGAAGTGTTGCTGTGCATTCTGGCCTTTTTTGCAGCACGCTTGCCTTCTGCCTTATCAGCTAAATTCTGTTCTGCAATGCGAGCACCTTGAGTAATGTTTGTCCGCCAGGCACAGCGATCCTGTGCGATAGTCTCCCAGGAGGAGACATCAATTTTGAAGCTGCTCAATGATGCTTTCAGTGTGTCTTTGAAGCGTTTCTTTTGTCCCCCTGTTGTTCGCTTACCCGTGGAGAGTTCGCTGTACATCAACTGCTTTGGGATGCGTTTTTCGGGCATGCGAACAACATGTCCGGCCCATCTAGTTTGGGCCCTCTGCAGCAATGTGTAGATGCTTGAGATATGTGCTCTGTTGAGGACCTCAGAATTAGATACTCTATCATGCCACTTGATCCTGAGGATCCTGCGAAGACAGCTCATGTGGAAATGATTAAGCTTCTTGGCATGTCTGCTATACACTGTCCATGTTTCACAGGCATACAGGAGGGTAGTGAGTACTATTGCATGATATACTTTTATCTTGGTGGCTGCACTAATTCCTTGTCGATCCCAGACATTTACTCTTAGTCTTCCGAAAGCTGCACTTGCCTTTGCAATTCTGTTGTTGACCTCGGAGTCGATATTCGCATCTTTGGTAAGGGTACTGCCTAGATAAGTGAAGCTGTCCACCACTTGGAGACGTTGGTTCTTTACTGTGATATTTGGTTCACAGTAAGGTTTCCCAGGAGCAGGTTGCAACATTACTTCAGATTTCTTCGTATTGATGGTAAGGCCAAAGTCATCACACGCTACAGAAAGCCTCCTCATATTGTTCTGCATGTCCAGTTCTGTGCAGGTGTTGAGGGCACAGTCGTCAATAAATGTTGTGTATAGGTCACTGTGCTGTTCCTGGCATTTCTCCTGAAGTTGGCGAGCAGCAAATATCATATCGACGGTCCCGCGGCCTGCTCGGAAACCACACTGACTCTCTGGAAGTAAGTCCTGCGATTCGAGATGAACAGTCAAGCGATTGAGCAGGACTCGAGCCAGGATTTTGCCCGCAATAGATAATAGGGAGATTCCCCTATGGTTGTCACATGATTGATGATTTCCCTTTCGCTTGTATATGTGAACGATGGTGGCATCTTTTAATTCCTGTGGTATCTTTTCTTCATCCCATACTGAGTGGAAGAGGTCTGTTAGTCTCTGCAGCAGCATGCTGCCTCCAGCTTTATAAATCTCAGCAGGAATAGCATCTGATCCAGGGGCTTTGCCGCTGGACAGTAGACTGGCTGCTTTCTTGACCTCTTCCATGCTGGGTGGAAGGTCAAGTCTGACATTGACTGTAACTTGCGGTATACTTGCAATGGCCTGGTCGTTGACGGTTGATGGACAATTTAAGATGGCGTTGAAGTGTTGTGCCCAGCGTTCCAAAATCTGCGTTTTATCAGTGAGCAATGCCATGCCATCAGCATTTAGGACCGGTGAGGATTGATTCGATTGAGGGCCATAAATTGCTTTCAGGGCATCATAAAAGCGCTTTGAGTCATTTATGTCTGCATATCTCTGTATCTCGTCTGCTTTATTGCTGAGCCATGCATCATGCATCTTCCTGAGCTTATTCTGGACAACTCTGCGTATATTGGTAAAGGCTGCCTTTTTGGATGTTGAGGAAGGGTTGCTTTGATAGTCTCTGTGCAAGCGATATTTTTCAGCCAGCAGTGTTTTAATATTTTCATCATTCTCATCAAACCAGTCAGGGTTCTTGCGTGTTGTAAATCCCAAGCTCTCAGAAGCTACAGAGTACACATTGTGCTTTAAAGTGGCCCATTTTTCCTCTATAGTGGTTTGACCGAGCTCAACGTCCCTCAGACGGCTGTCCAAGTCCCTTGAGAAGCTCTCTGCGGTTGCTTCGCTTTTAAGTTTTGTGACGTTGAGCCTCTTCATGGGTTTCTGACTCTGGTGTCTTCGCTTGGGCTGTATGTTAAGGTTGAGTTTTGATACAATCAGCCTGTGGTCAGTCCAGCATTCGGCACCACACATGGCCTTGGTCACTCTCACGTCACGTCTGTCGCTCCTTCTCGTGATGACATAATCAATGAGATGCCACTGTTTGGATCGGGGGTGCATCCATGTTGTTTTATTTCGAGTGGGTAGGCGAAACATGGTGTTCGTGATGGACAAATCATGTGTGGCACACAGGCTGAGTAGTAGGAGCCCATTACTATTACATTTGCCTATGCCATGTTTTCCAAGTATTCCTTCCCAGGTGTTGTGGTCAGTGCCTACTCTGGCATTGAAGTCGCCGAGAATAATAAGTTTCTCAGATTTAGGAACTGATGAGATGATTGAGTTAAGTTCGTCATAGAACTTTTCTTTTGTTTCCTCGGGGTTTGTCATTGTTGGGGCATATGCACTGATCAGTGTGGCACTTCTGTTGCTTCCTAGTGGGACATAAAGGGTCATTAAGCGATCATTAATGCCCTTAGGAGATTTGACAAGTTTTCGTACGATATGAGATTTAATGGCGAATCCAACACCAGCCTCTCGCCGTTCCTTGCTTGCAGGATTGTGGCTGCAGCTTGAGTGTATCCACACTTTCTGGTTCGCCACTCCCCCATCGCCACAGGTCTTTGAGTGTAGTGTCTGTATGTATCTGTCTGAAGCTGTGACTTGCGCTGTAATTGGATTAAAGTGAGGAAGAGTTGCGCTAATCGTCATCCTCACTCTCTCGTCCGGAGTTATCTGTTCCAGTGGCAAGATATTATCGAGACGACTGGAGACAACACAGGATGCAGTGGATGACCAGGGCGTTCTACGTGCCTCGCCGTGCTCCTTACGCTCCACAGCGCGTTGCTGGTAATCGCCGTCATGCCCGTTGAACCAATAGATGGTTTCTTCCGCGCAGTCTATCGAATCCAGTCTTCGCATGCATGGGTAGGCAGACCCTAACTCACCGAAGGTTATAACCAGTCGGCTACCCTCACCTAGTTTAGCCGGCCTGTCAAAGCCGTTGCCCGGGGGGTGGCCGCTGTCGCATGCTGACAGCTACGAGGAGCCACAGGTGAGAGCTGGATGCCAGGTTTGGACCAAAGGTGGCCGAGCTGCCCGTATTTTATTACTAACATGTGAACTAACATTATATATTATATATATATATATATATATATATATATATATATATATATATATATATATATTATATATATATATATATATATATATATATATATATATATATATATATATATATATATATATATATATATATATATATATATATATATATATATATATATATATATATTGCCATGTGAATTTTAATATGTGGAACTCTCTAATGGATGCCAGTCATTTGAGGCTGGCAACCTCAGCGTATAGAATTATGATTCATGAACCACCACTGCACGGGCTGGTGACTGCTTTATTACCAGTTTCTGAAAAGAGAACTAAACACATAAAGAATTCCAGGTTCCATACGGAGCAGGGAGGGAAGGATGAAAGAAATGATGTACATTCTTAGTATAATACTTACATTTTCAAAGCAGTGTAAATGTCCAAATAAACATATTCACTTTAAAATTAATGTTTCAAGCTTTAAACCAGTGTAAATGTCTTTGGGAAAATATTCATTTTATAGTTAATGGAAGTTTCACACTTTTCAATCAGTGTAAATATAAATGAAAACATATTCAATTTATATTGCGAACACTTTTCAACCAGTGGAGATGTATATGTCAACAGACTCTATCTGTATTATTAACCTTTTCATTTAAATGTCATGTAAAGCTAAAGCCATTCTATTTAAACGTAAAGGAAATTTTATCCCGAGGGATTAAATTAACTTCTCATCGAGTGTAAAGTCTGAGTTAATTGGGATGTTGGTATGGTAAGAAAGGAACCCATAACTATGGGTTGGAAAACACCATACTCAGAAGAGCGTTTCGTTCCATTATTTTACCATAGTTAATGGTGGTACCAGCAGAAAGTACTATATCTGGAACAAGAAGGGAACGGTGGCCTAAGATTTAAGACGAAGGACCCACTTGGTAGACTCTCCTTGACATTTCTGGGAAACGAGCTACACCCGACAACCTTGACCAGGGACGAGCGTGAGCAGTGTGAAAAGAACCAACCCATAAGAAGGAACATTGGCAGCTAATTGAAATATATGCTGCCACTTGAACTTCTTAAAACATTTCACAATCCATAACGACCGTGATAATAACTTTTCTTGATCCTTAACTTTGGGAACAGCTGGACGAAGCCTTGGCAAAAGAGTTGGATAACAACTTGAAGCAGATAACTTTGGAGAAGAAGCTGGAAATCTTCGGCGACATAATATATCTGCACTGTCGCAAAGTGTTCGGAGTGAGGGAGGCAAGGGAAGGTAACCCACCACGAAAAAGTAGAAGACAAATTAAAATAGAAGAAATCAGGAAACAGAAGAAGCATGCCCGAAAACTTTTCAAGAACGCAGTTGCCACAGAGAAGGAAGGGTTACGACAGGTTTTGGAGCACCTGAAAGGCCAACATAATGCCCTTTGTAGAGCAGAAAGGTTGTGCATGAAGAGAAGGAAGACTCGAAGGGATAGGGAAAGATTCTTCAGGGAGCTTTTCAAGTTTGCCAAAGAACTGTTTGAGCAGCCACGGTCGGGTACGCTAAACATCAAGAAAGAAGACCTGGAAGAACACCTTAGAATGACATATTCAGATGGTTGCAGAGATGAGCCGCTCAGCAGCATGGCAGGCCTTAAATGGCTGAGTAAGCCAGGAGCTGAATTTAACACCAAGCCCCCAACGGTGCAAGAGGTAGAAAGCATTGTCCAGAAAGCTCGGTGCAAGTCAGCTCCAGGTCCTAATGGTGTTCCATATGTGGTGTATAAGAGATGCCCTGAAGTGCTCAAACGACTGCTCCGTTTACTGAAGAATGCGTGGAAAAACCCAGCTTGTAAGCAAGGAATGGAGAAAGGCGAACGGAGTCTACATCCCGAAGGAGCAAAATTCCACAGACATCAGTCAGTTCAGGCCAATCTCACTACTCAATGTGGAAGGGAAGATATTCTTCTCAGTGATGGCGAAAAGACTCACTACATACCTCCTGGCAAATGGGTACATTGACACTACCATTCAGAAAGGAGGTATCCCAGGTACACCAGGATGTCTAGAGCATGCCACAATGATCTGGGAAGCAATCCAAAAGGCAAAGTCTGACAAAACAAACCTCCATGTAATCTGGTTGGATCTAGCGAATGCTTATGGATCCGTTCCACACCAGATGTTGTGGCAGGCCCTAGAAATGTATCATGTTCCACAAGAGATTGCAGCAATGCTGAAGCTGTATTTCGCAGGGTTTGCTGTCAGATTTTCAATCAGAGAGTACACAACGAAGTGGATTGGCCTTGAAGTTGGAATTGCGATGGGGTGTACCATCTCTCCGATATTATTCGTGATGGCTATGCAGGTAATCCTCAATGCGGCTGAAGGAATGGCTATAGGTTCAAAGCTCGGTGGAATGTGTCACATGCCACCGCTCAAAGCATTTATGGATGACCCAACAATTCTGACGTCAGATGAACATCAGGCCCGGAGGATGTTAGCACGCCTGGATGAACTAGTCAGCTGGTGCAGAATGAGCTTCAAACCCAAAAAGTCGAGAAGCCTATCAGTCAGGAAAAGGAAGATAGCAGAGGACATATTCATGGTTTCCAACCAAAGAATTCCTACTGTCATTGAGAAACCTGTTAAAAGTCTTGGCAGGGTGTACGATGCCTCATTAAAAGACTCGAAGGCAGTGCAACAGACAATAGAAATGGCAGACAGAAAGCTACAGATCATAGACCAAAGCAGATTCCTGGGAAAGTTCAAACTGTGGTGCCTCCAGTTCATGTTGATACCGAAGTTGCTGTGGCCACTGCTGATATATATGAAATAAGCACAAGTACAGTGGAAGCTATAGAGCAGAAGGTCAACAAGTTCATGAGAAAGTGGCTAGGGGTACCACCAGATCTGTCAGATGTAGCACTGTACTGCAACAAGTCAAAACTTCTGCTTCCTTTCAAGTCAGTTGTTGAAGAGTACAAAGTTGGAAAGGCAAGGCTTGCAATGATGCTACGCGAGTCAGCTGATGACGTGGTTAAGTCCATTCAGCCCACACTGAAAACGGGAAGGAAGTGGAGAGTGGAAGAAGCTGTTGATGCTGCCCAAGAGTCACTCAAACTGAGGGAGGTAATCGGATACACACAAACGAATAGACGGGGATTTGGTCATGGAGACATCCGCTGGTGGTCCAAGGCATCAAGCAAGGAGCGCCGAGACATGGTAGTTCAGGAGATACGAGGAGCTGAGAATGAAAAGAGGTTGCAAAAAGCAGTGCAGCAGGTCCAACAAGGCCAATGGACTACATGGAAAGGAGCCCTGCAGAGGTCTTTGACATGGAATGATATATGGCATATGGCACCTCTTAGGCTCAGCTTCGTTGTTAGATCAATGTATGACCTGCTGCCGTCGGCCACCAACCTTGTGAAATGGGGAAAGTCGGATGATGAGCAGTGCCCCCTGTGCCAGGGAAGGCAGACACTCGAACACGTTCTCTCAGTGTGTAAGGTTTTATTAGGGCAAGGTCGATACTTTTGGCGCCATAACAAAGTGCTAAATGAGCTAGCTGCGACAATAGATCTGGCAAGGATGAAGGCGAATAGGAAACCCAGGCCGAGCACCGCAAATACATACTTTCTGAGGGCAGGAAAGTCAGCACACCCCAAACCGAGTAAACCTGGTAGCAGTTTACCATCTCTTCTTGGCTGTGCAAACGACTGGGAGATGGCGGTAGACCTACCTGGACGAGGGGCATATCCAGAGAGTATCAGAAAATCGCGGAGACGGCCGGATATAGTGCTTCATTCTTCAGCAACGCTTCAGGTCATACTGATTGAACTGACCGTGCCATTTGAATCCAGATTAGACGAGCAACATTCGTTCAAAGCGGCCAAGTATAGTGATCTGGCCGCGGATCTGAGACACGATGGGTTCACTGCAAGGATCATGGCTGTTGAAGTGGGCGCAAGAGGGCTTGTGGTTGCATCAGTGTATGTTCTATTGAAACTGTTGGGGCTGAAGGGACAGGCGAGAACAAGGACGCTGAAGAGGCTTAGTGAAACTGCCGAGAAGGCATCAGGCTGGCTGTGGAACAACCGCAATGGGCAATGGAAATCGTGACAATAAACGCTGCGGTACAGAAAACACCAGGAATTTTTCTAAGTCCACAATAAGCTGAGTTTTTTGTTGTACTAGTGAACGAGCTGTGACTGAGGGGCAACAAGCGGTGTATATTATAGGGGTGTCAATGTCAGAATTTCAGTGGCGAACGCGCAGTGGCTAGGCTCGGCGGCTTCGTGATGGTGTCTCAGTGTGTGCGACGGAACGAACGGAATAATTTGTCTTCTCTTTGTTACTTTCACAATTGCCCCCACGGCTGGCGGAGTTGTGGATTAAAGTTGCTACCATAAGTGAAATGGGTTCATTTTCAATACGAGACAACAGGAGGCTGAGACGCTTGGGTGTCATGACCCAGGTGGGCCCGCCCCCCTTAGAGTGTAAAGGAGTATACTGGGCCGAAACACTTGTCCGATGGGGGGACTTCTTCTGATGATCAGATTGCCTCCTGTTGTATCGCTCTGTAAAGAGTTTCCTATCATCTGTGCTGATGTTCAAGGAATTGCAAGTCGGTTTAGTCGGCAGGGTTAAACCTCAGACTTCCGCATAAGAGACTGGGGTGCTAGAGATGGCTACTGTGTTTATGTGTCGAAACAATGTGTCGAAACTGCGTCGTACCCGAACTATTCGATGCGCAGATTTTTGCGGTGTCGAAACAGTGTCACGTCCTGTCTGTTTTGCAGAGACACATTGTCTCACGCAGATTCGACACATAGCCTGCTTCGAACAGCAGCTTCAGTTCCCGTCTGCTTCGCTGTTTTGCAAAAGGCACACTGTATCATTGTCTCATGTGTCAAGCGTGCGCTACATATGGCGTTCATAGATAGTATGGAAAATCAAACAAGTCATAATTTTTTTTTAAAATAATTCCTCAGGACTGAAAGAGGCTTACTACTATTAGGTGTCTGCTCGGTTTGAGTTGAATCATTGTCGCTGACTGTACCTATTCTAGTTTTATATAATGTGTCATTATTACTGTTATTATTATAATTTATTTTTACTGCAGCTGTCAGCATGTTCCCCTTGCATATCATCATAATGAAAACGACTGTGTAAAATTCTTAACAGTGGTCACACGAAATACCATAGATTTGTACTAACGAGAATAAGTAAATCTGCGTACTAGGGTGTCACGACTCATGTCTCATTGTTTCAGTTAATTTACTTGTAGTCTGCTGTTTCGAAACAGTTCCATAGTTCTTTTTCATCCAAGCGCTAATTATACGCATGTTACGGTACTCTTGATTCCTGACTTCAGGCGCTCTCGTAAGAAAACGTGTTTTGTTTATACATAAAATAGTGTTTAAAACTTGTGTTCAACCTCATTTAATCTTCATTTATGGCGGGGGAAGCCCTGTTTGGGATTATTTTGTAAAGATCAAAGACAACAAAGTAAAATGTAACGTGTGTTCTGGTATTTTATTATTCAAGGGTTCGTCAACTTCAAGTATGACTAGGCACTAGAGATGGCTAGTGTGTGTATGACGGTATGTGTCGAACAATGCTTCGAAACAGCGAGCGATTCGACACTTCCTGCTTGTTTCTTTCGTCTGCCTCGCTGTTTTTTTGCAGCGAACACACTGTCTGAGCCTATGTAAAATTTGAATCAACCGTTCGGAACATTAGTATGGAATATCAAACATGTCATATTTTTCAGGGATGTATTATGATGACTTGATTTTACAAGTGATATTATTTTTGCTGAGAAGTTATAGACACTGGAAATTGTGTCAGTGTTGCAGTTGTCAATGTTTTAGGCGCTATGTTAAAGTTGAAAGTGTCAGTGTGTTCGTATAAATGTAATATACACTTTATTAGCTCTGCTGATATGTGTACTCGGTGTGGATTTGAATCATTGTCTACCAAATCTAGCTTACTCTAGTTTGATATCATGTGTTATTATTACTGTTATTATTATTGTTGTTTTTTATTATTTTCCCATATACTGCAGCTATCATCATATCTACGTTTTATTACATCATAATGAAGACTTGTGTAAAAATATTGAATTGTGGTCACACGAAACGCCATAGATTTTCACACACGACAGTAAAAACAGAGGAAAGTGTCTCACACAGTTCATGTATACCCGCGCCGGTACTGTCTATAAGAGACTTCTTTCTCCCCGATACGGGCAATTGTGTCGTTGTGTCGTTGTGTCGACTCACTGTTTCGAAACAGTTTAAATCACTGCGCTAACTGTTTCGAAACAGTTGAGTGTGTCAATTTGCCCACCTCTATGGGGTGCTACTAACATACTGTTGTAACCGTTGTTACTATTATTGTTATTGCTATTACCATTTTTTTTTAATTGTCAACGCGTAAAACTATTAATGCTTCTTTCTTATTAAATTGAACGCACTGGGCGTATGCTGCGCAAATTAATGTAGGCGTATCTTTATTTTTTATGTGGTCAATTGGATGCTCTCATTAACTTGATTCCATTTCATTTTTCCTTCTTTACTAGTGGGAATGCTGTTGGGAATAATATGATCCAATTTTTACGTTGTGGCTTATGTTTTACCAGGCCGTTGCTAGTTGTGTTTTTTTTAGCTTCGGTTATATGTGTTTTGCGAGTCTTCATATATGCTCTTCTTTCGCTTTGTTTTAGGTTTCTATTATGTCAAACTGTGTTTTATTTGCACCATTATACACTGCATTATTATATACCAGTATCTGTCTCTCCGTATTCTGTTATTTTATAAACGGTATAGTATGTCTCATTCTCCTTCAAATGCTGTTATATTATAAACGGTACATTATGTCTCATTCTCCCCCATATTCTATTATATTATAAAAGGTACATTATGTCTCATTCTTCCCATTTTCCGTTATATTATGAACGGTATTTTATGTCTCATTCTCCCCCATATTCCGTTATATTATAAACGGTATATTATGTCTCATTCCCCCCCATATTCTGTTATATTATAAACGGTATATTATGTCTCATCCCCCCCCCCCCCCATATTCTATTATATTATAAACGGTACATTATGTCTCATTCTCCCCCATATTCTATTATATTATAAAAGATACATTATGTCTCATTCTTCCCATTTTCCGTTATATTATGAACGGTATTTTATGTCTCATTCTCCCCCATATTCCGTTATATTATAAACGGTATATTATGTCTCATTCCCCCCCCCCCCCCATATTCTGTTATATTATAAACGGTATATTATGTCTCATTCACCCCCATATTCTATTATATTATAAACGGTACATTATATCTCATTCTCCCCCATATTCTATTATATTATAAAAGATACATTATGTCTCATTCTTCCCATTTTCCGTTATATTATAAACGGTATTTTATGTCTCATTCTCCCCCATATTCTGTTATATTATAAACGGTATATTATGTCTCATTCTCCCCCATTTTCCGTTATATTATAAACGGTATATTATGTCTCATTCTCCCCATTTTCCGTTATATTATAAAAGGTACATTATGTCTCATTCTTCCCATTTTCCATTATATTATAAACGGTATATTATGTCTCATTCTCCCCCATATTCCGTTATATTATGAACGGTATTTTATGTCTCATTCACCCCCATATTCTATTATATTATAAACGGTACATTATGTCTCATTCACCCCCATATTCTATTATATTATAAACGGTATATTATGTCCCATTCTCCCCCATATTCTGTTATATTATAAACGGTATATTATGTCTCATTCTCCCCCATATTCTATTATATTATAAACGGTATATTATGTCTCATTCTCCCCCATATTCTGTTATATTATAAACGGTATATTATGTCTCATTCTCCCCCATATTCTATTATATTATAAACGGTATATTATGTCTCATTCTCCCCCATATTCTATTATATTATAAACGGTACATTATGTCTCATTCTCCCCCATATTCTATTATATTATAAACGGTATATTATGTCTCCTTCATATGCTGTTACATTATAAATGGTATATTATATATCATTCTTTCTCATATTCTGTTTTATTATAAAATGTATATTATATCTCATTCTCTTTCATATTCTCTTATATTATAAACGGTTTGACGTAACTCATTTCTGACCCAGACAGAGCAGGCGGGTGACCACCTGTGTTTCGTGGTTGGTCACTGCGCCTCCCGACACCTCGGCGGGAAGGGACGGAGAGAAAGAAAAAATGTAAAACGACACCCACAAATATCGTCACAATTTTAAACGGTTTATAATGTCTCATCGCCCCCCCCCCTCCCCCATATTCTCTTATATTATAAACCGTACATTATGTCTCATTCTCCTCCATATACTATTACATTATAAACGGTATATTATGTCTCATTCTCCCCCATATACTATTACATTATAAACGGTATATTATGTCTCATTCTCCTCCATATTCTATTATATTATAAACGGTATATTATGTCTCATTCTCCTCCATATTCTATTATATTATAAATCGGTATGTTATGTCTCATTCTCCCCCATATACTTTTGTATTATAAACTATATATTATGTCTTATTCTCCCCCATATTCTCTTATATTTTAAACCGTACATTATATCTCATTCTCCCCCATATTCTGTTATATTATAAACGGTATATTATGTCTTATTCTTCCCCCCTCCCCCCATATTCTATTGAATTATAAACCGTACATAATGTCTCATTCTCTCCCATATTCTGTTATATTATAAACGATACATTATGTCTCATTCTCCTTCATATGCTGGTATATTATTAACCGTACATTATGTCTCATTCTGCTCCTGCATTCTGTTATTTTATAAACCGTACATTATGTCTCACGCTCCCTAAATTCTGTTATATTATAAACTGTACATTATGTCGTATTCTTCATCCCACCCCCACACCCCAATATATTCTGTTGTATTATAAACCATACATTATGTCTCATTCTCCCATGTCGTGTGGTGTGTATTGGGGCAACTACAACAGTAGTTTTCACCGGAAATAGCCTTTGAGATACTAGGTAGAAGGTCTCCAGAAATTGGCTAGTTAAGAAAGGATAAAGACCTCTCCGAGATAAGGACAAGAAGAAGATAATGCGAATGCTTTCCACTGGACAGTGTTTTCTAGTGAATTATGGAAAGAGTTCTGTTTCCCCACGACCTTAGCTTCTGCCGTTAGATCCCGTAACAGAAAAAGCCCCCAACCTCATCTGAGTGTAAAAAGTTACCTATATGTAAATATTTAACACCGACAGCACGAGTGATTGTCACGGATTGCCTCCCCTGCTTTGCAGTAGTGGTCCAACAGTGGCCAAAACTCAAGAGTATCTAAATGGGTCGTCAAAGGTGTCTACCTTTGCACAAAATTACTCTTTGCAGAGACGTAGATAGAAGGTTAATGACGCTTCTACCTTACTGGAGTGTTCACAATATAAATCAGAAGTCAAGAACAATGCTGCTTAGCGCTTGTAGCAAAATATGCGAGAATAAACGCTCAATTCAGTACGATTTAGGCATAAAACGATAATAAATACATTAGCCCGCATGTGTCTGACGGTTGGCATCTTCGAAGCCAGCAGCGCTGCTTTTTGCACAGTGCTAAGCCTATAGAACGATTTCACGGAAAAAGTCTGACACGCTTTAGTTTCGTTTTCGACAAACACTACTATATTTAACTTTTGCCTAATCTGCTGTATACACTTTGTAGTCTAGCCTTACAATTAACTATTGGCGGAAGCATACCGCAATATAGCTATCTGAAGTAACACTTTCTGTCAACTTTGTAGCAAAATTAGTAGTAATCCTTACATTGTTTGGTAGTATTACACGATATAATGCTAACTAGTAACGCAAATTATTAACCCGCCCCGTCTACACCCCGCTTCGATGACACAGTCTGCAACGCATATATTCACACTGCGGAAAAGCCAGCCAAAGCATAACCACGCAGACAATTTTATTTCCTCCTAGTGGTAGCATTTCTGATGTAACTAAAACAAGTAGTTATTTGAAAAATACATGCTCGCAAGATGAAGGAGAGGAAAGATGGCGGACTTGTGTAAAATTTTATTTGACGATGGACGATGACATAAATTGGAAATTTTAAACCATTATGAAGTTCCCCATAAGAATTATATTATAGTATGACGTAAAGTTAGCTGAGTAAGAATGTACTTTAAAATATATGATAGTCCCAGTATTAGAGAAGTTATTGAAGAAATACTAATATCTAAGAACACACGACCAGACACACTGGCGTTCCTGCTCATGTTTTTTTGGTAACGTTAGGGGGAAAAAGAGGCAGGGAGGTACATTCAAATTCGCTTGGGGTGAACAGAGTATGAATGGGAAAGGGGAACGGTAGGAGAAATGTAATCCTAACGTGATATCTTTTGTATTGGGCATGACTGGAGCAGACGGGCCAATCGACCACCAGTTATTCAAAATTGTTTTGGGTTTTTCATTCAAACTGCATTTGAATTCAAGTAGTAGAACGTTACGATTGGCTAGGCTGGTAGATATTAGCTAAAGGCTTTGACTATTCATTGCCAGTTGAACTAAAATTTGTATACAGATACGCTGAAAAACAGCTGTGTTAATTTTAAACTTAAATAAAGAATAAATTCACAGTCTGTGCAGTTCGGAGGAAGCTGAGGCCATTTCTTCACAAAATCAGCGTCATTTGTTTATATATTTCTTGATTGTGGTAAGGATATTTTATGAAATTTACTGTGTTTGGTCCAACTACAAAATTAGATACTGCTATTGGGGAAAAAGTGAAGGACATGTCGGAAGCAGACATTGTTGAGTCCACACATTAAACGGTATCTGACTGATGTATGTTGTTATAATTATGTTGACATATTATTGTATTAAAATAGTTTAGCAAGCCTCTGTGTTCAATGAACACTGTTTAACATGCCTGAAGCAAATATAAGTGAAAAGAAAAGAAGAGAAGATCATATCACAGGAAATGTGGTTACTCCACATTATTGTATGGAGGAAAAGTATGTGAACGTACAGTGGCGTATCTACTATAAGGACTTGAGGTATGGTCACAACCAGGTGGGAGTCCTGTACAATTCGGGGCGAGTGCATTTGTAAGGCACGCGAGGCTGACCCCATACCCACGTAGGAAATTAAGTGTTAGAATAAATGATCAGAGATAAAAGGCCAGGGTGTCCTTTTGTTGCAGAGGGTCTATGTTCCTGTTGCCGGCTGGTGACAGGAAACCTGCTGAGTGCTTATAAACGCCAACCAGTCTCCAACCAGACTTATATGCTGTCGAATATCCAGTAGGAGCTTTGGCGAGTGTTGAACTTGAAATTTCTGCAACTACCCATTGCATTATCTTACAACAAGGACTCCCAGGTGAAGAGTAAAACATATGGGGCATCTCTGACATTTTCTTGTGTTTCAAGATATTACACAGGAATTTTATGGGGGTAGGATGAACTACAGCCCTCATATACAGTGACTCTCCCGGTAGATAACTAAAGTGAACTCTGTAATATTTCATCCAGGAAGGACATTTATAAGTTAGATAAATAAGTGAACTAATTTAATATTTCATACCGGAAGGACATTTATAACTACATAATAACTTTTAGTTATTGGGCAGATTGTCCCAACATTTTAAATTGTTCTTTTCTGTAAACTATCTTGTCCTTATTTTCAAAGACCTGTCCACAAGCTATGAATGGACAGGCAAAATAAATTGTAAATAATTGTTCAAAGAAAAACTTAACTGCTAGTTATTAACTTCTTTAATAGAAACTTAAAGTGTTTGATTGTTGTGTACCATCATTCATTTCTCCCCTAGACACTAGGTACACCATACACCATACACTAGAGCCAGAAGATTGACCGTGTGAGACCTAGGGAGGTAGCGTTAGGTTCTCTGCACATAATTCATCATCATCATCTATAGAGTCAGAGACCTACATTTGCTTGACCTCACACGGGTATAGCAGACACCTTTTCATTCTTTTTAGGATACCATCATAACCTCCCCAGCAAAATCAACTTTGCTACAGCGCTGAACATTTGTTAACTTATATCTGTCCGTCGCCTTTTGTGAAAGATTTAAGCGATGGTTTTTAGCCCGTTCAAGCCCCCAGCTGCGTTAATTCAGCGAATTTCCTCTTAAAATGGTATAGCTACGTTTAGAGGCAAATATATGTCTAGATGTATATATCTATATTAAATATTTTGGCTCATATGTTTGCTTTCATACATGTAATAACTGATCAGCTATATTTGTTTAGTTTTAAAATACCATGTAACAAATTTAATAATCAATTAGTATTAACAGTTTAAGATAAATAAAATGCTGGTGACTTTTATATTGGAATCAAATTTTCTCTTCACAGAGATTTTGGGTGAGGATATAGTCAGAAAATTATATCCTTTTTGCTGGTGCATTTTATAAGCACTTAACTGATATAAGTGAGTCCTGCAGCTGTGGTTTTCGTCACTTCTTGGTGATGAGTGTACTTTTCTCACACAAGTGACGTAGTAACTTCATTACTTTGAACCGTCTGATAGCTTGTAACCACGAACTTTTGGAAAAATAGGAAAACAAATGTCTCTGCTAAGTACTTTTGTGGGCTGCCAATTAACAGGCGCATTCTCGCTGTCCACCCACCAATGTTAATCTCTCAGAAGAATTAAATTCCCGAGTACACACTGTAAGCTCAGGGAAGATGAATAAAATTCACCATATTCCTCTGGGTATTAACTGGGAAAATGTGTCTGAACAGTGCGAATAATGAGTTGCTTGAGTTACAATTAACAAAGTGCATATATCTCACAAAATATTATACACTTTAGGCACATGTGATGTAATCATCAGTCACCACTACTCCATTCGGAGTCTAGGGTCACCTCTGCTGTCGGTTTTCCGCACGACTAGCCAGAAGAATTCACCAGCGCTTGCTGTAGTGGTTTATGAATATACTAGTTTCATATGTTGAGGTTGTCAGCCTCATATATATATATATATATATATATATATATATATATATATATATATATATATATATATATATATATATATATATATATATATATATATATATATATATATAACACCACTTAGCAAGAAAACATGTCAAATTTATATTTGTAAAATAATTGTTATACTTACCCCAAAGTTTTGGGAATACACAATCTCCTCGCGCAGGGTAGAATAGACACGAGCAATTTAGGTTAAATACTCTCGAACCACCTAGTATGGAAATTTTGAATCCCTGTTATGACGGGTGATTCTTCGAAACACTTGGTCTGGGAAAGTTTCTCTTGTGACGGGTGATCCAATTCCTTAGGGTTCCAGTCTTGGTATTTAAAGTCCTGGTCCCTTAAGTTTTTCAGTCTCTGTATTTATAAAGGCGGGCTTACGTTTTAGGGTTTTAAGTTTCCCAAATACTTCGATCTGTCACATATAATATAGGAATTCTAAGTCCGATGTCTCTCTGGCTTCTGGGAGTCGCTCATATGATGTGCGCTGTAGTCTCTCTGTTCTGTGTCTCTGATTTCACTACATTATATTTGCAGTTCTCAGTTCACATCACAGATGGTTCTTCCGTCGAATGTTCCAATAAGATCCATAGTTTATTCCGGCTTCTTACTTTAATCCAATCGTAAGCTCTTTAGCACTAAGTAGGGGTGTCTAATTTCAAAATATCCCCCTCGTGTTTTAAAATATCACATTTAATATTCCAATGCGTGACCTCTGTCAAATCATGCGGTAATATTTCCGCCGGCATCTTTATGCAACTCACACAAACATATATGTGCACTATCCTGGCTAATGCCTTCCGCCAAGATTGACTCGCCAGACAGATTTATCTGTAACAAAGATACGAAAAGGGGCCAGCGGATGCGATAATCTAATTATCACCTGTGCGTGTGACTTCCCCAGACTGATTTCTCAGACGGACAATATTGGCTTCCTTAGAACTGATCGTGCACGACCAGCCTGCGTCAATAGAGGATCGTCGCCATCAAAGGTTGGCGAGGCGACTAACAGAGATAAACGTTTTACCGCTGACCGGTGATAATGACTGGGTATTGTTACGATAATACCCCAGTTCACCTGGCGGAACGTAAATAAATCTGAGGAGTGGTCACAGTAAAAGAATGTAACGGCAATAAATATGCTAAATAATAGGATGGTTAGAAAAATGTAGACAAATAAATGATACTGCCGTAGGGCTGAAGGTGTGAGAGATCACACAAAAGACCATGTTCAGGCGTTCTGTGTCAGTGATACTTTAACGAACTAGATAATGATCAAACAATTATTTGGCTTATTAAATAAACATCCTCACATACAGGATTAGTAGTGGTTAGAACGTGATGATGATAAAAGATGATTCAACAAATACACACAGATGAGATATTGTCGTGAAACATTCTAAATCCACATATATAAATTAGCAAGTAAATGTAAAGCCTAACGAATTAATTCAATAAAAGGAAAGAAGACTGGTAAAAGAACAGTGCTGTCACAATGGCGTACAAAAATCCCCCTTTTTCTACTTCGTCTGCATAATTATAACGCTTTCACTTTTGATAGTAAAGCCTACATCAGCATACACGCGTTTCTAAAAAATAAACGTGTACTGTATTTCTTAGAAAACCTTGAGATACGCACACTGCTTAATGACCTAGATTAATACTAGCATTAATTTCATTTTATACACTGCGTAACTAAAAGACAGACGGACTTAGAAGCGAGAGAGAGAGAGAGAGAGAGAGAGGGGGGGGGAACGCAGGCAATACTACCACCGTCTCGCGATATAAAATTAATGCCACCCCAAGCGTAAGGCATGAAGCACTAACTTTTTTTCAAATAAACAGTGATAAAAAACACTACCAATACACGGTTAGGTTTTGAAAACATGCTAAATGCTTATTAGGAAACATGACATTCTACTGTTTTATGTCTGAAATCCTGACATTAGTCTGACAGTACAGCAGACATCCCCAAGTATGGAAGTGAGGAGGTGGTAACAGCACGACTATCCTATAATACATATTTTGAACGCAGCCACTTAGCTCCATTAAATTTATATATTTGGGTTCCTTAGGACTTGCTGACAAAGAATATGTTAAGTGTTACGCAAATAGTCTAGGAATTAACAAATTATGGCCAAAATAAAATAGTGAGGTGGTCTGACAGCACCAAATCATAATTGCTCAGTGGCATGTTTTGAAACCACTATTTTACGGGAAATAGGCCAACAAGTTAAATCCGATTTCATTGGCTAGAAGAATATGTAAGCCTAAACATGATTAGTCGATTGCAAATACTATAGTATTCGATTGCAATACAATACTATTTTGTTGATTAGAACCAATATTGTTTGGTTGTTACGGGAAACGGTAGGAAGGGTACTTTTTTTTCAAATACTTTTGTAAACATGGTCCTATTGGCTAGACCATTTAATATAGTCAATTAGGAGCGTCTGTTCAGTGCCACATTTTGAAAATAAACTTACTGAGAAGCAAGTGCGTTGAGATCCAGCTCATATTTTTCTAATGAAAGCCTGGGACATAGGCAGATCGGAATTGTGCCATAACTCATTGCCAGTCAACGTATTTTGTGTATTATTTCCATGAATTGTGGTAAGCTAGAAATATTTGATATCTTTTAGATGAAAATTGAATGTGAATTGATAATTTATGTCTGTATATGTGTGTGGTTCAGTAGCAAACATGAGGCAAAGCCTAGATATTGCTCCACCAGGAACAAAACTTGTCGGAGAGGAGTATAACTGCATAGGCCTATATGAGATTGCCAAATAGTACTATGACACCTATCTTATTGAATATGAGGAAATAGTGCTGAAATTGCAGAGGCGTTGTAACCATTAGGGAGAGGAATACTGGTGAATATTGTTACATGAGAAGCTAACAGTTGGCATACCGCGCTGAACTCGGTGTTTGTTATGTATTGTGCTCAGTGTGGAAATAGATTATAAATTAGTTCTGAAGTAGGAGGTACAACCTTCTTGTTTCAGGGACCGTGGTACTGACATAGTAAAGCAGCAGCTGGTCTGAGTTTTGCTGAATCCAGAAGCTGATAGCAGACTCCTTGGTCAATATATCGACCAGTGTTGTGTCTCAAGAACACTGGGAAGCAAGCGAGCAGTGGAGACTGTTTGCTGCCGCCCACACAGAAGTTAAGATTCTGTGGCCAGAGCAGCTCAATCTTATGTATACCCCTCTAACAGTGACTTTACCTTACATCTAGAGGGACATTTAATTGTTTCACTTAAAAAGAAACTGTGAACCTTTCCAATAATAGTTCCACCAGAAACAGACACTTGAAGTCATGATGACAAACAACCACTTAGCTTGAAAAGCCAGTATTACCTCATAGTACTACAGCACTACTTACACATATATTGCAATAATCATATATGTCAATACACAGATCCTATCTATAAATTGTGTACATACAACTTGTGATTACATTTGATTGTGATTCCTGGTTCACTTTGTAGTTGAATCAGGATATCTATTATTGAAGAACTTAATACACATATTTTTAAAAGTTATAGTTGACTTATTAAGATAGTATTATAGAGTGTTCTATGTATGTGAGTGTCACAGTGTTGTAAAGTATTGTGTATTAAATTAAATTGTTTATCTGTCTGTTGGTTGTTGTGAACATACACTTCAGCATTATCATAACCCTAGACATTCAACGTAGTCATCACAATATTCCAGAATAAGCCTGACGTTATGGTTTCTGTGGCAATTTGTTTTTCATGATGAAGTTACCAGATCTACTCGTATGTACAGCGTCATATTAGTCGCCTTGTACGATCTACCGAGGGTGCAGAAGTCCAATTCTTTCTATACAAAGACCCGTCCTGGTGACTAAACGGCTGTAATCAAATGCTTGCAAACGTATAAAAGTTAGAAATTTTACTTCCGAAATTTTGAGCAAATCTTACATCAAAGAAAATGTTTACTTCTCCCTTCTGCTTCGAAAAGTCTTGGCCTCAATTTCACCGACTTTCAAGCCAGTTGATAGATCCTCTTTGTCGTGCTGATTTTTAACTTGAAACGTTCGTCTTGGATTCGTTGATTTTAACATTTATGCCTTTTTTCACTTATCCCAAAGATGAGATAAATGTCTCCTGTCGAGATTCAGTAATGAAACGTAGTCTAGAACATAGCTCGTTGTACTACTGCTGCTGATTCGGCTGTCGTTGTTGATTGTCCAAAGAAAAGTCCCTTTAGAGAGAAAAGTTGAAATCTTAGTGGCTCGAGATATATATATAAATATAGAATAGTTACACTCTGTACAATTAGGAATTTAGAAAATGAGTAGGACTGCGGTAAGACTATGACAGGGTTTGTTAACCTTTTTTTTATGGTGGCATGGACCCCTTTTATTGTCGAAGGCTATGTACCCCTTAGATTACCCAATGGAAGGTGTCACATGATTTCGGATCAATCTCTTCTTCACTACGGCAGTAATCGTTACATTTGTTGTACGTACTGATTACCTGGAATTTCCGGGGGATCGACACATTTAATTATCTCTTATCTAACATATATTTGGTATTTACAACCATATGACACTCCTTTTTGCAATAATTCATCACATTCGCTATGCGCTTCTCAGCTTTGCTAGGATTAGCGCAGGTAAAAACCCAGATGGTCCTGGTCAGTTTCGCATAGTTTTGTTTGCTCAAGCCGTGCCAGGCGATAAAATTACTTGCCCGCAGACGAATTTTGTTTGAGCAAAGCGACGGATAAAGAGATTACTTGTCTGTGCGACACATTTTGGACAGACATGAATGACATCATCATTTCATGTACACCTGTTTCAAAGACATTACTTTAGAGGAAAGTAAGATGTTATATCTGAAACACATTGTCGAAAGAGTGTACGGACGTCACTTCCATATATGGGAGACGTGACCTCATGCATCACGCACAGAACTTTCCATGTCGGAATAATTTTGAATTACCTTACCTAAATATGCAGTTTTGAAACGATTGACGGGGGTTCGAAATAGAGGTACCACCAAATTCCTGATTGGACCCTGCCTAAATCGTAACAAACAACTGCGGGGGATGCAAAGGGCCATATAATCTGATACTTTAGCCAGATTAGAACACTGAGAAATCTTGCCAAGGCGAGAACTAGACTGCCAGAGTTAAGACTAGAACCAGCTCCATTAATCAGACCGGACCTTTGTTTGAGCGTCTTGCGGAATTAGAACCCAGGAGAACTAGGATCTGAGGAAACTGAAAACACGGAGTCAATGTGGGAATTTATTGTTAAAGTAACGACCCCCAAGAACACGTGTAAAAGGCATCTGCTAGTGCCTTAACCTACTTCTCTGAGCAAACAGTCTGTGAGCCAAGATTGCCGTAAGTTGTACATTTTACATTCTATATTTTTCATTACTAACATGTGAACTAATATGTATATATTGCAATGTGAATATTAATATGTGAAAATTGCTAGTGGATGTCCAAGTCATTTGAGGCTAGCAACCTTAGCATATAGAATGATAATTTCATAAACCCCCACTGCAAGGGCTAGTGACTGCTTTATTGCGAGTTTATTTTACAGATAACTAAAAGCATAGGAAGTCCCAAGTTCCAAATGGAGCAGGGTGGGAATGATGAAAGAAATGATGTACATTCTAATAATAATATGTACAGTTTCAAACCCGTGTAAATGTCTATGCAAAAATATTCACTTTAAAAAATAATGAAAGATTTCAAGCTTTCCAACCGGTGTTGATGTAACTGAAAACATATTCAATCTATATTGTGAATATTTTTTCAACCAACGTAGATGTAAATGTAAACAAATTATATCTATACTATTAACCTTTTCATTTGAATGTAAAGTAAATATAAAGCTATTCAATTTAAATGTTAAGAAAGTTTTCTCTCGAGGGATTAAGCTTAATTCTCATCGAGGGTAAAGTCTGAGGTAGATGGGATGGTGGAATAGGAAGATGGAGACACATAAGTATGTGTCGGGAAACTCAATACTCAGAGGATATTCGTTTCTCTTCTTTTACCATACTAGTTGGTGGTACCAGTTGAGGGTAATATCTCTGGAACAAGAAGGGCACAATTGGCCTGAAGTCGAAACTAGACACCATCATCAGACGGGGCTTAAAGACGAGGGACCAACTTCGTAGACACTCCCTGGCACTTCTGTGAATGTGCTGCGCCCTACAACCTTGACTAGTTTTTTTTTATTTTTTTATTTTTTATTTTTTTTTTCCTACGTTCGCCCGCTAATACTCGAGGCGAAATCTCAGGTTATTATTAATGTCTAACCTGACATTGATTTTACGTGAGTATCCCTTTTTTCTTGTATAGAGACAGGTGTCCCTCGCCATTCAGGCAGATACTCTCCAATTTCGGAGGTACCCATTAGAGCTATGTCGGCTCAGGAGCCGCCAATCCCTGGTCGACGACACTCCTTCAAATGTCTTCGCCAGGTCTCGAGTTAATCCAGTCCAAATCCCGGTCGACGAAAAATCCTCAAATGCCGTCGCCCGGGTTTGATCCTGTATCACCCGGTCGTCAGAGCGGTGTTGTAACCACTACGCTAGCGCGGCTCCTCCTTGACTAGTGACGAACGGGATTAGCGATCCAGTCTACCAAGTACCAAAACATCAGAAGAAGCAGAACGAACTGTTACTGACAGCTAAGTAACACATAAAAGCTGCCAAGTGACCTCCTTTACAAACTACCATTACATCACACAGTGATGATAATGTTCTGATAAATAATTATTAATTTTTTTTAAACCCTGTTAAAACCTAAGTGATTATTAAATTTGTTATTTCTAAATATACAAATCTATCGTCGATTTAATCATTTTGAATGTACTGCATGTTTGTCTCAGTCAATTTACTAAATACACTCTAAACAGATCTATACCAGAATAAGAAGAATTCCGCTGAGTAAATCAGGGTTGGGGCTTGAACGAGCTGAATGAAATTATTGCATACCCCTTTCTTCACCAAAGGCGACGGATCAGATATAAGTTAATAGTGCTCGGCCCTAAGCAGCATTGTTCTTGACTTCTGAAAATATCTTGTGAAAACTCCCTTGAGATAGAAGCATCATTATCCTTCTATCTACAACTCTGCCAAGAGTAATCTTATGCGAAGGTAGACACCTTTGAAGACCCATATTAGATACTCTTGAGTTTTGGTCACTGTTGGACCACGACTGCAAAGCAGGGGAGGCAATTCCGTGACAGACGGATATAGACCCATTCTAGGAAAATAATGTACATTAAAGCATAATTTAACATTTTATAATTTAAATTTTAGGTTATGTACAAGGACCTCCGAGAATCCGTTCATGGACCCTTAATAGGTCCGTGGACCACAAATTAAGAAACCGTGGACTTGGATAAACGGTGGGCTGATTGGAAGTTACGTGGTGTAAGATCATACTAGGACAAAGGACAAACAATTACTTACGTTGCGACTACAAAGCCGTCGTCAGAAAAAAGCGAACAAAGAACATTAGAAAACGAAAAGTAATAACTAATCTAAAGGTATACGAAAATTTTAAAAAAGTATGCGAGCCGTAAATAAAATACGCCATTTTCACTCTGGTAAATCCTACTAAGAAATTATTTCTAACTTTTCCCTGCTCTGTGTGTTCATTTGTCCCTGACGAAGGCTCTGTTGTGGAAACGCAGACCATTCCTTTTGTGGCAGAGTTGTCTGTTTTCTTTTCCTCGTGTGCATGTTTCTCTCGATCATTTTTGATCTACCTCTCATTTTGTGTACTGAGTTCTTGGCACTAGTCATTGTTTACACTTTCTTCCTGTAATTCATGCCATGTCTGGGTTTAATTGGTCATTCCTTGTGAGATTAGACACAGGTATATATAGGAAGATGATGACAGTAAGTGGGAGCGCACGGATTAGTTCGTAAACAAAACGGAGATGGACACAGTCAGTGTCTTATCACTGATAATATTTTCTGTCTGGCCGGTTTGGTGTTTGATTGTTGTTTGCTTGCACATAAAATATCAGTCTGATGATAGATGATTAAATTCACGCACTTACGATAACTCATGGGATTTGTAGCAAGTAAATTTTGTAATCATTTCCTAGCAAGATTGGTTGTAGGCAATTGTTACGATAAGTTGTCCATCTGGGAAGACGTTGTATGTGATAGATCTA
Source organism: Oreohelix idahoensis (assembly GCA_024509875.1). Lineage (NCBI taxonomy): Eukaryota > Metazoa > Mollusca > Gastropoda > Stylommatophora > Oreohelicidae > Oreohelix > Oreohelix idahoensis. The sequence continues at coordinate 397,450 of JAMPIV010019134.1, forward strand.
TGAAGTCGTGAGTATAAACATGATCGATAACGAACGGAAGAGAGAATACTTTATATATGAAGTGACTTGTAAAAATAACATCTTATGTGTAATTGTGACAGATTATGAGAATCGACCACCTTGATCAGTCCTCTTTATTCCCACCAGCACCCCTTATTCTTTTTCAATCAACTCGTCAAACGTGAGTTCCCCACCTTTGGTTCCCTCATTAGCATACACGGGTTATTGAGCAAAAGCTATGCCTTTTCGCTAGCTGTCTTATTATAGTTTAGCCCCGCCTACCGGTCTTCTTTCACGCGCTATCAAACAGCTTTTCAGATCCCTAACTGTCTTTCCTTCAAAAGGGGACGGGCCTTGTGCGGTTGCCCGAAGCGCGATGAAACTAGAGCCGTTAACTGAATTATCACGCGAGCGATTGGGAAATCGTTGAAAAGTGATAGATCAGACAATGAACGCGTGTAGAGAGAACGGGTCGTAAATTGTAGAATCAAGGGCGATAAGACAGAAGACATACCTTTGATTGGTTACATTTGACAGGGGGAATTAAGCGAATGCAAAAAGGGGCGATAACCACATTTACCGACCACATCCGTTTGTTCGTGTTCCCAGAGGACGCAATTAACTGCAGAGAATGACGGGATCAAAGACGTCTGCTCGCTAGCAAAAGTCTACGTGGTCGGCAGAGGTGCGTAGAAAACCTTTAATTCAGGAATCGAACAGTAGATTTGCCCTAACATGGCTGTAGGTGCGAATTTCGCACTAAGGAGGGAAAGTCCAGCATTTCAGTATATATGCCCGTCTCCCCCAACTCACATATCAGTCGCTACAGAAAGATTTTTGAAATATATCTAGCTCGCTATTAGTCTGCCATATTACAATTGGATTACTTAAAGACGTGGAGATATTCAATTTTTTCCTGTGCTGCGGTAAATACGAGTATATATACTGAAGCACATTAAAAACGCACCACCTGTATAATCCAGGAACAGAGTGTGAAATGTAAATATAAGTGTTTACAAGTTTACATATTTGGAATTTTTATTCATTTTCCTATGAATCCATACTGGTCATTAATTTGTACATTTGATTGTTATGAAATTCATTGCATTCTGTGCAGGCAAGGGAGAAAACCAAAAATGCAACCAATAAAAAAATTCACTCACACTATCCTCAGTATCTTGTATGTCCACCGTGTGCTTGCAAACAAGCTTGGCAGCGGCTCCGCATGGAACGCACAAGTCTTTGAAGAAAATTCCGGGGAATCAAGTCCCATTCACGTGTAAAAGCAACTTCGAGCTGTTGCAGATTAACTGGAGAACCTTGCCTGTAGACTCTGCGTCCAAGCTCTTCCCACAGATGTTCTATAGGGGACATGTCTGGTGATAGGGCAGGCCAATCAATCGTCACAATGTTCTGCTGCTGTAGATATTGCTGCGTAATGCATGCGGTGTGCGCACGTGCGTTATCCTGCTGGAGAAGCTGCAAGTCTGGATAATTTGTGAACGCAGGAGCAACCAATGCATCCACAACCTCATCTCGATATGTCACAGCATTAACTTTTCCACGGAAGACGTGAAGAGGCAAGCGATGGTGGAAACTGAATCCCCCCCAAATTGTGAATACTGCCACCTCCAAATCGGTTGTGCTGACGAACACAGCAATCTGCAAAGCGCGTTCCACACCGTCGCCAAATCTGCATACGTCCGTCAGCAAAAGATATGTTGAATCTGCTCTCGTCTGTGAATAGGACTGCATTCCCCCTGCAGTCTAGTCCATCTGACATGTTGCTCTGCCCATTGCAGGCGCTGCTGACGATGTCTGTGAGTCAAGTTTGGCCCAACATAAGGTCGTCTTGCAGTAAGACCTGTATCTCTGAGTCGTCGTATGACTGTCATTCGAGAGACTTGCCCACGTCTACCCACTATTGCTCTTGCTGTTTGACTTGCCGGGAGAGAACGATTCCTTAGGTGACTCAGCACAATATGACGATCTTGCGCAGGGGTAGTAACTCGTGGTTGGCCACTCCAAAGTCTATCTCGGGCACTGCCAAATGGTTCCGTAACGTTCATTGAGACGTACAATAGTGCTGTGGTGGCAATTCATCCTTCTGGCAATGGCTCGCGAGCTCATTCCGGTCTCCAACATACTAATGGCTCGTTGGCGGTCGTTTTAAGATAGTCGTGGCATTTCAAGCACATGTACTGGGTGTTTTGTCTCAACGGCCTTTTTATACCGAGTATACTGCCACAACGTGTACACATTTTCAGGGTCATAGCTGTTGGGAATCGTTTTGCACGTGTAACTTTCATTGTTTTCATGTAGTCTGTACACAAACCCGTGGGTTGAATCATGCACTTTCCATTCCAGCAGCCATTCGCTCTCTACCTCATGACAAACACGGGAAAATCCATTCCCACACTTTTTTCCCAGCTTCTCGGCATCAGTATATATAATAGTGGTGCGTTTTTAATGTGCTTCAGTATACAAGGTCTGTCCGGAAAGTAATGCGACTGATTTTCTTGGGCCAATCAGAAGGGCCGGGTGGCGGAGTCTCCAGGCGTGACGGTAGGTGGGGGATGTTAGGTAAACGATAGATTTCTCGTCAGTTGGCTCTGAGCTTTTACAGAGTGCGGATCGCTTGCGAAGTGGACAGCTGTTTGAGCGTCGCGTAACGGTCAAAATGCAGAGGAATGTCGAGCAGCGATACGCGATAAAGTTTTGTGTAAAACTTGAAAAATCCGCGACCGAGACGCTTGCTATGATACAGAAAGCCTACGGGAAGGATGCTTTATCGAAAGCACAAGTGTTTCGGTGGCAGAGCTCTGAGTGGCACACTACCGAGTCTCCTCGACCAAAGAAGGTTCGAATGAGCAAATCGAAGATGAAATGGATGCTCATTGTCTTTTTTTACTCTGAAGGTGTTGTCCATAAGGAGTTTGTACCACCTGGACAAACGGTCAGCGCTGCATTTTACGTGGACGTGCTTAAACGGCTGAAGAACAGAGTCGCGCGCGTCCGCCCGGAGATTGCCAACACCTGGGTTATTCACCACGACAATGCGCCGGCTCATGCGTCCCTGTTAGTGAGAGAGTTTCTGGCGAAACAAACCATGGCAACGCTGCCTCAACCTCCCTACAGCCCGGACTTGGCCCCGGCTGACTTCTTTTTGTTTCCCCGGCTCAAATCCAGCTTGAAAGGACACCATTTTGGGACTGTTAAAAACGTGCAAGCTGCCGTGACGAGTGCTTTGAAAGAGATCCCCGTTCAAGACTTCCAGTCGAGCTACGTCGCGTGGCAGAACCGCTGGCAACGGTGTATTGATGCTCAAGGATGTTATTTAGAAGAATTTTAAGTGTATGTAAGCATGTCTTGAAATAAACCAATTTTATGGAATCAGTCTCATTACTTTCTGGACACACCTTGTATATTAGCATTTAAGGGATTTAAGCGTGTTAAAGTTTTTTTCATTTATATCTCACTGGGATTTTCTGTGTTAATTGATGGCGTATTAAATACCATATAGCTAATTTTTCCAGCTGTAAACGTAAATTTAATTACTCGCTATTCCCCAGTAAGAGATGCTTTAATTAATTATAAGACGCTAGGAGATTGATAATAGACAGACATAAATTTACTTCTATTCATTATGTGTAATTTTGTAAATGACTAAGTGTCTATATCACGTGTTAAAAGCGATAAGATAAGCTAGACCCTTGTGTTTTAAAATATAATTTAATAACGGAGTGGTTAAAGAGGTCTTACCTAAACGCGTGTTAGATTAAGATTTATAATATTGTTAAAATTGTTTGTATTTCTTCCTAAAAATCTAGGCTGATCATAACCCTGCGATCTAGCGGTCTTATGGTCTTACGGCCTTATGTTCTTAAAAAAACATCCAAAGATTATTGTTGTTGAATCTTCGTGTTGTGACCCTGTGCGGTCCACCTTCTCCATCCATGAGAGTGGTTAAAAACAAGAACACTAACAATAAATTTTAAATTATAACTGGAACAGAACATTACCAGAAATTCTTCCATATATAAATATTACTAGCCTGCTGTGGCAAAATTTATATCACTATTTTCTAACAACTTACTGGTCATACTCGGCCATCACCTTAGAGAACAGCCGATGAGTATCATTCTCTAAAAATTTCATCACGTCACAGAGTGTCTCAGCCTCCAGCGGCTAGACAACATCGGATCCATATATACATATTTATTCCGATGACGGTGCCACCACATAGAAAACTTATCCAAACAACTAACTGCAGTGAAAAGAGGAATATCCAGGAAAATAATTAACGCATCAACTTCAGCGACTCCCGGTAAATAACCGTCAGCAAAACCGGATAGTCTGGGGCTGAACTTGACAAAGAATATGACTGAATAGTCTTAGTACCTGTTAGAGTTTAATTCCATGGAATGCCTGCTACAACTACTGGGTAAGCAAATCTGAAAGTGGAGACTGTATGTGTGTGAATTGAATGAACGGAGAAAGAAACTTATTTCTTTTGTTACCATCGGTATACGTATGTTTTTTTTTCTTTTCTCTCACTAATCTGAGTAGTCACGGGATTGATTACATTAGGAACCTGTTCTTTTCCCTTACTGACTATTTCATACCATTATTGTTAAAAATTGATCTTTGGGTTAATTACTTCTGTTAGGGTCTTCTTTGTTTTTTCCTTTACCAGAGGGAGGGCCTATTGAGATATTTTTAAAAATCTTGTCTGTAAACTATATTTTATTGATGTAAATGCTTAATGTTGTGATTTTCTATTGATAACAAACTTAATAAACCTTTTAGTTATCGTGTTGGTTAACCCCTGCCCATTATATGTTATCCGTAGTTTGTTTTCACGTTTGTGTCTATATATATATATATATATATATATATATATATATCTATATATATATATATATATATATATATATATATATATATATATATATATATATATATATATTGTTGGGAGTAGAAAATGCATTAGTTTTAACGCCGAGTTTGGCACTTTGCCACTTCACCCAAATAGCCACTCTATGTCACGTGATGAGACTGGCTGGGGAAGTTTTGCTAACAAGGCAGGTAAAAAAACGAGAGAGAGTTTAGCAGCGCGAAGCGGGCATTGAGTGACCAGCAGTTAGGCGGCACAGATGTGTGTGTGGGCATGTGTGGATAACCCTAATGTATATTCCTGTTTTACATGGAAGTATTATAATGTATGGCATATTTAACATTCATAATTGTTCATGCAACTGAGTGACTTTTATTATTATTATTAATATTGATTGTGTTCTTATTGGCTGACCACATCAATGGGTCTAATGTGAAGTTCGTTGTAATGTGTATTAAAGTTACAGAACCGTCACTCAGTTATTATGACTTTCATTGGAGAAAGAGATGTGTGCACAAAGTAAGTTAATACTAAGAATTAATGTTTATTCGCCAGGCACATAAAGAGAGAACCCTGGACATCACATTCCTTTCTATATGGGATACAAACAAACAGTCGTGCAAACGCAAAAGGCAGGAATAAGCACGAAATAAAATAACCACACACCCCTCAATAGATGGGATTTAACAGATGGGAAGCCAAGCCTGTGCCTCGCAATGTTTAATGCCTGAATTAATTATGTGCACCAAGTTTATTTAAAATGCATTTGCATCAATTGAACTATAATATGAGTGAACATAAAACAGGAGTTCAGATGCACTTTTAAGGCAACGTGTTTTAAGCTATTTTGAAGTGCTGCGCTGTATAACAATGACTTTTTCTTCGTGTATATGAAATATCTTGCAAACGATCCTTTTTGCAAAAACTACGGTGAAACCAGCTTTCGCGCATATGAACTTCCAGTACAAAGCGAAACTTTTCGACGCACTGCGGCAAATTAGCCACGCCCCGTGACCTTTAACGGCAGCAGGAATTTACGTCAACAAACACGCGTGATTTCTGTTGATGGAAGATTTTAAAGACGAACGGAGGACCTTTTTTTTCGAAAAACATTGAAGGCTTTCAGGGACCATACGTGTACTAACATTTATAAATCTATAAAAGAAACTTTGCGGACCTTATTATTAAGAAATAACTAAAACAGTTCGACCAGACGACATATTATAAAACAAGTTTTCAGAACTATAGTTTCTATTTTGGATTAGTGTTCCTGATTCATGCGAGACAGTGTAAACTAAATTACGCCGTGTTCAGACCAAAACACTTTAGTCTGCATTTTACGATACGTTTAGCTGCATTTTAAAAGCTTCTTTAAAGCCTCTTGTGCTTTCACAGCGTGCTCCATCTTTGCTATTTTTTTTCTATTCTATATGTTCAGTGTTGCCAATTTTTTTTTTTTTAGGTATCTTTTTTTTCATTCATCTTCGGAAGTATGATGAAAGGTGATTTTCTATAGGTTTATGTGAGGTTTGCATTGAAGGAATTTTAGCGCTTTGACGCATTCATACTGATAGTCCTTTTTTGCATTGCGAACATTTCATTTTTGTTTAGATGTGCCGTTAGGTATCACGTTTTGTTATTGTTTCGTATATATGTCTCACATTGTCAGTTGTTGTAATAGTGCTTTCTATACCTTCTTCTCCTTAGTTGTTATTGTGACAGTTGTTTCGTTTTACTTGTGAATTATTTGTAGTGTCTAATAATAATTATTTTTTTTACATGTTAATATAGAATATTGTTTTTGTTGTCTTATTTTGGTTAATTTTTATTTGTTTTTGTGTGTGTTGTATTTGAAAATATACCATCATCATTGTCATTGACATCATTGCCTTCATCTTTTCATTGTACATTTGTCTGGACCCATTGATATATATGGCATAATTTTGCATATTTTTTTTTCTTCTTTTAATTATAACATGTATTGAGCACTGCAGTGTTCATTAACAATATCACCATAATTTAACACATTCTAATTATGTCCTTGGTGGGTTTGTACGACTTACATAGGTATTGAGTTTTGTATTGTTCATCATTATACATATCACTATATTTTGAACAGAAAGTAGTTTATGGGAGAAAACCATGTCTTCGTTTCAGGACTTTATAGACATTGGGATTAAATTTAATAAATCAGGAGCAGAACTAGAGGCGTTTGCTACTGCACAGTTTGACAGCTATAATGCAAGAATTGAAAGACAGAATGAACGTGAATTAAAACGTCTTCAGCTAGAACTTGATGAGAAGAAAAAGACACAAGATTTGGAGAAGGACAAGTTAGAACAAATGGAGAGAATGAAGATGGAAAAGAAAGAAAAAGATCTTGCACAAGCTCTTGCGCTAGAAAAACTAAAGATTGACGCTGAGCAAGAAAAACTAAAGATTGACGCTGAGCAAGAAAAATTAAGATTAGCTGCTGCAACTGCTCAGAAAGCAACTGATTTGGAGATAGAGAAATTGCGTATTCAGAAAGATATAGATGTTGCTGTCGCCCTAAGAAAAGTGGAGTTGGACGCTCCAAACACATCATCTAGTACACCTGTGACCACAAACCTGATGCGATTGCCAAATTTCAACCAAAAAATTGACTGCATCGATAGTTTCTTACAACGTTTTGAGCTCAAGGTCAGCGCGTTGAAGATCCCCAAGGGTCAATGGAGTGCAACATTATGCGATTTTTTAACAGCGGACGCTCTACAGGCTTATTTTGCTCTGGACAGCGGTAGTAGAGAAGACTACGATGTTGTCAAGGAGACATTGCTACGTAAATTTCAGCTTACAGAAGCAGGATTCCGTGATAAATTTCATTCCTGTCTACCTAGCAGTAAAGCTGACTTTGGAGAATTTATCTCATTAATAAAATTATATTCGAAAAGATGGATAGAATTGTCCGGAATTGATAAGACCTTCACTGGCTTACTTGATCTAATGTTACGTGACAAGGTGTTGTCGGCATGTAGCACCGATCTTGCCTCATTTTTTCAAGAAAGAAAACCAAAAGACCTTGAGGCAATGGAGATACTTGGGAGACAATATATGACAGCTCACCCAGATAAAGAGGTTCACAAACCAACTATAAAGGACGCACTCCCAGTATGTGTGGCTCGTCATGACTTTAGAGATGGTGGTCATAGACCTCGATCACAGAGTGTGGACAGCAGAGTAAGGCAAAGCTATAGATCCAACTACCGAGGAAAATATAACTTCCCAAGGCAGAGGTCACCATCTAACTTCCCACAGAGGCGAGACTATGGTTATTCAAACCAAAGTCAGTGGAGGCAGAATTCTAGCCGTAATGAGGAAATGCATGACAAACGGATGGATCATAGACCCACACAAGACAATGCATCCTACAGTGGTAATAGGAATAGTGGCAGATGTTGGTCATGCGCTAGGAATAGACCTTATAAGAAATATTATGGAAACAGCACTAACAAACACTGTGGGCATAATGACAATAGCAATCATGAGAAGGGTAATGCATGTGTAACTGCAAAGAAGAATGATGAGAAGGGAGCCGACCATGCCAGTGCATGAACATAAATAACACATAAGGAAGGGAAACCCGAGGCCTGTAAACAGTAAATTAATATTAGACAAACATAAAGGTATGTTTTCAGGCACTCGTAAGAAATAAAGAAGTAGAACACTTGGACAACAGAAAAACAACAGACGTGAGTGGCTTACCCAGGGTTCGAACCCCGTACCTTCCGTACGACAACCCCGCCTAGCTATCAAGCGAATCACACTGACCCCACGGCCAGCTAGGCATCCCCAAAAAAGATGCTTTACTGGCTATTTATCAGTAAGAAACACAAGATAACACCGGAAGTATACAGTGGGCAACTCAGCCCCTTAATGACGCAATCACTTCTGTTGTTCCCCTATTAACAGTATGTGTCAGTCCAAACAAGACAAAGACCTTGATACTGGGTCCAGTAAATAGTAGAAGACTAAAGGACAATAGTATAGAACAGTGGGTAGGTTTCTGGTATTGTATGAACATAAATAACACATAAGGAAGGGAAACCCGAGGCCTGTAAACAGTAAATTAATATTAGACAAACATAAAGGTATGTTTTCAGGCACTCGTAAGAAATAAAGAAGTAGAACACTTGGACAACAGAAAAAACAACAGACGTGAGTGGCTTACCCAGGGTTCGAACCCCGTACCTTCCGTACGACAACTCCGCCTAGCTATCAAGCGAATCACACTGACCCCACGGCCAGCTAGGCATCCCCAAAAAAAAGATGCTTTACTGGCTATTTATCAGTAAGAAACACAAGATAACACCGGAAGTATACAGTGGGCAACTCAGCCCCTTAATGACGCAATCACTTCTGTTGTTCCCCTATTAACAGTATGTGTCAGTCCAAACAAGACAAAGACCTTGATACTGGGTCCAGTAAATAGTAGAAGACTAAAGGACAATAGTATAGAACAGTGGGTAGGTTTCTGGTATTGTATGAACATAAATAACACATAAGGAAGGGAAACCCGAGGCCTGTAAACAGTAAATTAATATTAGACAAACATAAAGGTATGTTTTCAGGCACTCGTAAGAAATAAAGAAGTAGAACACTTGGACAACAGAAAAACAACAGACGTGAGTGGCTTACCCAGGGTTCGAACCCCGTACCTTCCGTACGACAACTCCGCCTAGCTATCAAGCGAATCACACTGACCCCACGGCCAGCTAGGCATCCCCAAAAAAAAAGATGCTTTACTGGCTATTTATCAGTAAGAAACACAAGATAACACCGGAAGTATACAGTGGGCAACTCAGCCCCTTAATGACGCAATCACTTCTGTTGTTCCCCTATTAACAGTATGTGTCAGTCCAAACAAGACAAAGACCTTGATACTGGGTCCAGTAAATAGTAGAAGACTAAAGGACAATAGTATAGAACAGTGGGTAGGTTTCTGGTATTGTATGAACATAAATAACACATAAGGAAGGGAAACCCGAGGCCTGTAAACAGTAAATTAATATTAGACAAACATAAAGGTATGTTTTCAGGCACTCGTAAGAAATAAAGAAGTAGAACACTTGGACAACAGAAAAACAACAGACGTGATTGGCTTACCCAGGGTTCGAACCCCGTACCTTCCGTACGACAACTCCGCCTAGCTATCAAGCGAATCACACTGACCCCACGGCCAGCTAGGCATCCCCAAAAAAAGATGCTTTACTGGCTATTTATCAGTAAGAAACACAAGATAACACCGGAAGTATACAGTGGGCAACTCAGCCCCTTAATGACGCAATCACTTCTGTTGTTCCCCTATTAACAGTATGTGTCAGTCCAAACAAGACAAAGACCTTGATACTGGGTCCAGTAAATAGTAGAAGACTAAAGGACAATAGTATAGAACAGTGGGTAGGTTTCTGGTATTGTATGAACATAAATAACACATAAGGAAGGGAAACCCGAGGCCTGTAAACAGTAAATTAATATTAGACAAACATAAAGGTATGTTTTCAGGCACTCGTAAGAAATAAAGAAGTAGAACACTTGGACAACAGAAAAACAACAGACGTGAGTGGCTTACCCAGGGTTCGAACCCCGTACCTCCGTACGACAACTCCGCCTAGCTATCAAGCGAATCACACTGACCCCACGGCCAGCTAGGCATCCCCAAAAAAAGATGCTTTACTGGCTATTTATCAGTAAGAAACACAAGATAACACCGGAAGTATACAGTGGGCAACTCAGCCCCTTAATGACGCAATCACTTCTGTTGTTCTCCTATTAACAGTATGTGTCAGTCCAAACAAGACAAAGACCTTGATACTGGGTCCAGTAAATAGTAGAAGACTAAAGGACAATAGTATAGAACAGTGGGTAGGTTTCTGGTATTGTATGAACATAAATAACACATAAGGAAGGGAAACCCGAGGCCTGTAAACAGTAAATTAATATTAGACAAACATAAAGGTATGTTTTCAGGCACTCGTAAGAAATAAAGAAGTAGAACACTTGGACAACAGAAAAACAACAGACGTGAGTGGCTTACCCAGGGTTCGAACCCCGTACCTTCCGTACGACAACTCCGCCTAGCTATCAAGCGAATCACACTGACCCCACGGCCAGCTAGGCATCCCCAAAAAAAAGATGCTTTACTGGCTATTTATCAGTAAGAAACACAAGATAACACCGGAAGTATACAGTGGGCAACTCAGCCCCTTAATGACGCAATCACTTCTGTTGTTCTCCTATTAACAGTATGTGTCAGTCCAAACAAGACAAAGACCTTGATACTGGGTCCAGTAAATAGTAGAAGACTAAAGGACAATAGTATAGAACAGTGGGTAGGTTTCTGGTATTGTATGAACATAAATAACACATAAGGAAGGGAAACCCGAGGCCTGTAACAGTAAATTAATATTAGACAAACATAAAGGTATGTTTTCAGGCACTCGTAAGAAATAAAGAAGTAGAACACTTGGACAACAGAAAAACAACAGACGTGAGTGGCTTACCCAGGGTTCGAACCCCGTACCTTCCGTACGACAACTCCGCCTAGCTATCAAGCGAATCACACTGACCCCACGGCCAGCTAGGCATCCCCAAAAAAAGATGCTTTACTGGCTATTTATCAGTAAGAAACACAAGATAACACCGGAAGTATACAGTGGGCAACTCAGCCCCTTAATGACGCAATCACTTCTGTTGTTCTCCTATTAACAGTATGTGTCAGTCCAAACAAGACAAAGACCTTGATACTGGGTCCAGTAAATAGTAGAAGACTAAAGGACAATAGTATAGAACAGTGGGTAGGTTTCTGGTATTGTATGAACATAAATAACACATAAGGAAGGGAAACCCGAGGCCTGTAAACAGTAAATTAATATTAGACAAACATAAAGGTATGTTTTCAGGCACTCGTAAGAAATAAAGAAGTAGAACACTTGGACAACAGAAAAACAACAGACGTGAGTGGCTTACCCAGGGTTCGAACCCCGTACCTTCCGTACGACAACTCCGCCTAGCTATCAAGCGAATCACACTGACCCCACGGCCAGCTAGGCATCCCCAAAAAAAGATGCTTTACTGGCTATTTATCAGTAAGAAACACAAGATAACACCGGAAGTATACAGTGGGCAACTCAGCCCCTTAATGACGCAATCACTTCTGTTGTTCCCCTATTAACAGTATGTGTCAGTCCAAACAAGACAAAGACCTTGATACTGGGTCCAGTAAATAGTAGAAGACTAAAGGACAATAGTATAGAACAGTGGGTAGGTTTCTGGTATTGTATGAACATAAATAACACATAAGGAAGGGAAACCCGAGGCCTGTAAACAGTAAATTAATATTAGACAAACATAAAGGTATGTTTTCAGGCACTCGTAAGAAATAAAGAAGTAGAACACTTGGACAACAGAAAAACAACAGACGTGAGTGGCTTACCCAGGGTTCGAACCCCGTACCTTCCGTACGACAACTCCGCCTAGCTATCAAGCGAATCACACTGACCCCACGGCCAGCTAGGCATCCCCAAAAAAAGATGCTTTACTGGCTATTTATCAGTAAGAAACACAAGATAACACCGGAAGTATACAGTGGGCAACTCAGCCCCTTAATGACGCAATCACTTCTGTTGTTCCCTATTAACAGTATGTGTCAGTCCAAACAAGACAAAGACCTTGATACTGGGTCCAGTAAATAGTAGAAGACTAAAGGACAATAGTATAGAACAGTGGGTAGGTTTCTGGTATTGTATGAACATAAATAACACATAAGGAAGGGAAACCCGAGGCCTGTAAACAGTAAATTAATATTAGACAAACATAAAGGTATGTTTTCAGGCACTCGTAAGAAATAAAGAAGTAGAACACTTGGACAACAGAAAAACAACAGACGTGAGTGGCTTACCCAGGGTTCGAACCCCGTACCTTCCGTACGACAACTCCGCCTAGCTATCAAGCGAATCACACTGACCCCACGGCCAGCTAGGCATCCCCAAAAAAAGATGCTTTACTGGCTATTTATCAGTAAGAAACACAAGATAACACCGGAAGTATACAGTGGGCAACTCAGCCCCTTAATGACGCAATCACTTCTGTTGTTCCCCTATTAACAGTATGTGTCAGTCCAAACAAGACAAAGACCTTGATACTGGGTCCAGTAAATAGTAGAAGACTAAAGGACAATAGTATAGAACAGTGGGTAGGTTTCTGGTATTGTATGAACATAAATAACACATAAGGAAGGGAAACCCGAGGCCTGTAAACAGTAAATTAATATTAGACAAACATAAAGGTATGTTTTCAGGCACTCGTAAGAAATAAAGAAGTAGAACACTTGGACAACAGAAAAACAACAGACGTGAGTGGCTTACCCAGGGTTCGAACCCCGTACCTTCCGTACGACAACTCCGCCTAGCTATCAAGCGAATCACACTGACCCCGCGGCCAGCTAGGCATCCCCAAAAAAAGATGCTTTACTGGCTATTTATCAGTAAGAAACACAAGATAACACCGGAAGTATACAGTGGGCAACTCAGCCCCTTAATGACGCAATCACTTCTGTTGTTCCCCTATTAACAGTATGTGTCAGTCCAAACAAGACAAAGACCTTGATACTGGGTCCAGTAAATAGTAGAAGACTAAAGGACAATAGTATAGAACAGTGGGTAGGTTTCTGGTATTGTATGAACATAAATAACACATAAGGAAGGGAAACCCGAGGCCTGTAAACAGTAAATTAATATTAGACAAACATAAAGGTATGTTTTCAGGCACTCGTAAGAAATAAAGAAGTAGAACACTTGGAATGTGTTGTCTAATATTAATTTAATGCCAGTGCATGTATTGTTAGCTCACTTAATGATGAAAATTGTTATGGATGCAAATCTTTATTCCAACCTGGTTCACAGCCCAGATTGATCTGCGGGCATGCTCTACCTGCTATGTCATCTTGTGAGAACGTGGGACGCCTCACGTTATATACTGGTTTTCTGTATAACAGGCATGTAAGTGTCCTTCGTGATTCTGGCTGTACCACTGTCGGAGTCTGTAGATTGCTAATTGATGAATCTGCCTTTACTGGTAAAACAGTGAAGTGCATAACATTTGGTGGGAGTATAGAGTGTTACCCAGGGGCAGAAATAGATATTGCCACACCCTTCTTTACAGGTAATGTAAGGGCATGTGTACTTGATGAACCAGTATCAGACATTATCCTTGGTAATATACCAGGTATTAAGGATTGCTCCCCAGAGGAGATACATAAATGGGTTGAATCTCACCCAATGTTGGCTAACGCTGTGGTCACTAGGGCCCAGCATGCCGCTGAATCCAAGGCAGAGCCAGCTATACCATTTAGTGAGAGAGCAACTCTTCAGAATGTTCAGAATGTTTCCCCCCAGTCGTTCGCGACCAAACAGCGCGAAGATGTTACTTTGCAACCATTGTTTGCTCTAACAGAGAGCAAGCATGTGAAGAAGACAAAAACTTCACGTTATTGGTTTGAATTTAAAAACTCAGTACTGACTAGATGCTTTGACAACTATGTTTTAGTCAGGAGACAGGTAGTTATTCCAAAGATTTTTAGACCTATTGTATTGAATACTGCCCATGACTCGCTTTTAGCTGGTCATATGGGGATTAAGCGTACTCTGTTTCGTGTCACCTCAAATTTTTTATTGGCCCTGTGTTAACAAAGATGTAAAGCTATACTGCAGGTCATGTACAACTTGTCAAAAGGTAGCACGTAGGGGCAAGCACCACGCTGCACCCTTACAAGTCACTGATGTGCCATTACGGCCTTTCACCAAGATTGCAATTGACATAGTTGGTCCTATGTCAGTCATGTCAGATAGAGGATATCGATATATCCTAACGTGTATAGACTTATGTACACGTTGGCCGGAGGCCATACCATTGAAGACTATCACCTCAGCAGCTGTCTCTGATGCTTTATTTGTTATTTTTTGTCGCATAGGATTTCCTGATGAAATCTTATCAGATCGTGGTACTCAATTTATGTCTCAAATGATGAAAGATATTGAGAAACATGTTAGCAATTAAGCATTCGTTCACAAGCCCATACCATCCGGAAAGCAATGGCGTTTGCGAGCGTTTCAATGGCTCGTTGAAGCAGATGTTAGGCAAAGTCACCGAGACATGTCCTCGTGACTGGGACCGAATGTTACCAGCAGTCTTATTTGCTTACAGAGAAGTGCCCCATGAGAGCACTGGCTTTTCGCCATTTGAGTTGGTATATGGTGCCAACCCTAGAGGTCCTATGCACATACTCAATGATTTGTTGTTGGGATCAGTGGAGGATGTTACTGTCCGCACCAGCTATGAACTGGTCATTGATCTCAGACAACGCCTTGTAGATGCATGTACTTATGCATCAGGTATGATACGTAATGCTTCACGGAGGTCGAGAGTGCGCTGCAACCAATCTCGAAAATTACGTTCGTTCCTACCAGGAGAACAAGTATGGCTACTTCTTCCAACCAAGGAAAATAAACTGCTAATTTCCTGGCAGGGCCCTTTTAAGGTGGTTGAGAAGAAAACTGATGTAGATTATGCCATTGACATAAGGGGCAAAGTTAAAACATTTCACATTAATATGTTAAAATTGTATGTGGAACGCCCTGCAGAGTTAGAACCTAACTTAGACAGTATTTCTGATGAACCAGTTCGACAGACTTTGTCAGCTGTTGTGGAATCTGATGATTCTACAGCGAGCGATATTTCTTTTAATTTTCCTCTGCTGCCTTTAACATCTTCCGAATCTTGGAGAGATGTAACTGTATCAGGTGATTTAGATTCTAGTTATCGAGAACAGGCTCTTGCTGTTTTAGAATCTTTCTCTGATGTGCTGACTGAACTTCCAGGTCGCACTGATGTTCTCTCTCATGATATTACATTGACTGACGATCACCCTATCAAACTCAGACCGTATACTATACCCTTACACTACAGATCTCAGGTGGATAGTGAACTTAAGGATATGCTACGCATGGGCATCATTTCTCCTTCTGAATCATCCTATTCTTTTCCTATGGTTCTAGTTAGAAAGAAGGACAAATCTCTTCGCATCTGCATTGATTTTAGACGTCTTAACAGTGTCACTCTCACAGATGCCGAGCCTATGCCTGTTTTGGAGGATCTCTTATCACAACTATCCCAGGCTACATACTTTAGCAAACTAGATCTATCCAAGGGATATTGGCAGATCCCTTTAACTGAAAAAGCCAAACCACTAACCGCATTTATGACTCCATATGGTTTATTCCAATGGAACTATATGTGTTTTGGCCTTGTCAATGCTCCCGCGACTTTTGTGCGCATGATGCGGAGACTCTTAGGAGATAGACCTGATGTCATCACATACATAGACGACATCTGTTTATTCCATAGTTCTTGGCAAGAACATATCACAGGATTAAAATCTTTATTAATGCTACTCAGAAAGCATGGTTTGACAGTTAGACCTTCAAAGGTTCAGATTGGTTGTCGAGAAATTTCATTTCTTGGTCACCGTGTTGGTAACCACATGTTATACCCTGATGAGCACACTGTCAAACGCATATTAGAATTAGATATCCGTCGGACAAAGAAACAGGTTAGGAGCATGTTAGGACTCATTAACTTCTATCACAAGTTCATTCCGAACTTTTCATCTATTTCTTCTGTCCTGTCATCTTTGACTAAAAAGGGAGCTCCTAATAAAATTGTTTGGTCCGATACTTGCAGTGGAGCTTTGAACAAAATTAAAACTGTATTTTCCAAGGCACCTATTTTGATGTTACCTAATATCACTATGCCATTTCTTCTGAGGACTGATGCTTCTCAGACTGGCATTGGTGGTTGCCTGTTGCAATGGTTCAGTGATACTCCACATCCATGCTTGTATGTAAGCAGAAAGTTGCTACCAGCAGAAACTCGGTATTCCACCAGTGAAAGAGAACTCTTGTCCATCATTTGGTGTATGGGCAAGTTATCACGCTATTTACTTGGCGCACACTTCTACCTCCAGACGGATCACCGTCCACTAACATCCCTAAATCAAAAAACTACGACAAACAGTAGATTACACAGATGGTTCTTGCTTATCCAAGAATATAGATATACAATTATCCCCATCAAGGGATCAGAAAACTTTCTGGCAGACTTATTGTCAAGGAATGTAACTGGAAAGTGAAATTGTTTGTGCCAGATGTTGATATTGTCTGATCTTGTTTTGTTTTTCAGGTGATATACTATTGAAACATTCATGTTATGACTTTAAGTGCATTTTTTGAAAGATTGGATTACATTTTGTCTAAACTGTTTACATATATCTGTTTTCATGTCATTTCGCACTACAATTAATACTTCATATATATTATTCTGAACAGTAGGATTTTTCTTTTCTAATAGATTAATAGTTCTTGGGCTAACTATCCACTGTTCTCAAGCGAAAACCCTTGGTTTCCGCTCGGGAACAGGGGGACAATGTTGGGAGTAGAAAATGCATTAGTTTTAACGCCGAGTTTGGCACTTTGCCACTTCACCCAAATAGCCACTCTATGTCACGTGATGAGACTGGCTGGGGAAGTTTTGCTAACAAGGCAGGTAAAAAAACGAGAGAGAGTTTAGCAGCGTGAAGCGGGCATTGAGTGACCAGCCGTTAGGCGGCACAGATGTGTGTGTGGGCATGTGTGGATAACCCTAATGTATATTCCTGTTTTACATGGAAGTATTATAATGTATGGCATATTTAACATTCATAATTGTTCATGCAACTGAGTGACTTTTATTATTATTATTAATATTGATTGTGTTCTTATTGCCTGACCACATCAATGGGTCTAATGTGAAGTTCGTTGTAATGTGTATTAAAGTTACAGAACCGTCACTCAGTTATTATGACTTTCATTGGAGAAAGAGATGTGTGCACAAAGTAAGTTAATACTAAGAATTAATGTTTATTCGCCAGGCACATAAAGAGAGAACCCTGGACATCACATTCCTTTCTATATGGGATACAAACAAACAGTCGTGCAAACGCAAAAGGCAGGAATAAGCACGAAATAAAATAACCACACACCCCTCAATAGAGGGTCTTAACATATATATGTATGTATGTATGTATGTATGTATGTATGTATGTATGTATGTATGTATGTATGTATGTATGTATGTATGTATGTATGTATGTATGTATGTATGTATGTATGTATGTATGTATGTATGTATGTATGTATGTATGTATGTATGTATGTATGTATGTATGTATGTATGTATGTATGTATGTATGTATGTATGTATGTATGTATGTATGTATGTATGTATGTATGTATGTATGTATGTATGTATGTATGTATGTATGTATGTACGTACGTATGTATGTATGTACGTATGTACGTACGTACGTACGTACGTACACGTACGTACGTACGTACACGTACGTACGTACGTACACGTACGTACGTACGTACATATATATATATATATATATATATATATATATATATATATATATATATATATATATATATATATATATATATATATATATATTTGTCACAAAATTGTGTGTACATGAGTGTAGGGTAACTTGTATTTTTGTACAAGGAGAGAAAGTGCGTCTGATTTAAATATAGTCGTAAAGATAGGCTGGATTAGAGCAATTATTCAATCCAGAGACTGTTCTTTCTCTTACACTATCACCCTCGTGAAAAAGAAAACTATTTCTTACGCCTTACTCTCACATAGTTAACACTAGCACCTTTGCTCGGACGGGACCCTAAATATCCCAGACCTATCTTATCAAAAAATGCGACAGTAATGCAGGAATTTTCCATGAGAGGGTAGGGGGGAAATACCCCTACCAATATACGCAAGTTGCTTGCTATTGGTTTGGCATTTGATATGTTAAAATACAACATTTCTGACTGGAGCCTTGTCATATAGCAGCAATGTGGATGCGTGAGCCCAATGTTGCCTTAAAATCTAACGCCTTTTGAGTCTATGGCACTGATAAATTCAACTCGTCCAGACGACAGTCAGGCAAGCCAGAATAAGGAATAGAATCAGGATTCTACTTTAAAGGACCGGACAACGTGTTTGAGCATCTTGTGGACTTTCACCATAAAAAACTCTACCTTTATTAATGCGGAAAGCCTGGAATCATAGGAACCTGAACACTAAGTCATAGTGGGATTTTATTGTAAAGTAATTCCCCAGACCACGTGTAAGAGGCATCTTAACTAAGATGCAAAAACTATTTCTCTGAGTCAGAAGTCTATATTTCCCAAAAAGATGTTTGAGTCGGTGGTACCTATTGGTGGTACTGTCTATGGAACAAGTGTGTAGTATAAGTGGCCTTCAGTCAAAGCTAGATACCAACATCAGACGCGTCTTAAACACGCTGGACCAGCTTCGTAATTTCCCCACAATACTACGAGGGAAGTGTTGCGGCCACCAGTGACGATTGTGAACCAGTCTACAATCTGCAAAGAACGAACATCGGCTAAAGCAGAAACCAACCGACATCTTACTGGCAGCTAAGTACCCACTTAAAGCTGCCAAGTGAACTCTAATAACGAAATTCTCTAAACAATTCAAACCATCACATGTGATGAGTTTGTAAAGGAATAATTAATATATCACATCCCCACCCCTTTATTTATTTTGCATTTTTAGCTATAATTGATTCAATTTTTTATTTGTATATATACAAATTTATAGTTGATTTAATCATTTTGAGTGAACTGCATCCGTATGTCTCAGTCATTTAAAATAAAAAATACAGAGCTATTAAAGTAATATTTTACTGATTTAAATCAGTTTGGGGCTATCAAAACGAGCGAAATTCTTACTCCTCATAGAAGGTCAGGGAAAAATGAATGTTTACACAGCCTGGATTCTATCAGCCGTAGTACTTGATTTCTTAAATTCCCATGAGGCTCCTTAGAATGTAAGCATCATTCTTCAACTCAAATCTCTGCCAAGAGTAATCTTGAGCAAAGGGTAGATACTTTTGAAGATTCTCAGTAGTTACTCTTAATTTTGGCCCTTGTTGGACCATCACTGCAGAGCAAGGGAGTAATCCCTTGACACCTTTGTACTTTGGGTAGTTGTCGCGGATATTCTCCCTTGATCTGTCGTAGTGGTCCACGAATGGCCAGACAATTCGAGTAAAATGGTGAGTTTTCTTCCAAAGGTAACAACCTTCGCTGAAGATTACTCTTGGCAGTGATATAAATAGAAGGGTTATGCTAATATTTCAGAGTCTCAACAGGGATTTTAGGATGGCAATTATAAAAATTGAGTTCTCTCGGATCTTATAAAATGTGTATCACCCGCCCACTTTTGTGAGATAGTCATTTGTCACGATGTAGCACTTGACTCATATTTATTGAGCCCCCAGCCGAAAATAATTCAACAAAGTATTATTAAAATGGTAATCTGGTTAGCTCTGTATATATATAGTTTTTAAAATGAGTCATACAGGTGCAGACATCAACTTTCAATCAACCAAGTTATAAAGTCCACCTAAGGATTTATATTTACATATATAAACAGAAGTACATTTGTTTATGAAATTATTTGGAATACAAGGTTAATGTCGTGGATCAATTATCAGATAGGTAATAGATGTTTATAGCCCTGTCTGAGCAGAGGTGATAGTGATGACAATGTGAAAGTAAGGGGAAAAGATATAGTTTTTATCACGAGGATGATCGTGTAAGAGAAAGGACAGTCTCTGCATAGAATAATTTATCTAATCCAGCCTATCTGGACGACGATATTTAAATCAGACGCGCTTTCTCTCCTTGTACGAAATACAAGTTACACTGCAATCACATGCACACAATTCTGTGACAAATACGCACGAACGTGAAAACAAACTATGGATAACATATAATGAATAGGGGTTGACCGACACGATAACTAAAGGTTTAATAAAGTTTATTATCAAAATAGAAAATCACAACATAAATCATATGCATCAAGAGATCATAGTTTACAGACAAAATGGAAATTAATCAAATAGGTTCTCCCCTCTGGTAAAGGAAAAGAAAGGACGATCCCAACAGATGTTAATTAATCCAAAAGATCAAAAGGTAACAATAAGTTATGAAATAGTCAGTATGGGAAAAGAATAGGTTCCAAATGTAATCTATCCCGTGACTAATCCGATTATTGAGATAAAAAAAAAGAGAAGAAACAATATAAGTATATGATGTTATAAGGTTCTTTCTCTGTTCATTCAGTTCACATACACGCAGTGGCCACATTCAGACTATGCTTACCCCAGTAGTTGTCGCAGGCATTCCAAGGAAATACACTAATAAGTAATCATACTATTAAGTGTCAAATTTTAGTTTTGCCAAATCTAGCCCCAGACACTCCGTAGTTGCTTTATGCAAATTTCACAGGAGTCGCTAGAGTCGGTGTTTTAATTTGTCCTGGATACAATAAGTTATCTATGCCTTCAGTTGGTTGGAGTAGGGTTCATGCGTGGTGATCGCCGATATAGGATGAATAGAACATATACAGTTCCTAGGTTGTTTAGCCTCAGGTGGTTGAAACGCTAGGTTAAGTTACACAAATGTTGCTGACACTATAGTTCGCCGCAGCTGGCTGATGAGATTGATATAAATAAATCTGGTAAAAGTTCTGGTCCAGTTAATATTATAATTTAATACTTCTATTCTGCTTTCTCTCATGAAAATAAGGAAAATTGGACCGCACAGGTCACAGCAAGAAGCTCATCAATATTAAATATTCTTGGATGCTTATAATATTATAAGTTCGTATGATCATAAGTTCATATGGCCATAAGAAAAAATAAGCCGTTAGTACTCAGGTTTGATCAGCCTATATTTTAGGAAAAGAACATATAAACGTTTAACAAAATGATCAATATCATATCTAACACGTGTTAAAAATAGGACCTCTACACCACTCCTTTATAAATTAGATTTAAAACACACGTGTCTAGCTTATCCTATCGTTCTTTTAACGCGTGATATGAACACTAGTCATTTATAAAATTACATAAAATGGATAGAAGTAAATAATATATGCCGTCAGCAGACAGTTATTTAATGTATGTACTAGTCAATTTAAAACATCTCTTACTGGGAAATAGCGAGTAATTAAATTTACTTTACGGCTGGAAAATTTAGCTATAAGTTATTTAATTAGCACAGAAAAACTCAGTGAAATATAGTGAAAACTTTAAACACACTAAATCACTTTAAATCTAGTATATAAATTACCGCAATCAGAAAAATTAAACACTCCACGGAATCTATTAATTTTCACTCTGTACGAGAAATCTTAAGATAACGAGCTAGTGAATTCAGATAGATTTCTGGGCAACTGATCATGGCTATCGGAGAGACATGGTATATATTGAAAAATTCCGTTCAATCGTTCTCTAATGCGAAAGTCACACCTACTGCCAGACCCGAGCCAATTTGCCGTTCGATTCTTGAATCAAAGGTAATTTTACCACCTCTTCCGCCTCTGCCGAATATCAGCTACGTAATTACTTCCCTACTGCCATCAATGGTACCTATACCTTGTAGCGGTATGGCAGCTTCCGTACCCTGACAATCCCCAGAGCTATGCCAGTGGGAGTTTTACTCCTGGTAGGTTCAACCAAGCTGGACTGGTCTGTGTGGGTAGGGGTCAGACAAAAGCTGGTACCCTGGTCCTCCAGGTTGGGGATTTTAGCATAGGGCTGACACCCCTGTCTATGTAAAAAAAATAATGAAGTTACGGAAACAACATCAAATGAACAAACTTTGCTGCGGGATGGACATTCGGAGTCTGTGGCTCGTATGACTGTCAGTGGTGAAAGCCGAAAGGAAGCCACTGACATGAAAACGGATGTCCTGACCGCAAAACAGGATACAAGAATAGGATTTTGGAATGTCAGGACAATGTACGAGACAGGTAAACTAAGACAGGTCACGGCAGAAATGAGAAACTATAGGTTACACATCCTGGGGATAAGTGAGAGCAGATGGACAGGGGCAGGAAAAGTTAAAACAGCAACAGGAGAAACAGTACTTTACTCTGGAAGAGAGGATGGACAGCACAGTGAAGGCGTAGCCATTATTCTACAGAAAGGGATAGAAAGGACATTACTGGAATGGAAACCCATCAACAACAGACTGATACGATTGAGATTGAGAGGGAGATTCACCAACACTACAATAATACAATGCTACGCACCAACGAATGATAGCGATGAGGAGGTCAAAGATGAATTCTATCAACAACTGCAGAAAGAAATGGAAGACACACCTAGATATGATCTTGTTATAGTAATGTGAGACCTCAATGCGAAAGTTGGTACACACAATACATATAATGAAAGAACAATGGGGAAATGCGGCAGCGGAACAGCAAACGAAAATGGGGATAAGCTAATAAGTTTCTGTAGCATTAACAACCTGGTCATTGGAGGAACACTTTTCCCACATAAGGAAATTCACAAGTTAACATGGGAATCACCAAATGGTCGGGACAGAAACCAGATAGACCACATCATGGTTAACGGTAGATGGAGACATGCATTACAAAATGTGAAGGTAAGAAGAGGTGCAGATGTGGGAAGTGATCACCATTTAGTAGTAGCAAAACTGAAAGTGAAACTAAGAAGGGCTGGACCAACTGTAACTACACAGAAAAGGTTTGACATCAGCAAATTGAAGGACCCCCTTACCAGAAAAGCTTTTGTGGCCGACATTAAGAAACGATATCAATTTGCCAAAAGCCAGGAAAAGACATTGACTGATGATATAGACCAGAATTTCAACACCATTTCAACAGTATATAAGGAAAGTAGCAAATCATGCTTAGGATTCCAGGAAAGGAAGAAGCAAGACTGGATAACACCAGAAACACTAAACACCATAAAGATGAGAAAGGAAATGAAAAGAAAGAAAACAGAAGCGAAGTCCCCCAGGTTAAAGCAACTATATAGCGAACAGTACAGCCAGCTGGACAGGGAAGTTAAACGCCAAACCCGAGCCAACAAAAGGAATTTCCTAGACGATCTTGCAAAACAGGCAGAAGAGGCAGCACTGAGAAATGAACAAAGCACAGTATACAAAATAACTAAATTCATCAGCGGAAAACAAGGTGCAAACAATATTACATTAGTAAGAGATAAGCAAGGAAATCTCATCAAGACAGCAGAGGGACAGGAAACAAGATGGGCAGAGCACTTCAGAGAAACTCTGAACAAGGAAATACCAGAGACACAATTGAATGTTCCTGAGGCTGAAAACGATCTAGATGTAAATACAGACATTCCACGAAAAGAAGAAATCATCACAGCAATCAAAGGGTTAAAGAACGGTAAAGCTCCGGGCCATGATAACTTAAATGCAGAGCTATTTAAGACAGACCCTGAGCTAGCAGCAGAACTATTAGAACCACTATTTGCACAAGTGTGGAAAACGGGGACAACACCATCAGAGTGGAACAAAGGAATAATTGTCAAATTGCCCAAAAAGGGAGATCTTGCAGACTGCAATAATTGGAGAGGAATCACTCTTCTCTCAGTTCCCAGCAAAATACTAGGCAGGATAATTATACAGAGAATTTCAAAGGCAGAAGACTACAAACTGAGGAAAGAACAAGCAGGATTTAGAAAGAACAGAAGATGTGTAGACCATATATGGACTCTCAGGAACATTATAGAGCAGTGCTCAGAATGGCAAAGACAGCTTTACATAAATTTTGTTGATTTTGAAAAGGCTTTTGACAGCATACATAGGGACAGTTTATGGAAAATACTGAGGGCTTATGGAATTCCAAGCTGCATAGTGGCAATCATAAAAAGCCTCTATGCCAACTTTACGTGTAGTGTTGGGCAGAGCAACCTAACCTTCGAGGTGAAGACAGGAGTAGGACAGGGATGCCCCTTATCAACCACTCTTTTTTTAACAGTCATAGACTGGGTGATGCACCAGACAACAGAGGGCAGTCCAAGAGGAATAAGATGGACTACATTTTCTACATTGGAAGATCTGGAATATGCAGATGACATTGCACTGCTGGCACATTCACATCAACACATCCAGGAAAAAACGGATAGACTTAATACATTTAGCCAGCAGGTGGGCTTGAACATCAATTTAAAGAAGTCTGAGGTCATGACGCTCAATGTGAGCAACCCTGAGCCCATATCAGTAAGGAATCAGCAATTGGTACAGACAGATACCTTCACATACCTAGGAAGCATAGTAACACCAAACGGTGGGGCAGGCAAAGACATCAACATCAGAATGAATAAGGCAAGAACAGCCTTCTTTAGCCTAAATAACATCTGGAAGTCCTCCCAATACAGCACAAGCACAAAATTAAGATTATACCAGAGTTGCGTGCTTTCTGTGCTTCTCTATGGTGCGGAATGCTGGAGAGTCACAGAGAAGGAAATGTCAAAATTGTCCTCTTTTCACACAACATGCCTAAGAAAAAATTCACCGCATCTTTTGGCCGAATACCATCACCAACCAAGATCTGCTTACTCGTAGCAAGCAAGAGGACATGCACACCATCATAGCTGGCAGACGCTGGAGCTGGGTTGGTCATGTCCTCAGAAGAGACCCCAATGCCATCACAAGAACAGCTATGCTTTGGACCCCTGAAGGAAAGCGAAAGAGAGGCCGACCAAAAACAACTTGGCGGAGGACTGTGGAGGCTGAGATGCAAAGAATGAACCAGAGCTGGTGCACTGTACGAAGGATGGCCACCGACCGTGCAAAGTGGAATCAATTTGTTGTTGCCCTACAAGACGCCACTAGGCGTGATGGCCACTGACTGCTTTGACGGTCGGTGGTTAAGGATTGAAGAAGAGAAGAAGAATTACTTCCCTGAAAGTTTTACAATCCAAGGTCCGTCTCAGACTTAATATCTCGTGTGTTCCCCTGATCAAAGAATCTATTACGCCATGCTCCTTGCTCGGCTCTCTGTTTCACAAAGGGCTTAATTGCCAGATGGCTCACGTGTTAATTGCACTGGTGAATCCTTCGTTCATGTAGCAAAAATATAAACTAGATGGGGAGGGGCAAAAGTGGATGATTACTGCGGCACTATTTCCATATGTGACAGTTAAAATTAATAAAGCTGAATTAACAAAAAAAGGTTCAGTGGTCTATCGTACGTAGGTTAATTGGTTTATTGGGCCCAGTCTAAGTAGAGAGTAGAGGTTGACTGATACACGAGAAATGTATAGAAATAGATTTCGCAGGTGGTTGGTTGAGGGAAAGATATGTCTCTGGAGTGAGTAGGTTTCTCTCATTTAGCCTATCCGTACAACTATGCTTTATTATGAGACAGTCTTTGCCTCCCTATCTAATGAAAGAACAGGTTACTCTACACACACACAACAATATGTGACAACAATGACACACAAACGTGAAAAACTAAGGATAAATTGGTATGGGTCTGACCAACACACAAAGTTAAGTTTTCTTGTTGTTTATTATCACTAAACTGTTTTACAACATCAAGTTACCCAAAGAATATCAAGAAAAGCATTTAAATATAGAGGAAATAAAGAAGAATGGTGCGCCTTCACCGTATAAAGGAAAATAACCCAAAGAAAATATTTACCCAAAGGTTGAAGGTTAACGCTAGGTTTACAGAATAACAATATTGGTACAATAAAAGACCCAGTAAAGTAAACAGAATCAAATCAAACCACCAAAGATTAATAGATATTTTCCAGCAACAATAAAGTTAACACACGATCTCTCATTCATGTGGCCACCTCTCACACTCTTGAATGTATTTCTTCCCTTGGGTCTGTGTTATCCCTTGGTACATTTATTCCATGAACATAATCCCTACTGGTTCTGTTGACTAATGTGTCATCCCAGCTGTCGAGGATACAAATTGGCCCCAGTTCATCCCACAAAAAAACTAATGAGGTGAACGCCGAATAAATTTACTTCCACGATAAATCCTGGTGACGATATGAGTCATAAAGGGGTGTCTTCACTGTTTTCTACAAACTAGCACTGTTCCTCCGATGGGTGCACAGGGGAATATCGGCCGACTCTTTGTCAGAGTGCCAGTCCCTGCACGCGTACTTAGTACTCCACTTGGCTTAACCATGGAAATGGAAGATGAAACGAAAAGAAAAGACCGCCGGACGCCACTTGGGATCAAGTCAGAAATTCCAGAATAAAAATCTCCACGAATCACTTTTAACCAGTAATCCAAAAGAAATGTAAGGCTGCGCGCTAGATTCTTCTCAAATTCCGAGTGACGACTGATAGATGGGTTATAGAAACCGTAGTATATATATTATTAAATTTTCCTTGATCTCTAATGTGTTATTTTCGCGCTCTTGTGTGACACAAAATTTCAGAAGCTAGAGGTATCAAGATGAAAGACTTCGTGTTTTGGTCTTCCAGTGTTTCTCGTCTGGAGCTTTGACCGACATCAAAAGACTTTCTGTTCACTAGCGGGTTTCCTTGCAGGATGCCCGTGTTCCCAGATCAAAGGGTATTGGGGATTTTGAATTTCCCCTGAGCAAACTTCCAAGAAGTCTGTTATGTGTGTGTCTCTTTCTCTCTCACGCGCTGTCTGTCAAGTATTATATGATTGACAGACACTCGCGTGATTAGAAAGGAGTAAGATAAAGCGTGATTTGTTTCCTGTTATGACTGACAGGTCACGAAGATGTGTAAACACAGCGTTGTCTAGTGTTTAAAGAAAAGAGGGCGGGGACAAAATGGTACATTGCAAAAATAGACAGTTGGTATAATGCATGTTTCGCTAACAAATCAGAGAGCAGCTAGAAGGTTACAATAAGCTGTCAGATTAATGTAGGCTTTTTCCAGTCCACGTCACAGTTTAGTTTCTTAAGAATGGTACTGTTCTTCCTTTGAAGCTTTTCTAAATTGTGTGGAGGGGAGAGTGTCTATGATCTGGGTCACTGAGCTACACTTAACTGTCTGGGTGGCGGCAATGGGTTGTCGCTTGAGTGGTGAAGTTGATGCTGGTTCTCAGTAAAGTCTTGACTTTTTATTTTGACTAATTATTGATATCGCCGTAAATAATTACGTGATATGACCTGCCCTAATTCCCCAATCTTGTAATCTCGTCTTTCCATCTCTGTTTTTTAAGATAAAAGATCTCGCCGGAAATAATTACATAAGGCGTAGGGATAGACAATCTTTGCAGGTCACTCCAGCAAAATTAAACCACAAGTTATCTCTAAACGACCATACCTTTCTAATCCGACAACATTTGTTTGTCTTATTCTTTTCACCTGAGCGAAAACAAATAGGTAATTCCTCAAGGGGTGTCCGACAACTTACTTTGTTTCTTGTAACACGTGACTGTTAAATGTCTGTAATTAAGATAGACCAGATTTTACACTATTGTGGTAGCATCGCTGCAGACTTTTCACAACTGAAACGAAAAACGATCTAGGCTTGGCTAAGTTGGTGTTAACTCAGAGGAGTGTACCTCGCAAAATACTGGCGCAGGGGAGTATAGCAAGAAGAAGGGCACAAAAAATGTAACGAATGAATAGAACTACCGCCACAGTCACAGCAAGACTTCGACGTCATCCTCATTTTCCTATGCGCTCCTCGCGGAGCATGGAGCCACCGTGGAAGCTGGTCCCCTTGCAGGAAGCCTACATTAATCAGTCACATACTCTTGCAACGATGGTTTCTGTTAGCGATTAATTTTACATAATGAGGCTGCCTGGCACCATGCACAGTACCATATTAGTCGCCTGTCGCAAGACTTAGAGCACCTTTTTTGGTGCACCTAATAAGTAGCATACACATACAAATATATACATATATATGTGTGTACATATTTATATGCACTCATATACATCTACATATATACGTATGTGCACTACTATACCACTGCTGATATATAGCATAAGCACATAACAAACAGCGGAGAATTTAAGACGATTACAAGAAAATGGGTACGAGTGCCGTGAGGGCTATCCAACGTAGCATTGTACTACAGGAAAACCAAGCTCGTACTACTTTTTAACTCAGCTGAAAAACCAGGATAAAAGGGGAAAAACCAAGGAATGATCTGACTAATAATAATGCTGCACCTATGTTGTATGCCTCATCAGATGAGATATTCCCTGACCGTCTGTTCATGCTAAGAACTGGAAGGGATTGGAAAGTGGGCGAAGCTGTGTGGAAAGGTCACAAAATAAAGGCGGCATTGGGGTACATCCAGGCTGATTGACGGAGATTTGGCGCAAAGTGGTTAGAGCGCTTGCCTATTGCTGCTTAGTTATTGGGTTTCGGGTTCGGAATCTGGTAGCGTCACGTCCCAGTCTGCCCATCTGTAAATAGATACATAATTCTGCTGCTGAGTTAGGGAAAGGAAAGCAGCAACGAATGGAACTGGTTACTCCATGTCGTAAAGTACGGTAAAGCCTTTAATTCTTCACTTCTGAACTATAGTATTTGCTATGGGACGGTCATTTCCATATTTTTAACAGTGGGACAAATGGGCATGTGATGAACATGAGCATTGGAGTTGAGCACAGTGGAGTGTCATTTTACTGCCACTTCAAGTTGGCAGAATGAATACCTCTAGCCTCAGGTGATCTGAACTGGCAGAATTCCTCAACACGTCTCTTTGCTGCAGCAAGGCGGTGCCATCAACTAGATGGATTGAGTTCGAATTTTCCAAGTGCCCAGTTTTACTCTTTCACTTCTATTGCCTGATGTGTTATGTCTCCCGCCTGGCAGTGGTTATAATGTACTTGCACTATTTGTCATCTCTGTACATCAGCTGTCGACAATACAGGAGCCGTTGGGGTCTACTTTAGAAACACTGAGCTCTCTGAGGATTTACCTGGATAAAATCGTCTCTGTTTTCAGGTTTAAATGTATTTGGAATTTGGAATAATAATAATAATAATAAATTCTTTAAGCGCCAAACACGGCGCATAAGGCAGAAACCAGTGCTCTCCAGGTTGTTCGTTGTGACGCCACTCCTCTTAGCTCTTGCACATTATTTAGGCCCAACGTTCTTCCTTCTCTTATTATTGTTCTTCTGAGTGTTTCTTTTGGTCTTCCTTTTTTCCGCTTACCCTCAGGAACCCAAGTGAGCGCCTGTAGTGGTATTCTGTTGTTTTGCATTCGTAGGACATGAATGACCATCGTCTTTTCCTTATATAGTCGGAGACATATTTCTGCCTAGAGTCTTCTCTTATTTGTCGATTAGTCTTGAATTCTTTCCAACTGATGTTCATGAGTTTTCTAAGACATTTGTTCTCGAATGTATTCAGCTTGTTCTCCAATGATTTTGTTATTTTCCAACTCTCACAGCCGTATGTTAACACTGAGATAAAACATTTGAATTAAACAGACGAAGCTTGGTATGTATATTCAATGATCGTAATTTCCAAATGTTAGATAATCTATTGAAGGCGCTAGCTGCCAAAGCAATTCTAGTATGGATTTCTCTTGTTGTGTCACCATCCTGAGTCATTTTACTGCCTAAATAATTGAAACTTTCAACTTTCTGTAGTTTTTCCCCGTTCAAGATGATATCAAAGGTCTCGTTAGAAAAGTTCATAGCTTTTTGGAATAAGTGCAACCTTATTGTACATTTTTATCTGTGCCAGACGATCTGCTTCTTGCAATTCCATCGACAAAGCGGTAGACAATTCACGGTAAATTATATTGT
The DNA here is from genome assembly GCA_024509875.1 of Oreohelix idahoensis. Taxonomy (NCBI): domain Eukaryota; kingdom Metazoa; phylum Mollusca; class Gastropoda; order Stylommatophora; family Oreohelicidae; genus Oreohelix; species Oreohelix idahoensis. Next base: position 428,078 of record JAMPIV010019134.1, read on the forward strand.
CACCGAATGTTAACTTCACTTCACACAAATTATTGCTTCCTATCTTATGCAGTTCACAACGTGAATTTTAGCACGCAACCTTGCGGGATTTTCCCTGTAAATGTTGAGAAAGTATCTTTCAACATGGTGACACCGTACTTATAAGTTTTTTTTTTTAAGACAACGTCTATCTTTCAACCCTTGATGGGTTATATCCGATATCTAAATATAGCATTTTCTTCCGCCTCCACTCAGTTCAAATACAGTAAATCAAAACTGTAAAATTATGTAAACGTATGTATGTGTGTGTCCTCCCCTTTCCCCAAAAAAAGTTAAACAAAAAAAAAAAATTTTTTTTTTTTAATGTAAAGTCTCTCATAACTGCCCAGCTGCTAACAATGTGAAAAGGGGTGTGAAAGCCCGCGGGTGTCCGAGATTACATCAAATCCACCAATTACCTGCCATCATCCACACGAGCATCCCATCAGACTACCCCTTATCCTCACACCATCATGGATCCTTATATATTAATTTTAGTTCTTGTTATATACGGTTTTACTTTATTGTGCAATTCTCTGGGTCTATCTATTCACAACACCTGTTCCAGACGGGGCATGATAAAGTGATAACGGGGACAGGAAAGACTTTGAGTGGATGTCACGGAACAAGATGGCTTAGCGTGTTTTTCTTGAGGACTTGTGTTCCACAGGGAGCTGAATAGTATTGATGATGATGATGACGATGACTACGATGACGATGATGGTGATGATGACGACGATGACGGACTGACTGATGACTGACTGATGACTGATTGATGATTGACCGATGACTGATTGATTGACTGACCGATGACTGACTGATGGATTGATGACTGACTGGCTTCTGACTGACTGACTGATGACTGACTGATGACTGACTGATGACTGACTGATGACTGACTGACTGGTGACTGACTGAAGACTGACTGGCTGATGACTGACTGATGACTGACTGATGACTGACTGATGACTGGCTGATTGATGACTGATTGATGATTGATTTATTGTTGATTGATGATTGATTGATGATTGATGGTTATGACGACGATGACGACAGAGTTTAGAAATTAATCAGAGGTTATGAGCAGAAAAAAAATCTTAGAACAGAATTTTTATTTTAAAAATGGAATGATGACAAGAGCGTAGGGACCGTTTGAATCCATTAATATCGAGCAGTGGAGATTAAATAATAAAATTTAGACGGCTAAGAAATATATCATCTCTCAGACGATGTAAAATTAAATCAAATATACAATAAGAACAGAGATGATGACACTATTTAATTCACAGCAAGACTTAAGTTGTTCTTACTCACTAAAAAATCATTTAGCTAGTTATAAATGTTGCGGTTTATTTTGTGATAATGTACATACACTTCACGCGTGTTTTTGTTTGAAGATTGTTTCTATGTTCAAGCTGTGCGGTTAAACCCATTTATTCTTAAATCATTCCCCTTATGTGTCGTGGTCTGTGTTATCTGAATATGGATAATGCGCATAAGTGTATGTACGCCGGTTTGTGAACATTTCGTCGTTCAGGTAGTTTGTTCCATTAATTTCTTTTTTTCCGTAGTTAGCTCTATAATTTTATATTTTATTCCTTAGGGCAGGGTTTCTTAACATTTCTTGTGTCATATACCCCATTGATTATCGGGCGAAACTAATGGACTCCTTTTGTCCAAAGAAGGTTATGGACCTCTTTGATTGTCAGATGAAGGTTATGGACCCTTTGATTGTCCGATGAAGGTTATGAACCCCTTCACGGAAGAAAATGTACATAAAAGCAAAATATTTTACATTTTATGTTAATTACGCGGACTCTTAGAATCTATTCACGGACACATAAGGGATCCGTGGACCACAGATTAAGAAGTGCTGACTTTTGGCAACAAAAATGTGTACAGTACACGGGAGAGACAAAGCGCCGGATCTGGTCAAATTTGTTTTCCTGTATTCAGGTTTGTCCCCCGTGTATTCCCTGGAGGTATCTTATGAGACTAAGAAAAAAACAGGATTATTACTTCCTCAAGTAGACTGAGCAAGGTGACTAGTATGAGATTGTGCATGACGCTTACAACGTCTTAATGCAAAACTAATTCCTACAGAAACCACCACAGCGAGCTCTTGAAAATGCCTGACGCAGTCTTCCTGAAAGGGGATCAGCTGCAGAGGTGGCTCCATAAGGAATGAAAATGAATGAATGATGAAAATGGTGATGAATTTCCAGGTTGGTTTGACCACAAATCATCATATTCCTTCGCTCTCCTTACGGAACATGGAGCACCAAGTTTAGATGGTTCCCTTGCAAAAAGCCTGCATCAAGCATACACATGCTCTTGTAGCAGTGGTTTTTGTGGCAATCTGGTTTTACATGATGAGGTTGCCATCATCATGTACAACCTCTAATTGTCGCCTTGTACGACTTGATTGATGGTATGTAGTGATAGTCTTTCTTGTTTCTTCTTGGACACATGATAATAACCTCCAGCATGAGAATTTAGGTAGAAGCAGCTACTGTAACTGTCATAAAACGTTTTGTGCATGTACTTTTGCGCCCTTCTCTCTCTCCTTCATCGTCCTATTATTTGACATATTTTGTGCCCTAAATTTTCGGTCTGACCACTTCCTAGAATTGTTTACGTTTCGCCAGGTGAATTGTGAGAATACAAGGCTAATTAGACAGGTCAGCGGATAGTACTTTTATCACGTAAGTCGTCTAGCCACCTTTGATAGAGTCGATCTTTATGACGCAAGGTGGTAGCGCACGATCAATGGAAAAAAGCCAGGTTGGCTGTCTAAGAAATCCGTCTCAGGAATGTACGCTAACACAGGTGATAAGACGTAATCGTTTCCGCTGACCAATCTTTGTATCAATATTACCGATAATCTGCCTGGGGAGACAATATTGTGGGAAAGCATCTAGACAGGAAATAAGTTCACAGATTTGTTTGTGAGTCTGCATAAAGATGCAATCGGAAGTGTTAATGCCTTACTAGAAAGAGGTCACGCGTTGGAATGTTAAAATTTGATATTTTAAAACAGGCGGGGGATATTATGATTTAACACTCCGACCCATATAGTTCTAAAGAGTTTACCATTGGCTTGATTTGAGAGCCGAAATAGACTTCAACTTTCATTGGCAAGTGGGTCTAAAAGTACAATCTGGGACTTGACTTGAGAAATGGAAATATAATCTAGCGAAATCGGAGACACAAATAAGACTGCATCGCAACGTCAAATTAGCAACTCCCAGGAGCCAGAGAGACATCGGACTAAGAATTCCAAAATTATAAGTGAAAGAACGAAGTATTTGGGCAACTTTGAAACTTAAAAGTAAACCCGCATTTTTAAATACGAAGACTGGAAACCTAAGGAATCAGGTCATCCGTCATAAGAGGAATACTAAAATTTCCCAGACCAAGTGATTCGAAAGCATCTAACCTAAATGCAGTGTCCATTCTAACTGTGCCAGGAGATTGTATTCCTAAAAGTTACTTTGGGTTAAGTGTAAACATTTATTTTACAAATGTGAATTTGACATGTTTTCCTTGCTAAGTGGTCATATATGAGGCTGGCAACCCCGACATATGAGAATAGTATATTCATAAACCACTACACACAGCTAGCGCTGGTGTTTTTTATGATAATTCGCTCAGAAACGCGGAAGCAGCAGCAACCCCAGACTCCAAATTGATCAGTGATGAGTGATGATTACATCACACGTGCCTAAAGTGTAAAATATCATTTTGTGAGATATATGTACCTTTTTAATTGTAATTCAGGCACGCCATTGCCCTCGCGCTGTCCAAGCACATATTTTCCCAGTTTAATACCCAGAAGAATATAGATGATTTCTAATCATCTTCCCTGAGTTACGCTGTGTATACTGAAGAATATAATTATTCAGAGAGGCTAACATTTGGTGGGCAGCGAGACATCATCATCAGTTGCCATCTCCACAACGAAGGTTGGCTGTAATGGATCTCCAACGTCTTCTGTCTCTTGTCTTGGTGGTGCACTCTGATAGACTCTTTCCTGTCCATCTCTTGATGTTATCTTCCCACTTATAGCGCTGTCTTCCCCTTGCACGTTTGCCTTCAACTCTCCCTTCTGTTATGGTCTTCTGCAAGGTGTTATGCCTTTTTATGTGGCCAAAGTATTTTAGCTGCCGAACTTTGACCTCCCTCATTAGTTCTCTTTTCATACCTAGATTTTCTAGGACCTCCTTATTTGTTTTCATCTCTTTCCATGAGATACGCCCCATTCTTCTATATATCCACATTTCAAGAGCCTCAATTCTTTCTTCCAAACGCTTATTCATCGTCCATGTTTCTGCACCATACAGAAATGCAGAATATGTATAACACTTTATGATTCTCAGTTTTAATTTGTGAGATAACTGTTTGGATGTCAGTATATTTTTCATGTTGTTGAATGTAGCTTTGGCCATTCCTATTCTCTTCTTGATTTCTGTTTCACATCTGCCATCTTCTGTTATTATATGACCAAGATATACGTAGCTCTTGACTTGTTCCAGGATTTTCCCATTTACGCTTATCTTTAATGTGGGTTTATCGTCTGTTTTGCTAATTATCATAGTTTTTGTTTTCTCAATATTAATGTCGAGTCCACTCCTGTTCGCTTTCAGCTAACAACACGGTATCATCTGCATATCTAAGGTTGTTTATTGACCTTCCACTGATGTTCAGTCCTGGTATTTCCTGTATCTGTTTGAAAATTTTTTCGGTGTATAAATTAAATAGGCAGGGGGACAGCACACAACCTTGTCTGACACCTCTTTTTATGTCTATGTATGGTGAATAATTCCTTCCCGATCTTACTGTGGCAGTTTGCTCCCAATAAAGGTTACTGAGTATTATTATATCTTTTCCATCAATACCTATGTCTTCGAGGCATTCAATTATTTTCTCACGATGGACTCTGTCAAAAGCCTTCTTATAGTCAATGAAGCACATATACATACTTTTTTGGACCTCTGTGTATTTTTCTGCTAATATTCTTAGGCAAAATATTGCCTCTCTTGTTCCACTGTTCCGTCTAAAACCAAACTGTTCTTCTTGGATTTCGCTGTCTACTTTACATTTTATTCTTTCTTGTATGATTTTGAGCAGTATCTTAATTGCATGACTCATCAGGCTGATTGTTCTGAAGTCTGAACATTCTGTTGCATTTGGTTTTTTTGGGCAATGTTATGAAAACTGATGTCTTCATGTCATGTGGTATATATCCTGTATTGTATATATCGTTGCATATTTCTGTGATTATATCTATACCAAAGCTCTCCAGAGAGGCATTTGTTCTTTTATTTTGTCTAAAGTTCGTGGAACTGTACGTAGTACGAATCTGCAAGACTAAAGTTTCGACGTCACTAGTTGTGAGTTAAAAGCAGGGAATCAACACTAACCACCTACATTAGACGAGTTGTGTGGAGAAGAGCCCGCATCACAGAAGAAGTTACGAAACCACGGCTGCAGGACTCACTTAGACCAGCTAAGTTTATTAAGGAAACAGCAAAAGGACTATTGTTTTTATCAATTCTCAAACCAAGTCTCAGTAAAGACAATTTTATTTACATCTAAAATTCACCATCATTCCATCGCTATTTTAACCTGTTAAGACTAATTGACTATTAAATTTGTTGCATGTTATTTTAAAACAAAACAGTCATAGTTGATTCAGTTATTATAGGTATGAAAGCAAACGTATGAGCAAGACTCCTTTATATATATATATATATATATATATATATATATATATATATATGGAGTCTGGGGTTGCTGCTGCTTCCGCGTTTCTAAGCGAATTATCATAAAAAACACCAGCGCTAGCTGTGTGTAGTGGTTTATGAATATACTATTCTCATATGATGGGGTTGCCAGCCTCATATATGACCTCTTAGCAAGGAAAACATGTCAAATTCACATTTTAAAAATAAATGTTTACACTTAACCCACTTAACATCTAGACATATATTTACATCTATAGAGCAAATACTTATAAAAATGAATTTCGCTGGATTTACACGAGCTGGGGACTTGAACGGGCTAAATACATTGCTTAATTCTTCACAAACGGCGACGGATCAGATATAAATTAATAGTGTTCTGCCCTACGCAGCATTGTTCTTGACTTCTGAAAACATCTTGTGAAAACTCCCTTGAGATAGAAGCGTCATTATCCTTCTATCTACAACTCTACCAAGAGTAATCTTGTGCGAAGGTAGACACCTTTGAAGACCCGTAGTAGATACTCTTGAGTGTTGGCCTCTGGTGGACCACTACTGCAGAGCTAAGCGGAGGCAATCCGTGACAGTAACCTTAAGATGGCTGTCTGAAACTTCATTAACAAGGCCAGTTATTGTATCTCGAACCTTTAGGAGCTGGTGAGGATCTGCTGTCCCGGTCATTTAGGGGTACGCTGTGATGAAAGAGCTGACTGACTAGCTTCATGAGCACCCATAGAAGGTGCATTAGATATGGATAAGGAATAGATACTGTTGTGACGAAATCAGTCGTGCTATTTTATAACTCTAATTCACTCCGGCAGTATCCCTTCATTTCTTTATTTCTCTCTTTCATCGTCCTTTTATTAGGCATAATATTTGCCATGTCATTCATTATTTTACTCTCTATGCTGAATCCTGTAGGGTCAAGTCTCTAACACTACTTCCCTACGGAAGTATCGGCTATGGGACTGTCTTTATCTTGTTTACCATCCCAGACTGGGTTCACGTTCCGCCGGGTAATTAGACCGGCCAGCAGATTATACGTTATCACATAACCCGGCTGACCCATTTGAACGTGACGGTCCAACATTTGACCCCAGGTGGATAGCACAAGACGGGAGAGCATGATAGACTTTAAGAAAGCCGCATTGTCTTTGGGCGACCTTGTCTGGTGGACAGACGAAAAACACAGGTGATAAATACGTAATTCGTTTCCGCTGGCCCCTGTTTGTATCAAGATTACAGATAACCCGTCTGGGCGGAAGGTATTATCGAGGGATGAGTGTCAGAAGCCTCTTTAATCAGGTGGGGAAGGTGCTAGTTAGCTACCCCCACTCGTAAGGGATTTATCACTGTCGTGTTGGATTTACTATACGAAACACTGGCTCATGTATACTAGAGGATGGCCACGCGCACAATGGCTGACACAAGGAAATAACACTGCTAAACAGCTAGAATCCCGTTATTAATTCACAACACCATTGGGACACAACCGGCCATAATGACATACACAATGAATAGATAAATTGCCACTACCAACTAATGCGTACTAAAAATCTAGGCGAAACACCGCCTATCTGTTACAGTGTGAATTCCGCTCACATGTGGAGCAAAATATGCTATGAAACAGTGATGACTAGCAGATACAAATAGATCGTACTTACAAAAGACATCCGGTCACAACAGACTCAACCGAGAGACTAACTACCTCTCAAACATATTGGCACCAGGACAAGGCACTCATGGCAGATGCTGTCTCCCGAAAAACTCCATCCAGAGCTGACAGCACACAGCTGGTAGAGAACGTCCACACAGGGCGGCGGTCGTACGATGAATAATCTGGGCGAATGACTTCGCGCCCAAAATTTCCTCTGGCCACATGACCTAATCATTCGGCTACCTTCGTCAACCTTTCCGGCTTCCGAATGGCTTGCTCGATTTATGAACAAGCGGTTTCTCGTACAGCGAAATAGCGCCGTGACAATGAGTCACAGATTTGTTTGTATGAAGAGGCCATCGGAAGTATTACGACTTATTATACAGAGGTCACGCGTGGAATATAATTGTAATATTTTAAAACACGTGGGAGATATTTTGAATTAAAACACCCCAACCCAGTGCTAGAGAGATTTGAATGGTTTGATTTGAGATGCCGGAATAAACAATGAATTCGATTAGAAAATTCGGCGGAAGTACAATCTGTGATTGAACTGAGAAGTGGGAAATATAATCTAGCGAACGCAGAGAAACAGAACAGACAGCTTTGCAACTTCAAACGAGCAGCTTCCAAAAAGCCAGAAGGAAAAGGATCGGACATAGAATTCCATACTTATAAGTGACAGATCGAAGTATTTGGGAAACCTAAAACCTTAAAAAGTAAGCCCGCCTTTATAAATACCGAGACTGGATACTTAGGGGCCAGGACTTTAAAATAACAAGACTGGAAACCTAGGAATTGGATCACAAGACATAGAGGAATTAACCACAAGTTTTCCCAGGCCAAGTGATTTCGCAGAACACCCGCCGTCAGGGGAATTAACTCTACTTTCCCAGTGCAAAGTGATTTCGAAGCTTCTAATTCAAAGCTGCGTCCATCCAAAGCTGTGCAAGGAGATTATATAACCCAAAACTTTGGGTTTGTGGAACGAAGATATAAGACCGTTCGAGGACGAAGCGGCAAGACTGACGTTTCTACGCCTTAGTTGCGAGAGCAGGGAATCAACACTGACCACCTATATAAGACGAGTTCGGCGAAGAAGTGCCCGCATCACCAGAAATGACGATACAACGGCTTCAGGACTCACGTAGACAAGCTAAGTGCTTATTAACAGGCGAAAGCAACGGACATTGATAAAACCCTCTATTTAATCTCCGTGAGGAGACAGTTTGATTTCAATATAAAATTTCACCAAATTGCCCATATTTATTTTAACTGTTAAAGACTAATTCATTATTAAAATTGTTACGTGTTGTTTTAAAACTAAACAATCATAGTCGCTTCAGTTTTATATAAATGAAAGCCAAAGTATGAGCCAGAATATTATATATATATATATATATATATATATATATATATATATATATATATATATATATATATATATATATATATATATATATATATATATATATATGGTAAAGTGGGATGATATAAATACTTATAGGGGACTTAGTGTACTGACTGAGATCAGCTGTGAAGGTATCTGTATCTAATAGGTGTAAGGTGTAGTGTTTTACAGATAACCTTACTTGCTACCACAATTATACCTCAGTCAGAATTATTCTGGAATATTGTGATAACTACGTTGAATGTCTAGGGTTATGTAAATGATGAAGTGTAAGTCACAACAACAACAGACAGATAAACAATTTACTTTATTCCACCACACTTGACAACACTGTGACACTCACACACATTTAACACTCTATAAGACTATCTTAAATGAGTCACTGGTAAAGTTTCAAATAGATATGTATTAATTACTTTCCCTAATATATATATCCTGATTCAACTACACAGTGAACCGGGAATCACAATCAAATGTAATCGCAATTTATATGTACATAATTTATAAATATGAACCTTGTAGTGACATGTTGTAATAGGATTATCATATGTGTGTCAGTTGTGTAGTAGTACTATGAGGTAATACTGGTTTTGTTTTTCAAGCTATGTTGTTATTTGTCATCATGACTTCAAGTGTTTGTTTATCTTGGAAATAATATGGGGAAAAGTTCCCAGTTCCTATCAATTTAAACAAGGTATTGTCCCTCTGTTTTACTATAATGTCAATTTTAAAGGGGGACACATAATGTTGAGCGCCTCTGGCCACAGAAGCTTATCTTTCGTGATGGCGGCAGGAAAATACTCCTCTGCTCGATAGCTTCCCTGTGTTTTGGAGACACCTCACTGGTCGCTATCTGGACCCAGGAGTATGCTGTCAGCCTCTAGATTCAGCAAAGCTCAGACCAGGTGCTGCTCAATAACTTTAGGACCACGGTCCCTGAAACAAGAAGGTTGTACCTCCTATTTCAGAACTAATTTATAATCTATTTCCAGACCGAACACAATACATAACAAACACTGAGTTCAGAGCGGTAGGCCAACTGCTATCTACATCTGAAACAATTTACACCAGTATACTCCTCCCTAATGGTTACCACGCCTCTGCAATTCCAGCATTAGTTCCTTCTAGTCAATAAGATAGGTGTCAGTGTACTGTTAGGCAATTCCATGCAATTTTACTTTTCTCAGACACGTTCTGTTCAGGTTGGAGCAATATCTAGGCTTTGCCTCATGTTTGCTACTGAACTACACACATATACAGACATAAATTATCAATTTACATTCAATTTTCATTAAAAATATATCAAATATTTCAAGCTTACCACAATTCATGGAAATAATACACAATTACGTTGACTGGCAATGAATATGGCACAAAATCCGACCTGCCGCTGTCTCAGGCTTTTATTTAGAAAAATATAAGCTGAATCTCAACGCACTGTTGCTTTAGAAAGTTTATTTGAAAATGTGGTGCTGAACTGACGCTTCTAATTGACTATATTGGCGGGTCTAACCAATCGTGCCATGTTTACACAGCTTTTCAAAAAAGTACCTCTACTACTGTTTCCCCTAACAACAACAAAAATTAGTATTGGTAGTCCGACTAATCGTGTTTCGCCTTACATTTACTGCGCTCCAATCAAATAGGATTTAACATGGGGACCTATTTCCCGTACAATGGTGGTTTCAAAATCTGCCACTGAGCGATTCTGATTTTGGTGTTATCTGACACCCTCACTATTTCTTTTGGCTATAATTTGTTAATTCCTAGACTATTTGCGAAACACTTAACATATTATTTGTCAGCAAGTCCTAAGGAACCCAAATATACAAATTTAAGGGAGCTAAGTGGCTGCGTTCAAAATATGTATTTTCTAGGTGTGACGTACGTCTAGTTTGACTAGTGAATTTTCCCTGATATGATGGATGATTTAAAGGGACCTTTAGCTTTTCATAACATTAGAACCCCTGAACATTTGTTGTAACTTTTCGTTTGCCAGAACGCATTCCACCGGGACTCATGTAGGATACAGCGACGAGATCAAAGAGACAGACCGAGGGATCTTAGGGGAGACTCTCGGCGCTATCAAAGACAGTAGTTCTCCCTGATACGAGACGCAGTTGCTTGCCGCTAATTTCGCGTCTCGGTGTCAATCGAGGAACCGAGCGAACGGGGGAAAGCGAAACGGGCAGCAGCGAGCGGATACGAAGACCAGGGGGCGGCTCCTTCTCTTGATTTGGCGGTCAGATCCCCAAAAGTTCGTGAGATCAAATAAGTTGTCAAGTTTATCATGTCCCACTCAACTTACATTCCATTTTAGCTAAATAGACCATGAAGAACTAGACACGTTATCACTCGCTGGCCAGATCTTTACAGAAGCACTAGCTTTATTGAAATCTTGTTATAGATTTTCCCCTGGATTTTATATATATTTGCAGTGATTTCTATTTCTGTGCAAAGCGGTAATATATATTGTGTAAAGTGATCAGTGGTCTAGCTCAGTCATTCTATTTAAAGGGATTCTGTGTTAATTTAAATCTATTTAATTAAACCATCTCAAGAGTTCCAGTTTTAAATATAATGATCTATCTATTATATTATTTCAAAAGATAATAGATGCTTAAATTAACTTTTAAAGTCGCGAAGGAATTTATAATTAATAAATTCAGTTAAGTCCTAGTTTTATAGATGTGGGTTTTTAACCACTAGAATTCGCGCAGTGTTTATTAAATACATAATTAAATACTCGAGTGTATTATAGGCTTAACGGGAAATTCATCGCGCTTTAGAAGGTTATTTGTTTTCGGTATATTACATGCTTTTTTTTCTTTCATACAGAGTGATCGTAACCTGTGCGATCCCAGCATTAAGAAAGCAATAAAGAAATCAATCTAAGCAAAGCAAAGCATAAACAGTGTGTAGAGTTCCCCTGACGCAGAACTTGTTGAGACTGTGTAAATTTTTAATCTTTGAGGCGATTCTATGTTTGGAATTCCGCTATCTAACTTATAGCAAAGAAAGCACACCCAAAGACAAATTTAACGCACCATCAAACAACTTAAGTCGTAACGGGAAGAAGAACACTGGCCCGAG
>JAMPIV010019134.1:445000-487500 GCA_024509875.1 Oreohelix idahoensis
AGAGATGAGGAGACATTGGCAAGGGACTACACAACCACATTATGAAACTATGCCCCAGCTTTGACGTGACGTGCCTGTAAATAGATTCGTGTGTTTGTTAACGCGTCGTCGGGTTTATTTCAGCGGAGAATATAAAAGAGCGTCCGCTGTAAATCGGAAAGGACGCGAAGTGGGAGAATAGTACTGCAGCCACTGGACAACGAAATGGACTGGGTATTTTGGGGGGTTGACCAGCCCGCGACAGTTGAGAGCTGTGCTAGGTAGATTAGTCACCTCTTGTCTCGTGAAGGTTAGTCATATTCTCTCTTTCTCTCCTTAGAGGCCCCCTTGAAAGCTACAGGGGGCATTTGTAGCATTGATTCTTCTAAAAACCTTATCTTCAAAAGTACATTGAGCACGGAAACTGAGATGTTGAGTTTTGAAGCAGGAGTCAATTTCACTGATGCTGCTATGTGTCAGTGAACCACACACTGATGTCAGAAACCTCGGTATTAAAGATGTGAGACGGGCAATAAACAGGGGGGACATGAGACTACTTAAAGTGTTGATCTTGAGTCGGCTAAAATAGACCTTGCTGTACCGATAGAACTCATTGGTCAATCTCAAATGGTAGATCTCAAGGTGACGGAGAGTAAAGAGAGGAAATAATAAAGTTAGAGAAATTTCGGACTAGTCCTCTCCTGCCGACAATTAAAAGAACGGTTTTCCCAGCAACAAGGCACTTTTTTCAGCTTTCCCAATGAAAACTCAAAAACAGCTTTTAAAGTTCACTTTAATCGTGAAATGCATGAGATAGGAACCAGAGTTTGTCTTTGAAGTGAAGTTAACATTCTGTAAAATTATATTTCAGTTTGAGGTGAAGTTAACATTCTGTAAAAATATAATTTAGTTTGAGGCGAAATTAACATTCTGTAAAACTATAACTTAGTTTGAAGTGAAGTTAACATTCTGCAAAAAAAAAAAACGTTTAGTTTGAATTTTCCCGTCTTTTGGCTGAATCGCAAGAAGCAGATAGCCCGGCAGAAGTAAAATTTACTGGCTGCACTTAATCCAGATCCCAAATACTCCGAAACCAGAAAGCATACACGATTTTTATCAATGTAGATCTTTAGGGAGCTCAGTGTTTCTAATGCAGATCTCTGTGGCTCCTGGATCGCATGTTGCTGACGTAGATGCAAGAATTCATTTGTACAAGTCCAGTGCTCTATTTGTCTTTTGCCTGAAGTTACATCTCACCAAAACTAGAGCTGCCGATATTTCAATGTTGTTTGTTAATAACGTAGGGAAAAGAATACCCTGGACAGAAAAAAAGACCAACAGAGAAGTACTGCACTCACTAAACGTACAGGAACATTGGCTCCTAAATACCATCGCAATAAGGAAGCTGAAATTTGTCGGTCATATAAAAAGACATAATAGCCTGGAAAAAACAGTGATGGAAGGCATGGTCCCTGGAAAAAGGGGAAGGGGTCGACCTAGACGACGGTGGACCCAGGACATCACAGAGAGTCTGAACTTGTTTTTGGCTGATGCAGGTCGACTTGCCCAGAATCGTGATGCGTTCAGAGCAGCTGTAATGGAGACAACGTTCTGGAAAGAATACGTCACATGATGATGATGATATATATATATATATATATATATATATATATATATATATATATATATATATATATATATATATATATATATATATATATATATATATACATACAGTGTCCATCACGCCTGGCGGCGTCTTGTAAGGGCAGCAACAAACTGTCTCCACTTTCCTAGGTCGACAGCCATCCTTCGTGTGATGCCTCAGCTCTGATTCATGCTTATCATCTCTGCATCCACAGTTCTCCGCCAGGAGGTTTCCGTCCTTGCTTTCGATTTCCTTCTGGGGTCAATATCATGGCAGTTCTGGTGATGGTGTCAGGGTCTGTTCTGAGGATGTGGCCAACCCAATGTCAGCGTCTGCTCGCTATGATGGTTTTAATGTCTTCTTGTTGGCTCAGAGTTAGTTAGCAGTTCGTGGTTGGTGATGGAGTTCGAAGAATTTTCATTAGGAAGGTTGTGTAGAAAAAAAAGATAATTAGGACATTACCTTTTCTGTTACTCTCCAGCCAGATGCACCCCACAAAAGTACAGAAATTACGCAGCTATCTCTCTCTCTCTCTCTCTCTCTCTCTCTCTCTCTCTCTCTCTCTCTCTCTATATATATATATATATATATATATATATATATATATATATATATATATATATATATATATATATATATATATATATATATATATATATATATATATATTTCCGAAAATCTTCCTGGAAATTAAAATCGGGGAAAATCAGTCACTAGATACGACTGCAAGCTCTTTGCCAGGGCCAAATGGACCAAAAACAATCGAGAACAAAAGTGAAAACTAACATAAATGTATGTCGTTTTTTTTTTTTTTTTTAATGGTACGAGCCGTAAATTAAAATTGCTATTGTCACTCTGGTAAATCCCAGTAAGAAATTAGTTCTAACTTTCTTATCTCTGCTTTTTTACACTTTCTTGTCCTTGGCGAAGGCCCTGTGGTCGTAACGTATGCCATTTCTTTGGCCTGTGTGCCCAAGCAAGACTTAAAGCACTTATTTTCGTTCACCGTACCGTACCTAATAAGTTTTACACTCTAGAATAGGGAAATAACCTGATGCGATCCATTTACTCCAGCAGAGAAGTGTTACGACGAGAGGAGAGAGGAAGGGATACTATACGCACTGTTTCTATATGGAAACAAGAAAACACAGTTTTGATAAACGTACATACATATTATGTAAATAAATATTACATACATAAAGGTATGTTTCAGGCATTCGTGAGAAATAAAGAAGTAGAAAACCAGACAACAGATAAACAACAAAAGTGAGTGGCTTACCGGAGAATCGAACCCAGAACCTTCCGAACGGCACCACCGCATACCTACGGTAGCTAATCACACTATCCTCCCTGCCAAATATATATTATGCTCTATCTGGAAATATTACTTGACACAATATAATGGCAGAGCGCATGCTTCTCGAGGCAACGTTGCATGGTTTGAAACACGGTAGAGTCACGCTCCAACCTACCCGGCTGTAAATGGGTAACTGACACTGCTATTGAGTTAGGGACGGAAAATGGAGCGAGGACTGGAACTAGTCAGCCCACCTTTAAAAGCTGGACCTAGTATAGTGAAGTCTTTATCACTTCACTCCCCTATAGCAGTATATGTTATTGTACTATTTTTGCCTGCAATCTCGAAATAAGTGAAAGACACCTGCTATGGTTGAAAGATGTGTTCCTAGTGGAAAGGGAAGATACTTTTTAAATCGTTTTAATCTGGGTTTTGTTTTAAACATACTTTTTTTTCGGAGCGTCCAATTGACAGAGTGGTTAGAACGCTGATCTCTCGCGGCAAAAGTGTCGGGTTCTATTCATGGTATCATCACGCTCCAGTCTACCCAGCTGTAAATAGGTACCTGACTATGCTTTTTGAGTTAGGGAAGGAAAAGGCAGCGAGGAAGGGAACTGGTCACCCCACCTCTCGATGATGGACCTAGTATAGTGAAGTCTTTAACACTTCACTCCCCTACGGCAGTATCTGCTATGGGACTACCTTTTACTTGTTTACAAGGTTTGTGTTCAATTCCATTATTCAATGTGTTCTACAGATTATAACATAGAAATTAAACTAGAACGACATGTCTTCTTCTTCCTCGTTCGTCCTGAAAAGGACGTTGGTTGCGTTGTGTCTGTTTACGCCGGAGCTGCGATATCTGCGCCTTTCGGCCGACACATCAGACTTCAGCACGGCATTTTTTGGGACCGGGTTTGCCTTCCCTCTTCGATCCCTACTCTCTCAGCCAGACTGCAGTGATGCAGCCCGTTTCCAAGACCACCACGTGGAGGTGGAGTAGGGTCTTGGTCAGCTCTGGTTCGCTGACCCTGACGCAGGCAGTCAAGCTATGGGTCGCTGACTGCATTCTCTATTGCTGCATCTTTGGGTCCCGAACGACATGTCTAAAATTGTGAAACTGTCAAATAAAAATTGAAACTTAAATATTTAATATTGACAAAAATTGATTTAATCTCTTGACGATACGTCAAGGCCTAAAAACCCAACCCCTGCAGTGTGACAGTACGGACTGTTACGTCGGATTAACACTAAGGTGCTGCCACTTAATTATAGTTAGGGTAAGAATACTTAGCAAGATTTAACACTAAGTATTTGAACGTGTCTAGTTAGTGTAATAACACTAGTCACAAATCCTATGAGTGATTTAATTAAAGTGTTCAGGAATGACGTCATCGAACTTGGGGTAGAATTGCTCAGTAGCTAGGACGGAAGTGATGGTTTGAGAGAAGGGAGTTAAGTGAGTTGGTTTTAGGCACGAGACGAGCGAGGCAGTGATTTTGGGGTTTGGACCATCTTGTAAGTTCGATGGCTGTGTGTTATTTCTTGGGATGACTGGTTTGTATACCACAGAAGCACATGTATTTATGAACTATTATGAAGTTGTCAGAGTGTGCAGACACTTAATAAAGGTATTCCTTCATATTTAATCCAGCTTGAACTTATTTCCTGAACGTCAGTAGGAAGTGTCGTTTGTTTACTTCAGGTAATAGAGAAAAGAATATTACCATATTTTCGACGATCATGCAGCCTAAAACATAAACACAGTTACGAGTCTCCAAAAGAACCACCTGGGTTATGTTCCTATTCTGTAATCACCATCTCTGGCAGTCGCCAGTAATACAACAGATGAACATTGATAAAAGATTCCACCCCATTCTCACCCTGTCACACTAGACTTGATTTGTCACCGTGACCAAGCCGGTCACATCTAACTTGATTTGGTGCCGTTTCCGTCCACTCCCCCGGCCACATAACTTGATTTGGTGCCGTTGACCAGCTCGTAACTGCCTTTTTACGATGGATTCAGCTACTTGATTTGATGCCCGTGACCAGCTCCTAACTGTTTTTTTATGATGGATTCACCTATTCAACAGCTAGAGCATCAAGTATTTTTGTTGCAAAAGAAAAACCACCTGCTTCAACAACAACTGTCACAGCAACAAACAGCTGCTGGAAGGGCACACTGGAACAGTCTCAATAAAAGACACTGTCGAATTACAGTGAGAAACGTTATCAATGTAATCAAACAAGGAAAGATATTTGAAAAAAATAATGTTACCAGTGACAAAGAAAGATGTATGGTAACGACAGAAAATGGACTAAGAGCATATATAAAGCCAGTAACACAGTGGAGAAAAACCTTTAACAGACGTTATCATTCCTGTTCCACCGCTGAGGTTCATATCCCTCCAACTGAGCTGTACTCACGTATCCTCTCCCGTGATGCTCGCTTGGCTGAGTTACCCTCCGTTACTCCAGGCCCCTCTCATGCTTCGCCTCAGCATGATATTATTGTACCTCCTATTACTGCCACAGCTCCTGTCCATACCTCCCTTCCTCCCCCTGTTCACCTCTCTTCTGACCCCGCTTTTCCTCCCTCTGTTCACCTCTCTTCAGACCCCGCTTTTCCTCCCTCTGTTCACCTCCCTTCAGACCTCGCTTCTCCTCCCTCTGTTCATCTCTCTTCTGACCCCGCTTTTCCTCCTTATGGTTATTTTCCTCCGCCTCCCTCCGACCTTGATAAAGAACCTGAGTCTGACTTTTCAGATTTTGAATCTTCTTTTCCTCCTTATGGTTATTTTCCTCCGCCTTCCTCCGACCTTGATACAGAACATGAGTCTGACTCTTCAGATGTTGAACCTTCTCTTTCTCCTTATGGTTATTTTCCTCCGCCTCCCTCCGACCTTGATACAGTACAAGAAAAGTACCAGCTTGACATAGAATCACAATTCGATTCGTGAAGTGGGGAGGATAGAGTTATGGGCCCCGACGAAATTGGATACAGGTCGGATGAGCTCCAGCATGTAACGGACGACGAAGGCCGTAGAATTTATTGGCCGAAAAATGAGATTAGTGATCTTGACTCTTCCCCCGATTATTCTTCTTTTGATATTGGACCTGATGTTCCTCTTCCCTCAGCTCGTTTTCTCTTTAGACGTCGTCATCCAAAATTCATTTACGATTCTGTTCCCTTTCCTAAGCCCCTTCACCAGCGGGCCGCCCATGTACGAACCCGTTTTCGTCGCTCCCGTGGTTCTGTTCATTCTCCTTACCGTAGTCCCTCTCCTCCGCCTCTCCCTCCCCCTGTCACACCTCCGTCCCGTAGATTACATATTTCCCTCCGTTATCCTTCTGCCGTTCCACAGCCTCCACTCCGTCCTTCCCGTCATGCCATTGTTCCTTCGTCCCAACCTACACAGTACGATCCTCGCCTGTTATTTTAAGCCATTGAAAGATTGGAAGCAATGAACATTTTTGCAAAGATGTTTACAAATCGAACTGCACTTACCTCCAGATGCCGTCTCCGGTCATGTTGACATTTCCTGCCCTGCTATTATTTTTAGCATGAAGTCGACCCTGCTTCTCGTGTCTTCCGATGCAGGTCTCCTACACAATACCCTACTGCTGAATTGCTTGATCCTGATGCTACCGTGAAGACCAATCGTTACGCATCCTTGAACATCTGGGTTACACACTTTACGCATTTCCAGTTCAGATAGGGAAGTCCAACAGCCGTTATTTATGGAGAGCTGTTACATTTTCGTCCGCAAGAAAGACATTGCTGAATCTACCGGTACATGAACATTTCCCTCACGACATCCTTTCGACCACTGCTGATGGAGATCCACCAACTCAGAAGATCTCTGCAGTCCTGATATATTGTAGTTGATGTAGTTCCCTTTTACACGCGTTAGCGTCATTATGTCACATTATTTTGACTAATGTAATATTTGACCATCTTGTATGCCCCTATGATTTTTTGTTTGTGTTTTTTGTTTGTGTTTTTCTTTTTGCCATGTTTCTGACGTAAGACTTTGCCCAGATTTTTTTAAGGTTTACATCGTTCTGTTGTACCAAATAAAAGTGATTAACTAATGTACATCTTCACCCGCCACTAATGTTGGCATCATTCACGATTCATTATGATGATGACACCATATTGCATTATGATTGTTTGAATTTTCGGTTATTGTTACACCGACACTCATATATGTGATTTAACTATTTGCCCATTTATATATTCTATACCATTGTCCATTGATTACCATGTTTCCATTCCATTCATTGTTTCCTGTTATTGTTACACCGGCAAAGTCTTTTTTTTTTAATGAGAATTACCCATTTTGCCCATACTTTGCCACCAAGTTCTGTGGTTCTATGTCCATTTGTTCCATTCATATTTTTTTTTTCATCACCCACTTCAGTGAAGTGTAGGGTGACAGCCTTTTTATGTGCACCCGCCATATTTTTTTTGCCAGTTTTTTTTTCCTTGCGACGTTAACTCGCTTGTCATGTTATTTTATGTTTTATGATTCGCACAAGTGTGAGAGACATTGATGACTATAAACCCATAAAGCGTTTTGTTAGTTCGTTGATGATTGTTAGTTACTGTTCTATTTTGCCCATATTTTTTTTGCCACTTATTAGTACTATTTGTAGCTACCATAACTTCCATTTTTTTTTTCATCTGTCCCTCGTTTATGTTATGTCCATCAGTCCCTACCCCTTCACGATCGATTTTTGTGTGTGAAACGTTAATGGTGTTATTTCATCCATTATTCCCATCTATTGTTTATTGTAGTCCTTCTGACATGATTTATGGTGGGATACATGAATCCCAATAATTTTTTTTTAGAGTTAGTAAATTTTTTTTAGGGAATAAAGTGTCTCCTACGGGATACACTTTAGTGGCCCCGGGCGTATGTGACAGTACGGACTGTTACGTCGGATTAACACTAAGGTGCTGCCACTTAATTATAGTTAGGGTAAGAATACTTAGCAAGATTTAACACTAAGTATTTGAACGTGTCTAGTTAGTGTAATAACACTAGTCACAAATCCTATGAGTGATTTAATTAAAGTGTTCAGGAATGACGTCATCGAACTTGGGGTAGAATTGCTCAGTAGCTAGGACGGAAGTGATGGTTTGAGAGAAGGGAGTTAAGTGAGTTGGTTTTAGGCACGAGACGAGCGAGGCAGTGATTTTGGGGTTTGGACCATCTTGTAAGTTCGATGGCTGTGTGTTATTTCTTGGGATGACTGGTTTGTATACCACAGAAGCACATGTATTTATGAACTATTATGAAGTTGTCAGAGTGTGCAGACACTTAATAAAGGTATTCCTTCATATTTAATCCAGCTTGAACTTATTTCCTGAACGTCAGTAGGAAGTGTCGTTTGTTTACATCAGGTAATAGAGAAAAGAATATTACCATATTTTCGACGATCATGCAGCCTAAAACATAAACACAGTTACGAGTCTCCAAAAGAACCACGTGGGTTATGTTCCTATTCTGTAATCACCATCTCTGGCAGTCGCCAGTAAAACAACAGATGAACATTGATAAAAGATTCCACCCCATTCTCACCCTGTCACACTAGACTTGACCAAGCCGGTCACATCTAACTTGATTTGGTGCCGTTCCCGTCCACTCCCCCGGCCACAGCAGACCCAAGTAGAACAGTCCCAACTGAGATGGTTTGGCCATGTCTGCAGAATGGGTAGAAGATCGGCTACCACGGCAAGCATGGGAAACTAAGAGCCAGGGATCCAGACCTCCAGGACGACCCAAAGTCCGCTGGGAGGACAACATTAGACAATCTTTGAAGGACCGAGGACTAGAATGGAACCAAGCCAGGAGGAAGACAGCCGATAGAATAGTATGGCGCTCTCTCTTACAAACCTGTACACCTCACGGTAGAAGAGGAACGACTAAGTAAGTAAGACTATATCTTCTATTAATTTGGAACTGATGACAAGAATCTGACAAGTGTTCGTGGAACAAGAGATGAAAACAAAACGTTGGAGATGGATAGGACACACATTGAGTAAACCTGTTGATAGCATTACAAGGCAGTCCTTGGTTTGGAATCCCCAGGGTAAGAGGTAGAGGAAGATCAAGGAACACATGGAGAAGACAACTGCAGACAGACGTAAAGAGCATTAATAAGACATGGAAAGACCTTGAGCGGATGGCACGGGGCAGGAAGACTTGGCATGTGTTTGTTGAAGGCCTATGCTTCTCAGGGAGCTGAAGGTTGATGATGATGAATCTTTTATTCTCCATGCCATTACTATTATTGATAACAGTACCCAGTTATACAAAGACAACTTTCATTACTATTATTGATAACAGTACCCAGTTATACAAAGACAACTTTCATTACTATTATTGATAACAGTACCCCCGCCGCAGGCGACCTATGTCTTTACTGACTGTGTGTGGTACACCACTCTGAGTGGAGACCTCCCAGTACCAAAGACTGCTGTGCCTGTCTTCAGATTTGCTCCTTTCCTCAGACCTACGGGTCCTGAGAGTTCCTCTATAAATGCCTTTGTGCAGATGAGGAAGGATATCCCTCGAAACCTTCGGGTATATGAGGCTCTGTCCATTTTGGCTGGAATGACGTCTCGATAGTTCGGAGGTTTTATAGCGTATATGAGTACACTTGAGGGCAAGTCCGGGCACAATGGGCTAATCACCTGTTTGCCAAGTCACTTTGATTACATGTCCCGCCCATGGGCCTTGTGCACTTGGGTACCCTCTACACCTCGTTTCACGGGGTAGAAGAGGTTCCGATTATGAGATGAGATGAGATGAGATAACAGTACCCAGTTATACAAAGACAACTTTCATTACTATTATTGATAACAGTACCCAGTTATACAAAGACAACTTTCATTACTATTATTGATAACAGTACCCAGTTATACAAAGACAACTTTCATTACTATTATTGATAACACTTGTTGTTCGTCCATCACGGGTGATGAAGACCACTCTGTTCATCCAATTATTTAGGAATATGTTAGGTTAGTCTATGGGTACGAAGGTGACTGATGAGCCCGATGCGGGCCTGGAAAGATCTCGGACAGTGTGGGCAGGGAATGTTTGCTTCATGTGAAGGTTTTATTACACGGTCCTTTCTAGCTTGTCTCCTCTGTTCCGCTGCTGCTCTTCTGGATGATTCGCATGCCGCTGCACCTTTACAAAGAGATGTGCGCCAAGCAATTCGGTCTTGCGCAGCAGCTTCCCATGTGTCTGGGTTTATGTTAAAGGTTTTCAATGATGTCTTTAACGTGTCTTTGAAGCGCTTCTTTTGGCCACCATGGGAGCGTTTACCCTTCTGTATCTCACCATAAAAAAGTATCTTTGGCAGTCGATGGTCTGGCATGCGGACTACATGACCTGCCCAGCGAATCTGTGACTGCATCAGAATAGTATCAATACTAGGGATACCAGCTCTGACAAGAACGGGCGGTATCCGGGATCTTGTCTTGCCATTTGATGTTCATTATCTTCCTGAGACAGACTGTATGGAAGTGGTTTAGCTTCTTTACGTGGCGCCTGTATATAGTCCATGTTTCACATGCATAAAGCAGCACTGGAAGCACCGCAGCTCCGTACACCTTCAGCTTTGTCTGTAGACTAATGCCACTTCGATGCCAAACGTTGGTGTATAGTCTGCCAAATGTACTGCTGGCTTTGGAGATCCTGGTGTTCACCTCATCATCAATGACAATGTTCTGGGATAGTGTGCTACCAAGGTATGTGAATCTGTTCACAACATTCAGTTTCTCACCATTAACCTTGATGATTGGCTCAGTATAAACTGTGCCAGGAGCTGGTTGGTACATGATTTCTGTTTTCTTCGTGTTGATGGTAAGCCCAAAGTTGGCGCAGGCTTCGGAGAATCTATCCACACTATGCTGCAGATCAGCCTCTGAGCCAGCATTGAGGGCACAATCATCAGCAAACAGAAGATCTCTGATGGTGTGTGATTTGACCTTGGTTTTTGCTTGAAGCCTCCTAAGGTTAAACAATTTTCCATCAATACGATAACTAATGTCGATTCCTGTGTCCCCGTCTCTAAAAGCATCAGTCAGCATAGCAGAAAACATGATACTGAACAGAGTCGGTGCAAGTACGCACCCTTGTTTAACTCCATTTGAGACGGGGAAAGGCTCTGATAGCTCACCGTTTTCCTGAACTCTAGCCTGCATTCCAACATGCAGTTGCTGCACTATAGTGATACATTTCTTTGGGCAGCCATATTTTGCCATGATCTTCCATAGACCCTCTCTACTGACCGTGTCGAACGCCTTTGTCAAGTCGATGAAAGCTGTGTACAGGTCACAGTGCTGTTCTTGGCATTTTTCTTGTAGCTGTCTTGCAGCGAACACCATATCTGTGGTTCCACGTTCTTTCCGGAATCCACACTGACTTTCAGGTAAAAGACCTTTGTCAAGATGAGCCGTAAGGCGATTCAAAAGGATTCTGGCGAATATCTTCCCAGCGATTGATAAAAGAGAGATGCCTCGATGATTGTTACAGTCTTGGCGATTACCTTTACGTTTATATAGATGTATAACTGACGCATCTTTGAGATCGTGTGGGATGGTTTCACTCTGCCACATTTGCTGGAAGATCATGTGAAGTTTCTCTAACAGAACTGCACCGCCATCTTTATAAACCTCAACAGGAATTGAATCGGGGCCGGGGGCCTTTCCACTAGACAGTTGACGAATCGCTTTCTTAGTTTCCTCCAGAGTTGGTACATCATCTAATGCTTCATTTATAGGGATTTGGGGCAGGCGGATGATAGCTTCGTCGTTAATAGATGATGGCTGGTTCAGAATATTATTAAAATGTTCAGCCCAGCGTTGGAGCATTTTTTCCTTGTCTGTAATTAGTGTTTTTCCATCTGCATTAAGGAGGGGAAATGATCCTGATGATGTTGGACCATAGACCGCTTTGAGTGCAAGGTAAAAATTTTTCAAGTCATGGCTGTCAGCAAAGCCTTGGAGCTCATCTGCTTTATTACTCAGCCATGAATCCCGCATCTGGCTTAGTTTATGTTGGACGATTCTACGCATGTTGTTGAAAGCGTCTTTCTTGGATGTAGATTTTGGATCATTTAAATATGCTTTATGGAGATGGTGTTTCTCAGCCAACATCTGCTTTATATCATCTGAGTTCTCATCAAACCAGTCATTTTGTTTCGTGATGGAAGGACCCAGGACCTCTGTAGCAGTGTTGTAGATCTGCTCACTTAGGGCTGCCCAATTTGTTTCCACACTTTGGCCGTCTAGCGAGATAGATTTGAGACGGTCTTCTAAGGTGTCAGTAAATGACTGTTTGATTTTTGTCTTCTTTAGTTTGGTGACATCCAGCCTCTTTTGAGTTTTCTTCCCCTGAGGGCGCCTGGCTGGTTGGATACGAATTTTAAGTTTAGATACAATGAAGCGATGATCAGTCCAACATTCGGCACCACACGTGGACTTGGTCACCCGGACATCTTGCCTGTCCTTCTTCCTAACAATTACATAGTCAATTAAGTGCCAATGCTTTGAGCGAGGGTGCATCCAGGAGGTCCTGTTGCGGGTAGGAAGTCGAAAAATGGTGTTGGTGACAAGGAGGTCATGTTCTGCGCAAGTCTGGAGGAGAAGAAGTCCATTGCTGTTACAGCGACCCACGCCGTACCTTCCAATAGTGCCATTCCAGGAGATGTTATCTGAGCCTACTCTTGCATTAAAGTCACCAAGAATGATGAGCTTATCTGCTTTAGGAACTGATGCAATGACTGCATGTAGTTCTTCGTAAAACTTATCCTTGACGTCATCCTGGTTTGTCATAGTTGGTGCATACGCGCTAATGATGGTGGCATGTTTTCTTCCATAGAACAGGGGGATCTTGATCGTCATCAGTCGGTCATTTATTCCCTTTGGGGGCCCCGCTAACTTGCTGACAATTGCTGTTTTGATTGCAAATCCAACCCCTGCTTCTCGTCTTTCTTCAGTTCCTCTTCCGCTCCAAAAGAATGTATAACCTGCACCCTTTTTCTCAAAGTTGGCCCTCACCTGCAAGTCGAGTTTCACTCAGTGCTGCTATGTCAATGTTGTACCTGGCCAGTTCTCTCCCAATCAGGGCAGTTCGTCTCTCAGGTCTGTTTGCTTTAAAGTCTTTGTCAAGGAGAGTGCGCACATTCCATGCGCCTAGAATGAGGGGGAAAAATCTGTCCTTTCTTTTTCTTATATGTCGCCCGCCGAAGTAGGGTACCTACCAACCGCGGTAAGCTGGTTAGGTAATGGTGGAGCAGACAATGTTTAGGGCACCTTTTCTAGCCCCTTCCTCATGCCATGGAGGTGAGCAGTGCTTTCCTAAAGAGGGCTGCTCAGACACTCAGGGGGCTGCCGAATCCTACTGCTGCTCCGATCAGTGGAAGATGACCAAAGGTCTGAGCCGCCTGTGTGTAGGTCTGCGACTACGACTGCCAGCGTACCCACGCCTGCCGCTTCGCCGCTCGCCCATCGCCACAGGACTTGTTGTGAGTGGATGGATGAATGGATGAAAGAGCGACTTGCGCGGTGATTTGGATTAAAGTGAGGAAGAGTTGCGCAATTCGTCGACCTCACTCTCTCGCCTGGGTCCATCTCAATCCAGTGGCAAGACAAGTCAAGACGACTGGAGATGAAGTCCACTGCACCTGATAACACTACCAAGTTATACAAAGACAACTTTCATTACTATTATTGATAACAGTACCCAGTTATACAAAGACAACTTTCATTACTATTATTGATAACTGTACCCAGTTATACAAAGACAACTTTCATTTCTATTATTGATAACAGTACCCAGTTATACAAAGACAACTTTCATTACTATTATTGATAACAGTACCCAGTTATACAAAGACAACTTTCATTACTATTATTGATAACAGTACCCAGTTATACAAAGACAACTTTCATTACTATTATTGATATTAATGACTACAACCCACAAAGTCCAGATCCAAACCTCAGAAAAGAGGTATCTTAGGATGGTGGTTGCAGTAACTAGAGGAGACATGGTCCGCAACCAGACGATACGTCAAGGCCTAAAATCCCACCCCCTGCAGACCCAAGTAGAACAGTCCCAACTAAGATAGTTTGGTCATGTCTGCAGAATGAGAGAAGATCGGCTACCACGACAAGCATGGGAAACAAAGAGCCAGGGATCCAGACCCCCAGGATGACCCAGAGTCCGCTGGGAGGACAACATTAGACAATCTTTGAAGGACCGAGGACTAGAATGAAACCAGGCCAGGAGGAAGACAGCCGATAGGATAGTCTGGCGCTCTCTCTTCCAAAACTCTACACCTCACGGTAGAAGGGGAACGACTAAGTAAGTAAGTAAGATAGCAGTACCCAGTTATACAAAGACAACTTTCATTACTATTAATGATAACAGTACTTAGTTATACAAAGAAACTTTCATTACTATTATTGATAACAGTACTCAGTAATACAAAATCAACTTTCCTTACTATTATTGACAACAGTACCCAGTTATAGAAAGACATTTTTCATTACTATTATTGATAACAGTACCCAGTTATACAAAGACAACTTTCATTACTATTATTGATAACAGTACCCACTTATAGAAAGACAACTTGCATTACTATTATTGATAACAGTACCCAGTTATGCAAATACCACTTTTATTACTATTATTGATAACAGTACCCAGTTATACAAAGACAACTTTCATTACTATTATGTATTGATAACAGTATTTGGTTATACAGAGACAACTTTCAGAACGCCGTTACCATTCAGAGGTTATATATGTTCTTACAATGTGATCAAATTACATTATCCTGGAGCTGGTCTTTGACCTTTTAACTTTTGACGAGCTGCGTGAGCGGTCACTTAGCTCCTTAACGTGAGTCATAACCACTAGTAAATCAATTTGATGGGCGCTCCGTATCAGATAGCGGAGCTATTCAACACGAGAGCTCAGGCTAGTCCTCGGGAGAAGAATTGTATTTACATTTGTGGTTAGTTTTGTTTTTTCTGTCCTTAATTTAAAGCTTCTAAGTTTACAGGGGTTGGAATACATGACTCCTTAACTTTGCAGACCTCTCTTATTATCTTATAAGATCGCATATATACTAATGTATGTTGAAGGAAATTTTAATTCGAGGATCACTAACGCAAAAAAGTAGTTGGTTGGTTTTTTTGTTTTGTATTTTTTTTTCCAGTTTATAATAGATCAAGTCCTTGACAAATCATATTGAACAAGTAAAAACAAAACACTGTTATGGGAATAATAATTTTTCGGAAACGTCATCTCCGTCCAGTGAAATTTATATCTGAAATAAATATACATTATTTAGTTTACAATCCTGATGTAAACGTCACGAGAAAGTTGGTCATTACTAACGTTGTTTTTCTTTCTTCTTCGTCATACACTCTCAGACGTCTATTTTCAAAGAAAACAGTGGTCAGATTCATACTATTTGCATCTCCATAGAGATTAACAATGGATAACATATTAAATGTTATCAAACCTAAAGGTTTTTTCATATTTGGATATGCGCCCTAATATAACCGACTAGGCCAAAACAAGGGAAAACTTTTTTTTTTTTTTTTTTAAATCTCCATAGAGTTGTTTTTTCTTCCGAAAATGGTACTGGTAACGTCCATATGTGCTTTCTGTGTTGCTCATATGTTTAGCATCTTTGAAGCAGATGTTCAGCAGTCATTTTATCTATGCCACAGTTACACTCAACGGTAGTTCCTATGTTTAGTTTGTTAAATACATGGTATCCAAATCTGTTGTGGCCCGAGCGGAATCTGAAGATTACTACTTGTTCTCTTCTGCTGAGCTGGTAATATGCGTCCTTTTGTGTGTGGTCTGGATGTTCTGCATCTCATTTGTTCTTGTAATTGATTCTGGTAAAATTCTTTGCCTCTTCGAAAGTTATGTTTGAACCAGGCTGAGGTTGAAGACAAAAGCCTGATCTGGTTGTTTGAAGAAACACCTTTATTAAATTGGCATGTCACTATTCACCATCCGACGCTTGCAACTTTCACATACGAAGCGTTTATATTAGCAGATCATTATTTCCCTTACTTCATTCCCCTTATTTTTTTTTAAAGTTATTACCACCTTAATTTACATTTTTTAATCCATTATGTACAATAGGCTGGGTCAATGAAGGTCAAAACTTGAAATATTAAAATATTCCAAGAAAGGAGCTTGCATGCAAAGTTTCAGCTCTCTACGATCAGTGGAAGATAAGAGATTTTCAGCGTCAAAGATTTGAAATAGGACAAACATACAAAGCCTACTTGATCTTAAATAAAAGTGGTTAAAAAAAGACCAGGTGTTGATTACACGCAAACACGTAAAACAAATGTTGTCTTGTTATTTCCAGAGCCATCCAAAATTATCGAGCACCTATCATCAGGCGATACTGTAAGCGTCAGAGAAGGGGAGACAGTGGAGCTTGTATGTAATGTGACCGGTTTCCCTCCTCCAACCGTCACGTGGTACCGCACCCACACAGGGCTACTGGAAGATGACGAAGATCAGGGAAGAAAACGTAAGAGTTTATTTGTGTCGTCATAAACTATTGTAGATTTTTGGTGCATTCCAAAAGACTCTTCAACTTGGATCCTTAGCATCTGACTGACAAAGCAATCATTTGGAATCTTAACCTCTAACTGACAAAGCAATCAGCAGCCATCACGCCTAGTGGCGTCTTGTAGGGTAGCAAACTCTCTCCACTTTACTCGGTCACTGCCCATCCTTCATGCGGTGTCCCAACTATGATTCATGCTTTTCAACTCGATCTCCGCAATTGTCCGGGAAGTTGTTTTTGGTCGGCCTCACTTTCGCCTTCATTCTTAGGTACATAGCATCCTGATTCTTTACTTTTGGGTGTTAATCTCATACCTGCAAATATATTTTTAAGAATCTAAGCTCAGAAATCAACTTCCTATTCTCATTGTTTTTCTAATCTCGAGCTTTATATCTGAGAACGACCAGTGGTCCTTGCTACAGTTGTGCCACATTTTACACAGTTGCGTTGCACCATGAAAGCGGGGCACAAACACGGCAATCCTACTGTTATACTCGTACATTACACACAAATTATTATACTAAATCAATACGTCCATTGCTTGTTTCTTCCTGCCCCTATCTTATCACTTTCTGCCGTTGCTATACAAAATACAGTACAAGCATTAACTGACACAATACTAACACGGCTGTTTCTTCCCGCCTCTATCTTATCACTTTCTGCCGTTGCTATACAAAATACAGTACAAGCATTAACTGACACAATAATAACACGGCTGTTTCTTCCCGCCCATATCTTATCACATTCTGCCGTTGCTATACAAAATACAGTACAAGCATTAACTGACACAATACTAACACGGCTGTTTCTTCCCGCCTCTATCTTATCACATTCTGCCGTTGCTATACAAAATACAGTACAAGCATTAACTGACACAATACTAACACGGCTGTTTCTTCCCGCCCCTATCTTATCACATTCTGCCGTTGCTTTACAAAATACAGTACTAGCATTAACTGACACAATACTAACACGGCTGTTTCTTCCCACCCCTATCTTATCACTTTCTCCCGTTGCTTCCCGCCCCTGTCTTATCACTTTCCGCCGTTGCTTTACAAAATACAGTACAAGTATTAACTGACACAATACTAATAAGGCTGTTTCTTCCCGCCCCTATCTTATCACTTTCTGCCGTTGCTATACAAAATACAGTACAAGCATTAACTAATACAATACTTATACGGCTGTTTCTTCCCGTCTCTATCTAATCATTTTCTGCCGTTGCTTTACAAAATACAGAACAAGCATTAACTGACACAATACTAATAAGGCTGTTTCTTCCCGCCCCTGTCTTATCACTTTCTGCCTTTGCTTTACAAAATACAGAGCAAGCATTAACTGACACAATACTAATAAGGCTGTTTCTTCCCGCCCATATCTTATCACTTTCTGCCGTTGCTATACAAAATACAGTACAAGCATTAACTAATACAGTAATAAAATGACTGTTTCTTCCCGCCTCTATCTTATCACTTTCTGTCGTTGCTATACAAAATACAGTACAAATATTAGCTAATATAATAATTATACGGCTGTTTCTTCCCGCCTCTATCATATCACTTTCTGTCGTTGCTATACAAAATACAGTACAAATATTAGCTAATATAATAATTATACGGCTGTTTCTTCCCGCCTCTATCTATCACTTTCTGTCGTTGCTATACAAAATACAGTACACGCATTAACTAATACAAAACTTATACGGCTGTTTCTTCTCACCTGTATCTTATAAGTTTGTCTTGTTGCTTCCTAAACGTAATACCAGCATTATTAAACTGACACAATACTAACATCAAATGTTTTTTTTCAGCGCTTATCTATGGTCAGTCTCTCTCGTCACACGCATACACACTGGTACTCCAAATCGCCATTCTTCTTCTCATCACTTCCAGTAGCATTGCTACATGTGACATTTTTATACTTGTATTAGTAAGAGAATTCTGATTTTTACATATTAAAAAACATATATATATATATATATATATATAGCCTTTGCTATTCTCAACAACATTTGGAAGTCTTCCCAGTACAGCACAAACACCAAATTAAGACTGTATGAGAGCTGCGTACTTTCTGTGCTTCTCTATGGTGCGGAATGTTGGAGAGTAACAGAGAAGGAAATGTCGAAACTGTCCTCCTTCCACACAATCTGCCTAAGGAAAATTCTCCGAATCTTTTGGCCAAACACCATATACCAATATACTTATTCGGAGTAACAGGAGGAATTTGTTTTCACATTCTTTTCATAGCTGGCACTTTATACTTTTGGGTTGCCATGTCCTCAGAAGACCCTGATACCACAAGTAAACAGTATTATGGACCCCCGAGGGAAAGCGAAAGAGAGGCCGACCAAAAACAACTTGGCCGAGAAACTGTTATAATGAACCACAGTTGTGTGCATTATACGGCAAACTGAATCTTACATTTGTTGCTTACAAGACGCCACCAGGCTATGGCCGCTGACTGCTTTGACGGTTTTCTAGAAGATATATATATATATATATATATATATATAGAGATATATATATATATATATATATATATATATATACATATATATATATATATATATATATATATATATATATATATATATATATATATTCATTTCTATTTGTTTCACTTATTCTTTTTGAGCCGGCACTTTTTACTTTTTAGGTTCCTTGAGAACAGTTTTTTCGCCGATTCTTTGGCTACTTTTTGTTTGTGTGATTTTGGAAACTGTTTCTTACATATGTTGATATCTATCTATCTATCTATCTATCTATCTATCTATCTATCTATCTATCTATCTATCTATCTATCTATCTATCTATCTGGCTGGCTGGCTGGCTGGCTGGCTGGCTGTCTGTCTATCACTCTGTGTGTGTGTGTGTGTGTATGTATGAGGATGCATGCCTGTGTATGTGTTAAATAGTTCATTGTTAACAAATTTGTTTCACTTACCCTTCTAATTTCAAACTACCCGTGTGGCCATTATATACAGTGTGGTAATTGTGGACAGTGCTGGATAAGCCATGTGCTGAAAGCCAGAGCCGGATTAACGTAGTAGCACAAGTAGCATACGCTACGGGCCCCGCGCTTTTAGGGGCCCCGCGCCAATAAATATGTACATAATTTTTTGGTCCTCTTCTAATACGAGCGTTAAACCTTGTGATTTATGCCATCTTTAGCGCCTTTTCATTTGGTGTCACGAAATTGTGAGATAAAGAGCATAAGAGGGTGACTTAGTGGGACTCTTCGTTATTTTTATCTTAACTGTTTGCGGACGGAAGCCATTTAAGTGGCGTTGAAAATTTGGTCACGTTTGGACGGAAGCCACTTTTTTCGCTCTAGGCGACTGCCCCTCTAATTTTGTTTCGTTCTTTGTGAAATGAATTTGCATTAACAATAAAAACTAGAATTTAGGAAACGGAAACTTCCTGTTTTAATTGATGTATACGGCGTTCTCACTCTCTTTCGATCTTGATTAAAATTTCTTGATTTGTAAGGTTAGAAAACTCAAAAAATGAGCAGTAGACACAGAGATATTGGACGTAATTATGCTTCTGGAAGTGGAAAACGTAAAGCGAAGGAAGAAAAAGAAAGAAGAGATCAACTTGTGATATCAAAAACACGTAAGCTGACAAAATGTTTTGATGTTCATTGTGGTGGTAGTACTCTAATGAAGCTGGAAGTACAAGAACAATATACTAGTGCAGGCTGTGCAGCAGAAAACATACAGCAAAACCCAGTATACACTGAGTATGTGAAAGAATAAGTGAAACGAAGAATACTCTAATGATGTTGGTACTATATATAATGAATATATATCCAAGGGAATATGTATGTTATAGTGCCTTCTCTTATCCGTGCGATATGAAAAGAAAACTCGATACTGTCAGAAGTCTTATTTTCCACATATTCATAAACTTACAAACAAGCAGCATGCAAGAAAATGGTTATGCTATTCAGAAAGTAAAGGGCGCCTATCCTGTTTCCCATGCAAGCTTATGAGTTCAGAATGTTCATCAAAGTTTACTGTGGAAGGATTTAATGACTGGAAAAAATGCAAGCAATGTATTGCGTCGACATGAAGAAAGCTCCTCACATAGACAAGATTTAATTTCACTGTTGATGCGTAAAAACAAAGGTGAACGTGTCGATTTGTTCAAGAAAAGTATTTAGAGCGAATAATTGAATTTGTGTTTTTAGCAGAAAGGCCTTTCATTTCGTGGCAGTTAAATTTTGGGTTTATCACTTAGGGTTATAGAAATTACTGGCCAAGTTTGACCCTTTCTGGCAGAGCATATAAGTACTCATGCAAACAAAGGATTTGGACATACATCATATCTATCTAAAACAACGTGTGAGGAATTCTCAATCTATCTATCTGTGAAGTGAAGAAATACTATCATTGGATTCTACTCCAGATGTATCTAATATGGACCAGCTGACTTTGATTCTGCGCTATGTTTTGCCATCTGGACCAGTTGAAAGATTTGTGACATTTTTGGATATGGAAGGTCAAAGTGCTGAACAGCTTACTAAAAGTCTACTTAATTTTTTAAAGGCAAATGACATTGATATTAAAGACTGCCGTGGTCAAAGTTATGACAACGCCAGCAACATGAGTGGCAAGTTTATAGGATTACAAGCACGAATTAAAGAGATGAATAAGTTTGCGCATTACATTCCGTGTTTTGCACATCCACTAAATTTGGTTGGAAAATGTGCTGCTGAAGATTGTCAAGAAGCAGTCATTTTCTTTGGATTTGTTGAAAGCCTGTACACCTTCTTTTCTGCTTCCACCTACCGGTGTGGTCTCCTTTCTACTGCATTATGTGCTGGCGGTACTCATAATAAGTCCCATTTGCCCTTTGTGAAACGACTGTCAGATACCAGGTGGTCCGCTCGGGCAGATGCACCAAAAGCACTTTTACACAGCTTTTCTGCAATAAAACAAGTCTTGGGTGATATTTCAGATAACAATGATCAGAAGGCAGAGTGTCGTCAACAGGCTCGTGGTCTACTTTCAACCATGATGAAGTTAGAAACAGGAATAATGATCATACTGTGGGATCAAGTATTACAGCGTTTTCAAATGACCAGTGCTTCTTTGCAATCTTCTGACCAAGATTTGAATACAGCTTGTGCACTATGAATCCCTGCGGTGGTATATTCAAGCTATGCGGTCTACTTTTGCAGACATAGAGCAAAAAGCCAAGGATCTGACTGAGTGTGAACATTATGAAGAACAAACTCGAAAACACAAACGAAATCGAGAGTATGATGATTTCAGTGGTTTCAGCACACTTGATCCACTTGTTGAATCTCAAACGCCTTCTCAGCAGTTTAAAAGCCGAACATTTCTTGTCCTTATTGATAGCTTGTTCTCTGTCTTGTCAAAACGCCAGAAAGTTTATCAAAAGTTGAATGATGTATTTGGATTCCTTCGTCAGTTGCAGTCGTTTACACCTGACGAGGTGGTAACGAGCTCATCGAATCTTATTAAATCATATCCGGAAGATCTGGAAGAAAGACTTTGTGAAGAACTTGTGCAGTTTACAGAACTGTTGAAAACTGATCTTGCTTCTCATATTGGCACTATTCTAGACCTTGTAGAGTTACAGTTTTACCGTTTGATAATTGACAATTCTTTCGAGTCTTGTTTTCCAAATGTAGAAATCGCCTTGCGCATCTATTTGTCACTAATGGTAACCAACTGCAGTGGAGAACGATCATTTTCAAAACTGAAACTGATTAAAAATGAACTAAGGAGCACCATGGGTCAAAAGAGATTGAACAATCTTACACTAATGAGCATTGAACATAAACTTCTGCGTGAAATTGATACATCCTATATCATCAACAAATTTGCTCATGCTAAATGTAGAAACATTAATATTTAAACAATAATGTTGACTGTGTTGTTACTTTTGATAATGATAATTACTATGCAAATTAAAAATGTATGTGTTCAAATATATTTGTGTTGTTTTATTGTTGTTTTTTTTAAATATAGGGCCCTTTTCTTAACATATGCTACAGGCCCCGTACTAGCTTAATCCGGCCCTGCTGAAAGCGCGAAACATTTCGAATTTACCCAAGCTAAATTTCGGCCTATGCCTTTTAGAACAGTGGTTCTTAACCGTTTTACGACCACAACACAAATTTCACAGCCGGTGAAGCTGGCAACCCATGTAATATATATAGGAATTCAGCCACAAGCATGCCGCTTAAAACGTCGAGTAAGGTAAATGTAAGGGACGCGACCTTATAGCAATATTTTCAAAGACCCAATTTTGGGTCGTGTCCCATAGGTTGAGAATCTATTACACATAAGGAAGGGAAACCCGAGGCCTGTAAACAGTAAATTAATATGAAACAAATATAAAGGTATGTTATCAGGCACTCGCAGGAAATAGACGTTGTGCGGATTTGGTTTATGAAGGCGAATAAGGTGCCATCTTGTGTCCATCTTCACCTTTAAGCTCTGTGCGGTATATATTCCTTCTTCCAGATCTCCCTTGCCATCGAGTCTTGACAGACTGCTCCAGTTCAATCCACGTTTCGTTTCCTCTTCTTATTTATGCTTACAGTTTTCTTTTTCATGCGCTGTGACTACAACCCACAAAAGCCATCTCCAAACCTCAGAAATTAGGTATCTGAGATAGATGGTTGAAGTAACAAGAAGAGACGTGGTCCGCAACCAGGCAGTAAGTCGTGGCCTCAAAACCCAGACCCTGCAGATCGAAGTGAAACAGTCCCAATTACAATGGTTTGGCCATGTCTGCAGAATGGGAAAAATCAGCTATCACGACTATTATGGAAAACCAAGAGCCAGAGATCCAGGCCTCCAGAGTTCGCTGGGAGGACAACATTAGACAATCTCTAAAGGACCGAGGACTAGATTGGAACAAGGCCAGGAAGAAGACAGCCGATATAGTATGGCTATCTCTCTCTCTCTCTCTCTCTCTCTCTCTCTCTCTCTCTTTCGCTCTCCTTCTCTCTGGCAAATCTCTATACCCCAGAGTAGAAGAGAAACGACTAAGTAGTAAGTAGTAGTGGTAGCGCTATGGAATCAGCAAAAGCTGCTTTCCAGAAAATGAAAAGTATTTAATGCAAAATTTCTTTAACAATAGAAGTTGTCGCGTGTTTGTCTTCCCTGCTCTGCAGTGGTGGTGAAACAATGGCCAAACTTAGAGTATAATGAGGAGGGTATTCAAACGTATCAACCATCGCTCAAGATTACTCTCGACATAGATAAAAATAGAAGGATGAGGCTTCTACTTCAGTTAGCCTCACAGGAATTGTAAGAAATCAAGCTTAAAAAACTGAGATCAACTAAGCTGTCACAAACTTTTTATCTTGCCGCCCTTCTGTGAGGAAAAAGAAATTTGCTTGTGTTTTTTAATTTTGTTCTTGTTGTTGAGCCCCAACTGAAAGGATTAAGTAAAGTATTACGTTATTAGCTCTGAATGAGTATGTATTAAAATTAACTGAGTCATACGGGTGCAATTCACTCAATAATGATTAAATCAATTAAAATTTTTTATTTACAGATAATAAATTTAATAATTAATTATGGTTAACAAAGTTAAAATAGGGTTTTTATGAAACAATGAAACATTGATGTTTTGATCACTGGTAGTGACTTTAAAGTGACTATCGTTAAAAAAGTTCTTTTGCCTAACAGATATACTTAACTAGCCAGGTGTTGATGATGATTTGTTATTGGTGTTGGGTTCTGCCACTGTTGGTTCCCAAGCGTGTTGTTGACAGTTCTGTCAATGGTCCAAATTCTGTGGTGGTAACACGTCCCTGGCGGTAATGTTGGGGTACTACTCCAATTGTCAAGGCAAGCGTCTTCAAGACCAGTCTGACGTAGGTGTCTAGAGTAGACTGCTGAACTTGAACCACAGACTTGTACTACAAACCGGTACCACAAATCTGACTACCAGAAATGAATTTTCCACACTTCTTGCACAGGGAAACTTCCGAATAGTGTCGGGCCACTGGTTTTAAGAGGCTGTCTTACTGGTGGTCGGGTATTACTTTAATTATAATCCCACTGTTACTCTGTATGTAGATTTCTAGGACTCGTGGTTTCCAGCACTATACTCAAGTTTTCTTTCTCTCTAATAGAAGATTCTCTAATACTTGGTCCTGTCCTTATGTTGGAATCTTGTTTTATTTGCTATCTTGGCTGTCTGAAATGTCTTCTTCTTGACGACATAGAAATGCAGTGAAGCAGTCCCAGAATTTGCAGATTATAAGCGACATTTTCGCTCACCGGCCCATGTGGTTTCGTTGAAAAAAACTCCAATCAGAAGTGGTTTATATTAGCACTTCCATGCCAGTCCAACCACGAATTAGCGTCTGATATCGGTAGGGGTCTTTTCCTCCACTACTCTCATTTGTAGAACATTCTGCATGACACACAATAAATTTTCTTTACGTGTCATTTACGAATTCATTGGCCTGTCTTCCGTGACCAAATAAGGTCTCGCCTCTTCCGTTTCGCCTGTCATGTTTACTAATTCACTTCTACACAGATCTAGCATTATAATCTCTTGCCAGATGTTATTTCCTTGTAAATGTTCAACTACAGTCAATTTCATCTATCGAAAGTATACTACTGGACACAAGTTAAGGGCCGCCATTCAGTTTAGACAAGGTTTATATAATTGATTAGCAAACTGTAAAGACAAGTGAAAATGTCATTAAAACTGAGCTCAGAGAAATGTGTATACATTTCTATGTGCACTAGGTTAATTTTTTTTAATGTCAAAAAATTGGGTCACTTTAACCCGCACGTGAAAATTGCAATTGTTGCTGTAAAAACTCGTGGTTTTTGCAACACGCCCCATAGTTCAAAAGGTTGATGATTTTGCATGTGGAAAATGTTCATCAAAGTTTACACCGTTGGTATGTGTTATGAAGTGGAAATAATGCAACTGCATTATTGCCATTCCACAAGGAAAGTCTTGCACTGTAAGACCGTGGTCGAGCCATGGCATGGATTCAGGATGGAATCTGTTCGTCATGTTGCAAGACGTTTTAGCATGTCCCACTCTACCATTCAGAGACTTCTTGAAGATTTCAAGGATATATTGAACCCGTCAGGAAGTCGTCTAAACTTCCCTTAACTTTTGTCCAGTAGTATATTACGTCACTGTCTGTGTTTTAATCTTTAGCAAAACAAATAAGATCTGCCGTATATTTTATCAACACCTTTCATAGAAAACTCGGTAGCGTGTATCGTCCGCAGACAGAAAGTCTGGGTTAACAATAAGAATGTCGCTCTTCTGGAGAGCGAATAAGAATATGGCAAGTTCGCTCTGCACAAACAGAAGTCAATGTTATTTCAAAAATGGGTCACGCTCAGCCAAAATTAAGGGAGTGACAAATAGAAGAAGATGTGATAAGAAAAAAAATTGAACTATGAAAGCGAAAACAACGTCAAGGTGCGGGTGAGAAAAAGGAAAAGGAAGGGCACAGAAAAAAGTTAAAAGGATGACACCGGAAAATGTAACGATCGAAGATTGACTCGTCACAGAAGTCAACAAAAAATTTCTTCTGTGTTGTAGAAACTTAATCAGTTAATTGATAAGCAAGAAAATCCCTGGAGGCTGGAGAGATATGGTTTTACAGATGAATGGTAAGATTACCACAGACAGCTAAAAGTAGTAATGATGGTGTCCTGAAAGAAGCTGATTGGCAAAGAAAGCTTATTACTCATCTGAGAAGAAGCTACCACTTTCTTTAAGCATACTTTGAGAATAATAAATCTGAAATATATTGATGTCAGAAAAAAACATAAGGAACACAGATATAGAGGTCTACGGTAAGTGCAGAAACCGGACATATTGATATTGTGGCATGGAAAGAGGTCAACAAGAGAACTGGGAAACAGCACTGGAGACAAGAAGTTGTGGAGAGACATGATCACCCGCGCCACCCTTTTTTTCTTCTACCCTTGATGTTTCAGAATATTAATTGCCGTGTGGGGCGGGTTGATGACTTTCTCACCTCGTATTATCCAGCTTCAGCGTCTTGTTTCTCGCCTCTTGTCAGATTGGCGTTTGGCTAGTTCTTTCATTCAGTTCCACAATGGTGACCCTATCACTGGGTTTCCCAAACTATTCGGTCTCCGTATTCCTGTTTAATAACAGAGGAAATTACGTGAAGAGTTTACCGTGCACATACGTATAAGAAAATAAATTAACGGACTAGTTATTTTTTTGTTCATAATGAACGGAAACAGACTAATTTTGCACAGAATAAACTTTATTCAATTCATAACATTTTCAGTATCATGAACTTGTTAAATGTTTATCAGAACACAGTAAAACAAAATAAGTGAAACCCTTGATTCTGTTTCTTGTCAACGACCAGTTTTATTCTTGGTACAATTTGTAAAAGAGATACATCGCATATCATGTTCAGCCTCCATTCATTTCGTTTCTTGCTTTTGATTTTATTGAGA
The DNA here is from genome assembly GCA_024509875.1 of Oreohelix idahoensis. Taxonomy (NCBI): domain Eukaryota; kingdom Metazoa; phylum Mollusca; class Gastropoda; order Stylommatophora; family Oreohelicidae; genus Oreohelix; species Oreohelix idahoensis. The sequence continues at coordinate 472,037 of JAMPIV010019134.1, forward strand.
GCAGAACTCGTCGTTCTCTCTCCAATCAACACTTTTTTGACTACCACAACTGTTTTTGGAATATTCCAATAGGATAATATAGTTATGTATCACATTTTCCCCGTACCCCCTTGACAAGCTTCTCGTACCCCATCGGGGTACGCGTACCTTAGTTTGGGAACCTCATCCGTAATATAACATTTAGCGTCTACTCAGCGTAAATACCATTTTATAAACATTTATAATATCTTTGTTATCGTTTACGTTATCTTCTACGTTTACATGTTATTCGCTACTAACCAAAGAAATATCCTATCCAGGTATTGGCATGGAAGGCGAGGTCCTGGTTATCCACAACGTGTCCAGGTACTGCGACGACAAGTACGAGTGTGTGGCCTACAACGGAGTACCCCCAGCGGCCACCAAGGAAATACGTGTACATGTAGAATGTGAGAAAATTTACTCTTTTATGTCTGTCTTTTATTTGCTACATTTTTTGCTACTTTTCAGAATGATCACTCTTAATTTTTCGTCATGCAGCCTTGTTTAGTGTCTGGCAGACGCTACGAGAAGAAGGGGGAGGGGGGCAGCAAAGCCATTTATCCCAGGGTTCACTTCACCTCAGCCAAAGACTTGTAAAAAAAAATATGGGGGTGGGGGGGGGAGGGAACAGCAAAGCCGTTTGGTCTGGGCCTCATCTCACCTCACCTCAGCCAATGATGTATGACTGTCGCACTTGGTACCCTCTTCCCTAATAATGAGGGTGGCTCACTATGTGAAATGGCCCGGGCCTCACTTGAACTCTCGGAGGACCTAGTGTCTGGTTAAGTGCTTTAAAAAAGATTTTCAATGAATATTGCCTTACATATTTTCAGAACATAAATTTCCGTATTTATGTTTAGGATATAAACAGCTTTAACTAGCATATGAACACACACTGCCTCTCACATATCCAGAGTAAGAGCCGCCTCAGGACCTAAAGCGACATGTAACTTACCTAATGTAAGATGTAAAATGTTTGCTTAGTTTCAGGGTATAAAAGTAAATTGCCTGCTTAGTAAGGCAACACATTCATATACTTTTGTTTTAGAACACTATTATCTTTTTTTTAGAACACGCAAATTGTCATATACATTTTCAAGAAGAAGAATGCTACACTCAGTTAGAGGGCACACGTTGTCATATCTCAGTTACAAACACACATTGGCATATCTCAGTTACAACACTCACATTGCCATTTCTCAGTTACAACACACAATTGTGTATCTCAGTTACAGAACACACATTGCCATATCTCAGTTACAGATACACATTGTCATATCTAAATCACAACACACACATTGTCATATCTCAGTTCTAGACACACATTTTCATATCTCAGTTATAGACACACAATGTCATATCTCAGTTATAGACAAACATTGTCTCAGTTACAGACAAACACTGTCATATCTCAGTTACAACACACACACACACACACACACACACACACACACACACACAAATTGTCATATCTCAGTTACAAACACACACACTGTCATATCTCAGTTACAACACACAGACAATGTCATATCTCAGTAACAACACACACACTGTCATATCTCAGTTACAACACACCCACACTGTCATATCTCAGTTACAACATACACTCTGTCATATCTCAGTTACAACACATGCACACTGTCATATCTCAGTTACAACACACACACACTGGCATATCTCAGTTGCATTACACACACACATAGCTATATCTCAGTTACAACACACACACACACTGTCATATCTCAGTTACATTACACACACATTGGAAAATCTCAGTTACAACACACACACACTGTCATAATTCAGTTAAAACACACACACTGCCATATCTCAATTTCAACACACACAGTCATATCTCAGTTACAATACAAACACACTGTCATATCTCAGTTACAACACATACACTGTCATATCTCAGTTACAACACATACACTGTGATATCTCAGTTACAACACTGTGACGGTATTGCCTCCCCTGCTTTGCATTAGTGGTTCAACAGTGGCCAAAACTCAAGAGCATCTATTATAGGCTTCAATGGAGTCTATTTTTACACAAGATTACTCTTGGCAGAAATGTCGATAGAAGAGTAGTAAAGCTTCTATCACATGGGAGTCTTCATAAGATATTCAGATAAGCGAAAACAATGCTGGCTGTCGCTGAGTACGTTAATTCTGTAATCTGCCGACACTTTTATGAAGAATTTAGCAATGGTTTATTCTAGCTCGTTAAGCCCCCACCGCTGAGTTAATCAGTGGATTTATTATTATAATGTATATATAGCTCTGTTTATAGTGTGTGTATAGTAACTTTGACTGAGACAAACATGTAGTACATTTAAAAGGATTGAATTGAAGTTAAATTTGTAACATTACAAATGACAAAATGTCATAATAACTTTAAGTTTTAACAGTTGGAAAATAATTTGAATATTTATGAAAAGGATTTCATCACTTGAATGGGATTTAACTGAATAAAGGAGGTCACTTTTGGCAGCGGATATTTTCACTTAGCTGCCAATGGTAGTTTCTTCTCCCGCTGGGTTAGTTCCTTTCACTCTGCTCTCGCTCGTCTCTGGTCAAAGTTCAGGCGCCGCACGTTCCCAGAACGTCAAGGAGTAACGGCCAAGTTGGTTCTGCGTCTGTCTATAAGACCCTCTTATGATGGCGTCTCGCAAAACGTCAGTCCACTTCTACCTTCACTTGGTTCCAGAGATAGTACTTTCTGCTGGTACCACCAATAACTGGTAATAGAAATAGAAACGAAACGCTCTTCTGAATATGGCGTTTTCCGACACAGTTATGTGCCCCCTCTTCTATTCTACCATCCCATGTCAGAATTTACCCTCGATGAGAATTAAATTTAATCCCTCGGGATAAAACTTTCTTTACATTTAAACTGAATAGCTTTAGCTTTACATTACATTTAAATGAAAAGGTTAAACGTACAGCTATAATATGTTTTACATTTACATCTCCACTGTTTGAAAAGTGTTCACAATATAAATTCATTTATTTAGGTTTCATTTATATTTACACTTATGGAAAAGTTTGAAACTTCTATTAATTTCAAATGAATATTTTCACATAGACATTTACACTGGTTTAAAGCTTGAAAACTTACATTAATTTTAAAGTGAATATGTTTATAGGGACATTTACACTGCTTTGAAAATGTAAGTATTATACTTAGAATGTACATCATTTATTTTCATCTTTCCCTCCCTGCTCCATAGGGAACCTGGAACTACTTTATGTTTTTAGTTCTCTTTGCGAAACTATCAACAAAGCAATCACCAGCCCGTGCAGTGGTGGTTCATGAATCATCACACTATACGCTGAGGTTGCCAACCTCAAATGACTTTGACATCCAATAGCGAGTTTCACATATTAAACTTCACATGGTAATATATATATATATATGTGTGTGTGTGTATGTGTGTGTGTGTGTGCGTGCGTGTGTGCGTGTGTGCGTGCGTGCGTGCGTGCGTGCGTGCGTGCGTGCGTGCGTGCGTGCGTGCGTGCGTGTGTGTGTGTAAAAAAAATCGCACATGTTACGGAAACAACAATAAATGGAAAAACTTTGATGTGAGACGGACATCCGGAGTCTCAGGCTCGTATGACTGACAGTGGTGAAAGCCGAAAGGAAGCCACTGGCATGAAAACGGATGCCCCGACCGCAAAACACGAAACCAGAATTGGTTTTTGGAACGTCAGAACAATGAATGAGGCAGGAAAGCTGAGACAAATCACAGCAGAGATGAGGAACTACAAGATACATATCCTAGGAATAAGCGAGAGCAGACAGACAGGTAAGGGGAGAATAAAAACAGCTACAGGGGAAACAGTACTTTATTCTGGCAGAATAACGGTCAGCACAACGAAGGTGTATCCATTATCCTGAAGAAAGGAATGGAAAGGTCTTTACTGGAATGGAAACCCATCAACAACAGACTGATAAGAGCAAGACTGAGAGGGAGGTTCACCAACACCACAATTATACAATGCTATGCACCAACAAACGACAGCGATGAAGAGATCAAGGACGAGTTCTATCAACAGGTACAAAAAGAAATGGAAACTACACCCAGGTACGATCTCATTGTAGTAATGGGAGACCTAAATGCGAAAGTGGGAGCACACAATAATTATAACGAAAGAGTAATGGGGAAATGCGGCAGCGAAACAACAAATGAGAATGGGGACAAATTAATAAGCTTCTGTAGTATTAACAACCTGGTCATTAGAGGAACACTTTTTCCACACAAGGAAGTGCACAAGTTAACATGGGAATCACCAAACGGACGAGACAGAAACCAGATAGATCACATAATGATCAATGGCAGATGGAGACATGCACTACAAGACGTGAAAGTAAGAAGAGGCGCAGATGTGGGAAGTGATCATCACCTAGTAGTAGCAAGACTGAAAGTGAAACTCAGAGCTGCTGGACCAGTTGCAGTCAAACAGAAAAGATAAAACATCACAAAACTGAAGTATCCCCTCACCAGAAAAGCATTTGTGGTCGACGTAAAGAGAAGATATGAGATTATCAAAAGCTAGGAAAGAACAGAGACTGATGATGTTGACCAGAGATTCAACACCATCTCAACAATATACAAGGAAAGCAGCAAGTCATGCTTGGGATTCCAGGAAAGAAAGAGCCAAGATAACACCAGATACGCTAAACACCATAGCGAAGAGAAAGGAAATGAAAAGAAAGAAAACAGAAGCTAAGTCTCCCAGGTTAAAGGCAATATATAGTGAACAGTACAGTCAGCTGGACAAGGAAGTTAAACGTCAAACCCGTGCTAACAAAAGGACATTTCTGGATGACCTTGCAAGACAAGCAGAAGAGGCAGAATGAGAAATGAACAAAGCACAGCATACAAAATAACTAAAATCATCAGTGGAAAACGAGGTGCAACCAATATTACATTAGTAAGAGATAAGCACGGAAATCTCATCACGACAGTAGAGGGACAGGAAACAAGATGGGAAGAGCAAGTCAGAGAAACTCTGAACAAGGAACCACCAGAGACACAATTGAATGTTCCTGAGGCTTAAAATGATCTAGATGTTAATACAGACATCCCACGAAAAGAAGAAATCATCACAGCAATCAAAGGGTTAAAGAATGGAAAAGCTCCTGGTCATGATAACTTAAATACAGAGCTATTTAAGACAGACCCTGAGCTAGCAGCAGAACTATTAGAACCACTATTTGCACAAGTCTGGAATACAGGGACAACACCAACGGAGTGGAACAAAGGAATAATTGTCATATTGCCCAAGAAGGGAGATCTTGCAGACTGCAATAATTGGAGAGGAATAACTCTTCTCTCAGTTCCCAGCAAAATACTAGGCAGGATAATTATACAGAGAATCTCAAAAGCAGTAGACCACAAACTGAGGAAAGAACAAGCAGGATTTAGAAAGAACAGAAGATGTGTAGATCATATATTTACCCTCAGGAACATTATAGAGCAGTGCTCAGAATGGCAAAGACAGCTGTGCATTAATTTCGTTGATTTTGAAAAGGCTTTTGACAGTATACATAGGGACAGTTTATGGAAAATACTGAGGGCTTATGGAATTCCAAACTGCATAGTGTCAATTATAAAAAGCCTTTATGTCAACTTTACGTGTAGCATTGGGCAGAGCAACCTAACCTTTGAAGTGAAGACAGGAGTACGACAGGGATGCCCCTTATCAACCACTCTATTTTTAACAGTCATAGACTGGGTGATGCGCCAGACAACAGAGGGCAATCCAAGAGGAATAAGATGGACTACATTTTCTACATTGGAAGATCTGTAATATGCAGATGACATTGCACTGATAGCACATTCACGTTAACACATCCAGGAAAAAACGGATAAACTTAATAAGTATAGCCAGCAGGTGGGCTTGAACATCAACCTAAAGAAGACAGAGGTCATGACGCTCAATGTGAGCAACCCTGAGCCCATATCAGTAAGGAATCAGCAACTGGAACAGACAGATGCCTTCGCATACCTAGGATGCATAGTAACACCAGACGGCGGAGCAAGCAAAGACATCAACAACAGAATGAACAAAGCAAGAACAGCCTTTTTTAGTCTAAACAACATCTGGAAGTCCTCTCAGTACAGCACGAGCACAAACTTAAGTTTATATCAGAACTGTGTGCTTTCTGTGCTTCTCTATGGCGCGGAGAGCTGGAGAGTTACAGAGAAGGAAATGTCGAAATTGTCCTCTTTTCACACAACATGCCTAAGAAAAATTCTCAGAATCTTTCGGCCGAATACCATCACCAACCAAGATCTGCTTACTCGGAGCAAGCAAGAGGACATGCACACCATCATAGCTGGCAGACGCTGGAGCTGGGTTGGCCATGTCCTCAGAAGAGACCCCGATGCCATCACAAAAACAGCTATGCTATAGACCCCTGAAGGAAAACGAAAGAGAGGCCGACCAAAAACAACTTGGCGGAGGACTGTGGAGGCTGAGATGCAAAGAATGAACCAGAGTTGGGGCACTGTACGAACGATGGCCGCCGACCGAGCAAAGTGTAATCAATTTGTTGTTGCCCTACAAGACGCCACCAGGAACATTCAATTGTGTCTCTGGTGGTTCCTTGTTCAGAGTTTCTCTGACTTGCTCTTCCCATCTTGTTTCCTGTCCCTCTACTGTCGTGATGAGATTTCCGTGCTTATCTCTTACTAATGTAATATTGGTTGCACCTCGTTTTCCACTGATGATTTTAGTTATTTTGTATGCTGTGCTTTGTTCATTTCTCATTCTGCCTCTTCTGCTTGTCTTGCAAGGTCATCCAGAAATGTCCTTTTGTTAGCACGGGTTTGACGTTTAACTACCTTGTCCAGCTGACGGTGTTGGTGAACCTCCCTCTCAGTCTTGCTCTTATCAGTCTGTTGTTGATGGGTTTCCATTCCAGTAAAGATCTTTCCATTCCTTTCTTCAGGATAATGGATACACCTTCGTTGTGCTGACCGTTATTCTGCCAGAATAAAGTACTGTTTCCCCTGTAGCTGTTTTTATTCTCCCCTTACCTGTCTATCTGCTCTCGCTTATTCCCAGGATATGTATCTTGTAGTTCCTCATCTCTGCTTTGACGGTCGGCGGCTAAGGATCAAAGAAGAATATATATATATATATATATATATATATATATATATATATATATATATATATATATATATATATATATATATATATATATATATATATATATATGTGTGTGTGTGTGTGTTAGTTCAAATGTTAGTAATAAAACATAGAATGAAAATGCACTACTTACGCCAATCTTGGCTACCGACGTTTTTTGCTCAGAGGAATAAAAGAGACGAACCGTTCTCTCGCACGCGTCTGTGAGGTTTTTAATTTTGCAATAGATTCCCCTCTGACTCCGTGTTTCTTCAGTTTCCTAGTTCCGGTGTTTCTTATTAAAATGTAGAGATTTCCTGTGCTTTTTTAAGTCTTATCTGGTTCTCCAATAAAAGGTCCGGTTAACAAAACGGAATTATGAAGCTAGTCTTCACTCTGGCGAGGTCTGAGGTTGTCTCGGCGAGCTTTAAATTCACAGTGAAATAAAACTGCGAAATGGTCAACCTATGTTCTCCCTCAATGTTGTTTTGAATCTAATCAGAAAGATCCAATCATTTCAAATCAGACAGATATGGTGTGATATTTCAAAATAGTCCCACGTGAAACAAGGTGCGTGCCTGAAAAGGTCACGTATTATCATATACGGACATATGATACCTTGCATACACTCTCACAAACACATTTGTAGACTCATATTGTCTAAAATGTAATAAATCTATTATTACTTTTAACCAAGTGACCGGAAGCGATTATATCACACTTGTCTGCCCACATGTGTCACCCAGACAGTAATCTCGTTATCTGTCGTATGAGTACGCAAACTCCGTGTCTTATCGGTGATTAAGCCGAGGCGCTGGCCGAAGTACGTATTAATCTGTCGCGCCTATAACCAACAAATCTGGGTAGCTCCAAGCAAATGTGATGTATCATATCAGCCGCTCCTTGCAAATGTGATCTTTATCACCTACAGAGTGCTTTGATAAAATCAAATATCTGCTACTTAGCAGAAAAATAACGAGGAGAGAAAGAAAGAAAAGTGCGATATTTGACAGCACATTAAAAAAGATCAGTACCTCAAATGTACCGATACTGCCGGAGAGAACCAAAGATCGTTAAGAAGTCGTCCATTTCGTCACAAACACACACACACTGTCATATCTCAGTTACAACACATACATAAACACTGTCATATTTCAGTTACAACACATACACACTGTCATATCTCAGTTACAACACACACACACTGTCATATCTCAGTTACAACACACATTGTCACATCTCGGTTACAACAAACGCACACACTGTCATATCTCAGTTACAACACACACACTGTCATATCTCAGTTACAACACACACACTGTCATATCTCAGTTACAACACACACACTGTCATATCTCAGTTACAACACACACACTGTCATATCTCAGTTAATACACACACACTGTCATATCTCAGTTGCAACACACTCACACATTGTCATTTCACAGTTACAACACACACACACTGTCATATCTCAGTTACAACACACAAACACACACTATCGTATCTCAGTTACAACACACACACACACTGTCGCATCTGTTACAACACACACACACACACTCATATCTCAGTTACAACACACACACTATCATATCTCAGTTACAACACACACACACACACTGTCGTATCTCAGTTACAACACACACACACTGTCATATCTCAGTTACAACACACACTGTCATATCTCAGTTACAACACACAAACACACACTGTCATATCTCAGTTACAATACACACACTGTCATATCTCAGTTACAACACACAAACACACACTGTCATATCTCAGTTACAATACACACACTGTCATATCTCAGTTACAACACACAAACACACACTGTCATATCTCAGTTACAACACACAAACACATACTGTCATATCTCAGTTACAACACACAAACACACACTGTAATACTTCAGTTAAAACACACGCCCTGTCACATCTCAGAGGAACAAGAACAACAACAACAATTAATAGACAAGCAGAAAAAATCTCTGGAGACAAAGAAGATGTTTGGTTTGAAGTTTTATAGAAAAATGTTAACAATGGCACGGAGACAGCTTCAAGCAAAATAATTTTAAAAATTACGATAATAATAATAACATTTGGGACTTTTTTTTCTTTCGTACGCCCACTATCACTCGAGTACGAAATCTCAGGTTAGTATGTCTAACCTGAGACTGATTTTACGTGAGTATCCCTTTTTTCTTGTACAAAAGACAGGTGTCCCTCGCCATTCAGGCAGATACTCGCCGATTTCGGAGGTACCCATTAGAGCTGGGTCGGCTCAGGAGCCGCCAGTCCCTGGTCGACGACACTGCTTCAAATGGCTTCGCCAGGGCTCGAGTTAATCTAGTCCAAATCCCGGTCGACGAAAAATCTTCAAATGTTCTCGCCTAGGTTTGATCCTGGGTCACCCGGTCGCCAGCGCAGTGTGGTAACCACTACGCTAGCGCGGCTCCCAACTTAAAAGAAGCCCCTGCACAAAATAAACATATTACTCATATTAGGAGGAAGAATCCACTTTCTTTTTGACAAGTAATGAGGACAGGATAGCTGGAATATACTGTGACAATAGGATAGACTGAAGGAAAAAAGAGATACAGGACGACAAAGTTACATGACAGTTTGTCAAGGTGGTATGGAAATGTGTCAATAACAGACGTGACAAACAACAGTGGGGGACATGAAGTAGTGGAGGTTCATGATCACTTACGCCAGATAGAACTATATTCGAAGAAGAATTGAGAAAAAAATATATAAATCAAAAGGAGATAACATTATACCATTTAGGCCACTTTACAGCTCTGGCGAACACCTGACTAAAATTGCACGTGGAATAAAACAACTTGAGTAGCCCAACACAATCCGAATTTAGGAAAAAACGGAAGCACAATTGGACAACGAATCAGAATGGAAGATGGGATAAAATCAGAATTCAAAAGGGTGACAACAACAGTGGCCTTATTCCTGTGTATAGCATGAGTGTATGATGAATCCAGTATAGAAGGTGCATTCTGCAAAATTAAAATTATAAGTATATGGTGGGGGGAAGGGAAGAGAGAAGAGAGAGACACAGAGAGAGGAAGAGATAGAAATTAGTTACAAAGAAATCGTATTACATAACAGACAACTGACAGTACAAATAACTATTTATAAATAAGAGTTATTATACAAGCAATAAAATGGAATTTCCCTAAGGAACATAAATGTCGTGTACATTAATGGATAATCCAAAAACATACCCAAGAAGCTTCTTGAATTTCAGTATGGTCCAACAGTGGCCAAAACTCTTCTTCTTCTTTGATCCTTAGCCGCCGACCGTCAAAGCAGTCAGTGGCCATCAGGCCTGGTGGCGTCTTGTAGGGCAACAACAAATTGATTCCACTTTGCTCGGTCGGTGGTCATCCTTCGTACAGTGCACTAACTCTGGTTCATTCTTTGCATCTCAGCCTCCACAGTCCTCCGCCAAGTTGTTTTTCTTTTTTTTTTTTGGTCGGCCTCTCTTTCGTTTTCCTTCAGTGGTCCATAGCATAGTTGTTCTTGTGATGGCATCGGGGTCTCTTCTGAGGACATGGCCAACCCAGCTCCAGCGTCTGCCAGCTATGATGGTGTGCATGTCCTCTTGCTTGCTCCGAGTAAGCAGATCTTGGTTGGTGATGGTGTTCGGCCAAAAGATTCGGAGAATTTTTCTTAGGCATGGTGTGTGAAAAGAGGACAGTTTCGACATTTCCTTCTCTGTAACTCTCCAGCATTCCGCACCATACAGAAAGCACACAGCTCTGATATAATCTTAATTTTGTGCTTGTGCACAAATTGGAAATTTTTTTATTGGACTTCCAGACGTTGTTTAGACTAAAAAAGGCTGTTCTTGCGTTGTTCATTCTGTTGTTGATGTCTTTGCTTGCTCCACCGTCTGGTGTTACCGTCGTAGATTTTTGATAGGGGAATTGAGACATTGGTTGGTCCCTTCTGAATAGAAATAGAACAAGTGATAGCTCAGTGAGAGATGATAATAGAAATAGATTTTCACGAGTGAGATGGTAGAAATTAATAGAGTCTGTCCCTGAAATCGAGAATCTTCTCTCTTTCAGCCTATCTTCTACAACAGATCTAGAGGAGTCAGAGAGTATATTAGAATATATATATATATATATATATATATATATATATATATATATATATATATATATAGATATATATATATACATATATATATACATATACATATACAGACATATATATAGATATATATATATATATATATATATATATATATATATATATATATATATATATATGTGATAGGGTGGGCGAGAAGATGATGATGATGATGTATTGTGATGTGTGATCACTCTCTTGCTACACTCGCACCGACCCGAACAACAATAAAACTCTTGATTCTAGAGGCAGGGACTATATTTATTTTTACAGCCCATTCAGTGACAAAGCAAACATTAAACAAATAAACTAGCGAACATAACACCAAACCAAACAAACAAAACACCCAACAGTGCCCGATGCTAATCTGAAGAAGCAAACAAAGCACAGAATAGTTAAAATCATAATATAATACTGAATGAGAAACACCACGCTCTCACCTGTCAAACTGTCCTACGCCGCCACCTGACACACTCAACTATCACACACACACACACACACACACTCATGTGTGTCATCCAATGCGACTAGTAAGGTGTTGTGCGTGGGGCTGGCAATCTCACCATGTAACACAGGTTGCTACGGAAACCACTACTGCAAGAGCACACACTCAGCTATCACACACACACACACACTCATGCATGTCGTCCAATGAGACTAGTAAGGTGTTGTGCGTGGGGCTGGCAATCTCACCATGTAACACAGATTGCTACCGAAACACTACTGCCCTAGCATATGAATACTTAATATGGAGGCAAACCACACTGTTGGCCCCATGCTCCCTCAGGAGCGGAGAAGAGAAATATATACCTTGAAGTGAGCCCACGTGCTCTCACAACCATTCCTCACATAACCATAATTAAATAATCATAAAATGGACATAAATAATATTCAATTATATGTACAACAAATACTCTCAATAACGAGAATAAACCACCACCTCACAACTGGTCTATCTCAATATTCGTTACTGCATTCGGAAGCATGTCGTATGTGACGACTGGTGCGACTGAGAATCTCATCACACGAAACACATCGTTACCGAAACAAATCACTGCCATAGCATAAAAATGCTTCTTGTCGGCTTGTGATAGACACCAGCCACATTGGTGTTTCCATGCTCCGCCGGGAGCAACCAGAGAAACACATGTCTCAACAAAGGAGTGGCCTCGCGCTCTCCAGAAATCTAAATACATATTCTCACCTCACAGTAACCCATTAAATATATACAGTAGAATTATGATAAGTAGGCTATCGTGAAATACACTCAATTACTTTTACATTAGAAAAATAAAATATAATTATTCTCGACTTAAACCAAACTGGAACTAAATACACAACGTGTCACATGGCGTAACATTATAGGTTTACCACGCGGGGCGTGTTATTCGCCGCTTTTTTTATACAGTCCTCGCCACGTGGCTACAATCTTGCTATTGTTAATCTTATCTACATTCCCGTGAAATAGCTTCATACTATATCTGCCTTTCTGATAACATTTCTGTCCAGTTTCATGTATAAAATACTCTCCTACTAAATTTGCCCGGTCTGATGGATGAAATACTTGATACTAAATTCTCACATCTGGATTTAGGCTTTGCGTGCCTAATAAAACCTATCAAACATTATTTTCACTCATCTATCATTCTTCAAGACTAAATCATAATGTCCTAAAAAGACATTTCCTTTGGAAACACATCTATCTATTTCACTAAACATTAAAACAGACTCGTGCTGAATATAATTCTAGAATTATATAAAATTAATTCTAATTTAAATTAACTCACGTGCTCAATGCATTTACAGTTTGGCTCTGTCGTCTGTTCTCTCTGGCGGCTGATACTAGGAAAAGGTCCGCTGGTAGCTCGCTATCTCTTTTTTATAGGCACTAGGCTAATCACTCACTTTACTGCGCTAGGCGTATTAATCTTGACTACTTAAATATCACACGCGATTATCGCTTAGGAATATCGCTTAGGAATAGCGAAAACACAAATAAAACCTACAGCTATTTAATATAACACAATTCTACACCACAACTTAATTTAAATGCATTATTATGGCATTTTCATCAATCTTCTACTTCAGATTTTTCACAACCCAGGCTCGCGCCGTCACGTGATCTGACAGTCACGTGGGCCGACCGAAAATATATGGGCGACAAACATGCCTTGAACTGAAGTGGGGGTGGGGCCTCAGGGGTGTCTTCCCGGCCCATCACATATCTCCCTCCTGATTTTGTTGTCGTCCCGACAACATCACCACCTCTGGCGCTTCGATCGTAGCCTCTTAGATCGTTGGTGCTGCGTATGACTCTTTCTCTGCGGCGATGCTTTAGGCTGAGCTTCTGTCATCGGTACAACCCGGCTGGGGACTGTCTTGGTCGACATGTCCCTAGTTGTGCTTTGTCGGGCTGGCAGTTGCTGTGGTCTAGAAGATTCGCCTACTTGTGCCGCGTCGCTGCTGGCTTGTGACATCTGCTTGCCAGTGCATGTAGCTGTCGAATCTGTAGGGGGATCGCTCTTGACGTGTTCTGCACTCATTTTGCGTGGACGGTGGCTTACATTCCCCACAGTCTGCTTTTGATGAGTCTCCTCTGCTGAACCTTGATTTGCACTCCCTCCTATCTGCTTAGGACGGGTTTCCTCCCCTAGACGACGCCAATTGTGATAGGGTGGGCGAGAAGATGATGATGATGATGTATTGTGATGTGTGATCACTCTCTTGCTACACTCGCACCGACCCGAACAACAATAAAACTCTTGATTCTAGAGGCAGGGACTATATTTATTTTTACAGCCCATTCAGTGACAAAGCAAACATTAAACAAATAAACTAGCGAACATAACACCAAACCAAACAAACAAAACACCCAACAGTGCCCGATGCTAATCTGAAGAAGCAAACAAAGCACAGAATAGTTAAAATCATAATATAATACTGAATGAGAAACACCACGCTCTCACCTGTCAAACTGTCCTACGCCGCCACCTGACACACTCAACTATCACACACACACACACACACACTCATGTGTGTCATCCAATGCGACTAGTAAGGTGTTGTGCGTGGGGCTGGCAATCTCACCATGTAACACAGGTTGCTACGGAAACCACTACTGCAAGAGCACACACTCAGCTATCACACACACACACACTCATGCATGTCGTCCAATGAGACTAGTAAGGTGTTGTGCGTGGGGCTGGCAATCTCACCATGTAACACAGATTGCTACCGAAACACTACTGCCCTAGCATATGAATACTTAATATGGAGGCAAACCACACTGTTGGCCCCATGCTCCCTCAGGAGCGGAGAAGAGAAATATATACCTTGAAGTGAGCCCACGTGCTCTCACAACCATTCCTCACAGTAACCCATTAAATATATACAGTAGAATTATGATAAGTAGGCTATCGTGAAATACACTCAATTACTTTTACATTAGAAAAATAAAATATAATTATTCTCGACTTAAACCAAACTGGAACTAAATACACAACGTGTCACATGGCGTAACATTATAGGTTTACCACGCGGGGCGTGTTATTCGCCGCTTTTTATACAGTCCTCGCCACGTGGCTACAATCTTGCTATTGTTAATCTTATCTACATTCCCGTGAAATAGCTTCATACTATATCTGCCTTTCTGATAACATTTCTGTCCAGTTTCATGTATAAAATACTCTCCTACTAAATTTGCCCGGTCTGATGGATGAAATACTTGATACTAAATTCTCACATCTGGATTTAGGCTTTGCGTGCCTAATAAAACCTATCAAACATTATTTTCACTCATCTATCATTCTTCAAGACTAAATCATAATGTCCTAAAAAGACATTTCCTTTGGAAACACATCTATCTATTTCACTAAACATTAAAACAGACTCGTGCTGAATATAATTCTAGAATTATATAAAATTAATTCTAATTTAAATTAACTCACGTGCTCAATGCATTTACAGTTTGGCTCTGTCGTCTGTTCTCTCTGGCGGCTGATACTAGGAAAAGGTCCGCTGGTAGCTCGCTATCTCTTTTTATAGGCACTAGGCTAATCACTCACTTTACTGCGCTAGGCGTATTAATCTTGACTACTTAAATATCACACGCGATTATCGCTTAGGAATAGCGAAAACACAA